>BLKR01000391.1:0-548892 GCA_011170035.1 Teleogryllus occipitalis | reverse complement strand
AAGAAAATTTAAGTCCTAGGGGCTTCATTTAAATTGCCTCAGTCATCAACCAGACTGATCAGGAATTATCAAGAAAAAAACAACAACACAAATTCATCAAATTCCGTTTAGTGGAATAATAATTTACAAAGATCACAACATTAGAGAGCTTTCTTACAAATCAATTCGAGGAATAGCAAACAAAAATATGCCCAAAAAGCCATTATAAAATGATCACAAGAAAAGTTATGTAAATTCACAAGTATTAACAAAAAATAGATAATTAAGATGCATATCTGAAGAGGTACAATAAACAATGTGAAATAAAAATTTAAAAGAAGACAGATCATGTTGGTGAAATAAGGGTATTGGAAAGTAGTGAACTCCTATACAATATTATGCAATATTTCAAACCTCAGATACTTATTCCTAAATAATTGAATTTGTTCAAAGATTGGTCACCCTGACTGGGATTCAAACCCGGGCCTTCTGGTTAACACCCAGCTGCTCTGACCACTAAGCCTTCGAACAGTTTTCATGAGCACGATTATCGCTCCTTGTACGTATAGGTGACATTTATATATCTAAATACTTCCAAGAAATGTAAATTGCTTGTTGAATTTTAACTAATGAAGTATACTAAATTAATTGATCTTCAACACACCCTCTATTTTCTTCGCTAAATAATCTATGAAATGAACAGCCTCACTTTTCAAATATGAATATGATATAGAAGACGATCCAATTTCACTTAAATATATTTCCAAATAATGAAGTATCAGTGAGGGATATCATTTTATTTAAAAAAGCTTTGGGAAAACAAAAATTCTGATGTTACCAACTTTGGTATCTTTTTCTACGTTTTAACAAGAACCAGTCAAAATTATGAACTAAATTGCTAGATGTAAAATTTAATTCGTAGAAAACTTTTCTCTCTCTTCAGTGTGCCCTGTTTTTCTTTTTCATACTAAGTATCAATATATGTAAAACTTGAAGTTTGGTTAACTTCAATGAAACACTTTCAAGATAACATTAGAATAATGAGCAACATAGAAAAACAAAACAGTATCAACACACATATACACATTAACTACTTACAAAAGAAGTTTCTCAAATGTAACATTATACTGTGTATGTCAAACTGTAGACCAATCATATATAGTTTGGCACACAATTTATATATAAGACTTCACATATGTGTTTTCTTAAACTAAAGACAATATAGAAGGAATGATTTCATAAAGTGATCAGAAAGGTTAATTTTCAATATAATAAAATTGAACTTACATGAAAGTAAGGACTGCATGCAGATAAAACCAGTCGATGAGCTTTTAGGCACTGACCCTGAGCAGATAGAGTGCAATCCACCAAATAATTGTTCTCCAATAAACTTCTGCCTACAGTGGCAAGTTCACTGCTGTGGTCTTTCCAACACACGGAAACAACTGACTTGGCCATGTTCAAGTAGCCCTGAAATAAATTAAAAACACATTTTAATGCAATTATTATTAGTTTGTTGATGTAATGAGTTATAAGTTCATGCTACAACACAAATCACTGTACATTATAATAAATTATGTCCTATATTTAGTTTTACTAGACAGCCATACATTGTTTGGAAAAGGACAACACTTTACACAACATTTCAGGATCCTCATTTTCCCTTCATCATGTCATTTGTTCACATGATCTTAACAATATTGCTGTTCAATAATTTGCATTGTCATACTTTGTTCTCCTCTACATGTTGAGACCCCATCTTTGCTCTTAGTTAACTTGTGCATTTTATTGGTAACCGCAGTTCCTCTTTCACGCTGTCTACAAACACCAAAGAATCATCATTGACATTGAAACATCATCATAGAATATTCTACTGCACCCAATGACATTTGCCATATTGCTAGGACTGCATCCAAAACTGTAGAAGATATTAAGTTGGAGCATACATTTGACTTTCTAGATTATGAAGTTCCATCCCCAAGAATTCAGTGTTTTTAATTGACATCAATTTACTTTCAAGGTCAATGCACATGGCCAAATTTACTTGTTATGCCCCACCTCTAATAATATATTATATATTCTCTAGCTTTCAAAATATTGGTAATCAAAAGTGTTTTACTTTTTGGAATACGTATTATTTATTAACAACCAACACAATTTCCACTGTATGTTCACCACTTATGACTACAAATGCAATTCACATTGAAACATCACAACATTTCAACAGCTTTTACTTTACATACCTTAAATACATTTATTCATTTCAACTTTGTATCAGACGATTTGTTGAATGTTTCGAGTAGAACCAAGCATAAACAATTTCTTGCAACTATCAATATTACTATTAGGACTAACTATTAATATTACTATTAACCGCATAAGATTTGCCCTTTCAAATTAATCTTTAGTGTTTCTTCGGTTTCCCTTCTTTTGTTATCTTGCATTTATTTTTAATTACCTTCAAACATCTGTGAGTTCTTGCTTAACATGATGTATGGTGTCTGTGATCTAACATTCAATTTCAAATTCTCATGAATATGGTATTTTCTGATGTCATTCTCATTAAGATGCCACAGCATCATTATGCCAAACAGAGGGGTAATAATTCCTTCCAACACAGTTTTGGGAAGTCTAATGTAAATGTTCAACATTAGTTTGGATTTTGAGTTCTTCCTTGTAAAATGTTTGCATAGGACACATACTCAAATATGTCTGATCAATATAATAGGTTGATGGCATATTGTGCTGATGTTTGTTGCTTTCTATTGAAATTTTTGCATGATTGTACCAGCTCTCTTCATCTTGTATACCTAACACATGCTGTGGATTTTCAAACAGGGGGCAGCACGGAAAAACAATGCTCACTCTCACCTTCTCATCTCTTCTTCCTGAAAGCTTTCTTTCAATTATGTCTTATTTTACAAGGCGACATGCAGTAAAGATTGACTGTTATTTGTTTTTGTCAACCCAAAACCCACTCTTTATTGCACAGGTAAAATGTTCTCATTTCAGTTTCATTCTCATATGGTTTGCTTTCTAAAACCTCATTGTAAGCCTTATTACCTCTATCTCCTAAGTGTATTTGGATGTAGGAGTGTTTTCCGAGATTTGTGTTTTGTTATCTACAATGCTATTTGCTTCCTTTCAGTTTTTGGGCTTTTATCATTTTCTCAAATTTAATGTAAAGGACATGTATAATGCATGGAGTCACTACCTTGTCATGAAAAATATAGTATTCACTTCTCTCCACAGCATGTTACACACAGTTTTAACTGTTTTTGACGTAAAATAAATAAATACCAATTTCAGCAGCAGGATCTACTTGCAAATCCATTTCTAATGATATTCTTAACAAAATAAAGCTAACAAAAAAAAACACGCACGCACGTTTGCACACACTGTTACAATTCTTCTAAGAGAAAATGTATGTACAAAACTTCCAGATTCTATCTTCCATTATCGTGAAAACTGTTTCATACATCCGGTAGCTTCAGTATTTAATAGTGTGGTTAGGAATGTTATGAGCAGAATTGTGCAAAGAAGACTTACTCGATTGTAAATTAACTCCTCGTCTTGAAGTCGTTTTCCTTGGATTAGTAGGCGCTCACGGAATAGAAAACACACATAACACAATAATACACACAAAAAACTCAATTCAACATGTTTTGTAAACAAACATAAAAATGCAAGACCCTTGGGAGATGACCGAATTAAAAAGTCTCATGACCGGGGTTATATTTAGCCGAAGTGCTGCCCTCATACTATTGGCGACGAAACAATTATTGGGGGGATGTCCGGAATGCCGCAATGTTTGGCGGGGTATTAGGTGACAGGCGCGTAAGCGATTCAGAAATAGTAACTTTCTGGCTGAATTATCCGGTTTCAGAAGTTTGTGTTTCTTAACACGTTTATTATTTCGAATGATGTTTGCTTTCTTTCGGTTTGTTCAGGTTCTGGTTGCAATATCTCGTTCACAAATTTAATTTAAAGATGCACTACTGTATCAGAAATAGGCTACGTCAAGTCACTACCTTTTAATTTTAAAAATGGTTCGAAGTAAAAATTACATTCCTTAGTACCTTAGTGATTATTTGAAGGTCCTACTTTATTAAATGAAATGTATCATACATTTCGATCCATGTGCCCTTTTATCGGATATGAAAAATGCCAACGAATTTCGGGCTCCTGTGCTATTTGAGTAGAAGTGAATCCTTCCGTATATTTTAATAAACTGTCGGCTTTTTAAAAATGTATTATAGAAATGTGTATTAATTATTATCATTGAGAGAAGTATTACCTACATTAAACTTTGGTAATGGTTTGGGAAAAAATCTAGAATGTTCATAATTACAGTCTCAAACGAGTGGTGCTACAGAATTTTAGACTTTCTCGTACCAGTTAGTTTTCTAATTTCATTTAGGTTGGGCTTGATTTGACCCTGATTTTTTGGTGTCAGGGATCCACAAAATTTAAATTCTGACAACAAAGCGTGTTAGAGCAACACCACCTAGACATATATATGTCTAGGTGGTGTTGGTTAGAGGAAGTAACTTGCTATATATTGGAACAATATTTATCCACTTTTTCGTTACGAGGGCCCGGCAATAAAAGTTTTTCTCTCGATAATTCTCCGTTTTTTCGGCGCATGATTATAATATTTTTTCTTCTTATGAGGCAAGGAACTCTTCTTTACGAGAAAGTAAAATTGGAAATGCAGATACAACTTTTTTAAGAGTCGGGAAGATTTGATTAGCTGCGCTTCTTGTGGTGTAAGGGTACCGGGCCTGATCTGTTAACTGTGACGACCCGAGTTCGAATCTCGGCACAGAAGAAAAAATATTTGCTGTTAGTAACACTTTTTCAGATGCAATGTATATTGCGTAGCCGTTAAAAAATATCCGAGAAAATGTGTGCTGTTCGCACCACTAGTTCTCCGAGGACATCACACACCGCCGGTGCCAATTGATGGCCGCCCGCGCAGCCCGCTCGCGTCCAGCCCCCGCGGCAGCGGCAGCAGCGCCCGCTGCTGAAAATTTGGAAAATGTCGCGGAGGCATAGTGTAAAGTACTCATCAAAATTAAAATATCGGTTACAAGCTCAAAGGGACGCGACATCAGCCAGATCGATTGGGGAATATCAATTTTGGAGAACATTGGCAGAACGGTTTAGCTGCTAGCGTTGTTCGCAGAACGACAGTTCACAGAACGTTTTGCCGTAAATCGATTTTTCAGTATCAAGGACCCCAAAACGCGGATTCTGAACCCCTAAATTTAGGAACTGGATCTAACCAGTTTTTCGTTAACAGGGCCTGGCAATTCAGAGTTTTTCTATCGAAAATTCGCCGCTTTTTCCCGCAGAATTACATAACTTTATCTCTACTGCGTAAGCAGTAGCGAGAAAGTAACGAGTAAATGACATTCAAGAGTATATAGTAATTAAAAAAATAGTTTTATAGTGAAGAAGACGATATTTGCTGATCCATTTCTCATTTTGCCAAATGTACAAGTCTCTGCATTATTATTAAGTCCAGTCTCAGCAATAATTGCAGAATAATGAATAATAATTATGAAAGGATTACTGGCGATAAAAAATCATTTCCTGTGTTGATTACTTACAATGACTGAGAGATCATTAACTTATCTGTGACAAACTTTTTAAATTAAACCATTTAACTTAAACTTAGTTGCCATCATGTGAAGACCAATACTTTCAATATGTATGGAGTTCAGTATGTAATTTACAACAAATGTATTCCTTCTTATTTTTAAATTTATGAAGAACAGATTCAGTTAGCAAAAACGGTCTTTCCTTAATGTCAGAATTATAGACGGTTCTAAAATGCACCTACCTCTTTTTTTGTTCATCAGGGGATGGTGACTTACTGAAGGATGAAAATTTTGTTATACTCATAGACCCATCTTGTGGTCCTGAATCAGAATCCGTTACCGTCTCAGAGAAAGATCTCTTCTTTTGGCACTCTTGTGGCGAATGTGAACACGTGCTAGATCTCGAAAAATTGTTCTCGAAAGCAGAGCTTTCATCTCCTGGAGAGTCAGCCTCAGACTAGGAATGGGACTGAGCCTTTGCAGGTCTTGCACAAGACGAGAGGTATGGCGTCGGTCAACGACGACGTCAATTACTGCATCCACAGTGCGGACAGGTTCAGAGTACTCAGGTCCCAACACCGCTTCCATGTGCCAGCCATCACATTCATCATTTGCGGCAACATCACTTGTAGTGTCAGACATACTGTCACGTATTGGGGCCATCGTCATGCTTGAAATGAAGTACTGAACATGTGGTAAAGAGCTTGCAGGGCCATAATATTGACATCTGTGGACAAAATGTATATTTGCCAATACAAATAGGGTTAATTTATGATCAGACATAGAATCACTCCGCCTGATAAACAGAGTTAATGTCAATTATATGTTGATATAGGAAAAGTTTTTTCAATACACAAAAATTCACTCCGTTAATTTTTACTAAAATGAGTAGATCTTTTCAAGTAATACTGTCAAAACATCTACATTAACAAACTATCTCATTACTCAGTACTGCCCAGGAATTTATAACAAAACTCTAATGAGTATGCTAGTCTAGATCACTCTATCCACACTGTTATGGCGGTCCTACCCGCCCTTCCTTAAGATAAATGAATATAATACTCTCTGCTTCCTCTCCCGCACAAGCCCCTCTTGCAGTTTTCGTCCCACCCATCCAGACCCTTACCGCTCCATCAGTCCCTCCCGGTCATCAAGCTCAGTACCGGCTCAGTGCCTCCGACGTGAGGTCCTATGGTTCGAGTCCTGACGGAACCACAGTTCGACTCTAGTCAAAGGAGTTTTTTGGATGATGAAAAGACATGAGTGAGCTGGTCCGACGCACTGATTTTTGCTCGTTCTATGCCGCACCAGATACGCCTCAACCACGTGACCACAACGCGGGCACTTCGTTTGAAAAGCCAGACCGGACGCTGGCCGCCATGTTGCATGAGGAGCGAGAGGTGTTGTGAAACATTTTGAGTGGCATTAAGGGGAGATTTTCAGCGGCGACCAACCAAAAATAACAAGAAGGTGTAGTAGAAATACAAGATGCAATATTTTAAAAGTGCTTCATATTGTAACCTTTTGCCCTCGTCCACGTAGGCTGGCTGCTTGCCCGGCAACCAATTGGTAGTGAGAACTCACCTGCGTCGCCACAGGTATGATCTGGTGAAGGATTAAGAAGGCATGCATGTACGGGTTTCCAAATTCTCTAGTCATTAATATGGTAACTGAAAAACAAATATCTCTTAATTTAATAACATCCTCCCCTCTCTCTCCTGAGCTGTTTGTAATTTGTAATAGCGCATGCTACTCTGCGCTGTTTCAATATATATGTTTCAATGACCTGTACCCAAAGAGTACTACACATAAAGTCACCCACAGAGGTTTCCAATGAAGATAATGAGTTCGTGCGGCGGCCATATTGGTATAACCCAATTTGGCTTTGCCGCGTACTGTTTAAGTGTGCGACGAAGTGCAGAATTTTATTTTGTATACATTTAGAAGAGCTTGTCGTGTGGTAGAGTGATTGTCTATTGATAGGAAGCTGGTGTATTAAACGTGTAATTGACCATGCTCACTTGTGTTGCAAATGCAACACAATCAAATGGTTGTGCGAAAAAAGGGGTTAAGAAACGAGTCGGGTATAACCTACCACGTGTAAGTATTGTTTAAGATTTGTTTTGCTAATTATTTAAAAATACGCCATTTATATTAAAGTAATGTTTTTCAGCTTTCCAAAAGACCCGTTAATCGCGGGAAATGGATTGCGGCTGTGAGAAAGGAGAACTGGACCCTCACCGTATTGTTCTACCTTACGTTCAGTGCATTTTAAAAGTGATAATTTTGATCCCACGTCTTTGCCTCGCGTACGATTAAAAACAGGACCTATCCCCTCAGGTTTTACTGATTTTGCGCAGTATTTGCAACTTACAGAGATCTCCACTTTTAATGTAATGTATAGTTTTGTTTGAAATGGTGAAATTTTATGACTTGTATGTTATATTGCCCTACAATCGATGTTATCCAAAAGAATTAAAGTAATAGTTCTACACAGTGCCGGAACTAAACAATTTCGAACCCAGGGCAATGCTGAAATGCTCCCCCCTTGAAAAAATAAATATATGAAAATTGTATCAAGAAACTGTGAGTTTTTTATTTCCCCAAATAATAATTACAATGTGTAAGCTAGAAAAAGTTCTTGGAAATATATTAAAAATAATACTTTTAAGTAAAAATATTTAGCGATCAAATAATACAATTTCTACGGTGAGCTTAAAATGCTAAAAAATGTTGTGTTTATTTAGTTTAATAAAATCACTTGTTAAATATATGAAATAACAAATATGAATTTCATTAGAAACTATGTTAAAGTTAGCGTAATTTATTAATTTCATAGTCCTACCTTGTAAGTAGGCCGAGGATATTTAAGTAAAAAGCTATTTTTCCTGGGTACCTTGTATTAAATGATGTTTTATACATAAAACATTTTAGGATTATTTGAACTAAACCGTCAAACTAACTAACTGTCAATTTTATAGAGCCTAAAAGAGCTTATTTCAAAATCAATGTCTATTTTACTTTTAAAACCTAAAATGAAACTAATTTGCCTAATTTCTTTTGTAAGTGGCTTCTTTTAACTTTTTCTTCTGTGTTGGCACAACATTCAAGAATAATATTACTTTTAAGTTGCGTTAATCTGTAAGATAGCGAGAAATGAGTATACAGGACAAGGAACTTGTAATCAAAGTCTCCATGCCACTACTTCCTTTCCTACTTCGTGAAAAAGCCTGCCTCTGCTTCAAAATAAAATGATTAAATTTCCACGAAAGAAAAGTGATCTTGGCCGATAAGAGGTATTTATTTTTTCTTGAAAATGTGGAGAAAGTATTAATAGTTTATTGTGAGCCAAAATGCGGTAAGAATAATTCTGATTAGAGGACAGTTAGTTCAGCTTGTTCATAAATAGAATTATTGCAAAATATACAATACTGATTCTATATAATATTGAATTGTTTCTACCTTTGAGAAATATAAGGGTAATAAATTGCAAATATACAATACTAATTCTATATACTATTGAATTGTTTCTGCCTTTGAGAAATAAATATAATAAATTGCAAATAAGTGTGTTTTTGTAACTTTCTTGTTTTATTTGTGCCTATTCTACCAAAAAACCTCACTGAGATGCTAAAAGAACCTATTTTAGGCACCTAAAACGTATATTTTAAAATCTTAAAATCCGCGGTCTACTTGTAAGTAATGACTATAATTAACTATTTAAGGTAAAAAATTAATTGAACATTTTATGAAGTATCAGACTACAGTACGACCTATAAAATTACGACAATGATTTTCTCGAGTTCTAATTTCTGTTTCAATTTTTCACTAATTTTTCCCATCAATCCTATGAACGGGCTTCTTGACTTGCAGGGCCCCGAGCGATCGCCTGGGCCCTGCCTAGCGCCGGCACTGGTTCTACATGGACATTGAGAGTTCTGTAATACCCAAGGCTAACAAGGTAAGTTCCGTAATTTGTTATTATTACCATATAATATGCTCAAAATTAATTTTAATCTTAAGGTGGAGGTGCCTGCGTATCCTGCGTATGTGTGTGTTCAATCGTGCTGCCTGTACAGAGATTGTACTCCTCAGCATGTGTGTGATTTTAACATGGTGCAAAAACAATCTTTCTTATCTCTCCATCCCCCAGATGAACTGGTGATAGGAGAGAGTGGAGGTGCCTATAATTATTATACACAAAAACAGGAAATTGTCTGTCACTATTACATTCAATGGTTTTCGATGAGTTTGGCCACAGATTTTGGGACAGACAGTAGTTTTAAAAATCTTTTTGAAATAGCTCAGAATCACATAATTTTAAACTTAAAGTTTTTTTTATTTTTCATCACTCATAGTTTTTTCTGCGACGTTTCGAGGACATGGATTTTCCCCCACTCTTCATATGCCATTTTGCCTTCACCCAAGAATGAAAACTAGGATAACAGATGTACTATAATCCTGAAAGTACACTTCTTTTATAGTACACAAATGATTAAACTGAAAAGATATAGACTCTCATATGAGAGTCGAAAGAAATTCAATAAATTTCAAAAACTATTTTTCGAAGATTAATTTCGTTTTAATAATAATTCGAATAATTTCGAAAACTTTTTCGTTTTAATAATAATTTTTCTCAAGATCAAGCCAGAGCCGATGAGATTTTTGAACCAAGAATGTATAAATTTAACACCTTCAAAAATTTCTTTTGCTGTTCAAGAAACAGTAATTTTAGGTAGAAGATTTGCCTTCCCTTTCACTAACAAAGATAAACAGCAAGTCACTTTTCAGCTTATAAAATCGGTGGAATCTAATATACAAAATATTCAAATTCAAGGAATTAGAACATCGTGTAAAAAAACAAAACGTACGCTCTACTTTATTTCTAAACATCACAACGTATCACCCGGTTTCCTTGTCTACTTTCGAGAATATAAAAGAATTTTAAGGAAAATAATAGTTCAGGCAAAAATAATGAAATATAATGATGTTTTGAACGCTAGAAACAAAAATAAAGCAATGTGGAATATCGTAAAAAATACGACCAGGTCATCACGATATTTCGTAGAGAATGTTGTTTTAAAGGATAATGAAAGAGAAACAAGTAATCCAGAAAAAGTTGCGTATCTTTTCAACTAACACATTTCTAGAATTGCAGTTGATCTCACGAAGGGACTAAAACCACAAAATTCAACATCGTATGCTTCTCAAAAACGTTTTGGCACGATCTTTATTTCCGAAACTTATTCCAACGAAATCCTCAGAATAGTCAGTAAACTAAAAAATAAATATTCATCTGGTTTAGATGAATTTCCGGATTGTTTATTAAAAACGTGTGCACCTGCTATTATACACCCATTAACTCACATTTTCAATGCTTCCTTGTGCACAGGAATATTTCTAGATATTTTCAAAACAGCAAAAATTAAGCCACTTTTTAAAAAAGGGAACAAAAATGAAATTCAAAATTACCGGCCAATTTCTCTTTTGTCAGTTTTCTCAAAATTATTAGAGACTTTTCTATACGCAAATGGAAACTTTTCTCAGGAAAAACGAAGCGTTTTCAGACTCACAACGCGGTTTTAGAAAATCAAAATCTACGGAAACTGCCATTTTTTCTTTTCTTAAAGAAGTTGCGTCATCAATGAACCAAAATGAAGAACCCATTGGGGTATTTTTAGATCTTTCGAAAGCTTTTGACGTTATTAACTATAACATCTTGCTCTCAAAATTACCTTCTTGTGGAATTCGTGATATTGCCCTAAATTGGATAACCTCGTACCTTAAACATCGATCTCAAAGAACAGAAATACCCAACTGGCACGAAAGGACATTATTTAATTATATTTCCAATTCTTTGCTAATTGAAGATGGGGTCCCAAAAGGTTCGCTCTTAGGTCCTATCCTCTTTCTGTTGTACGTAAACAAAATGCCCTCATCTATTAAAAATGGGAGAACATTTGTTTGTCGATGACACGAATGTTCTTTGCAAAAAAGAAACAATAAATAGTACAATTTCAGAAGTTTTATAATGATTTTGTAATAAAATATTAATAGTTAACGAAGGAAAAAACTGTCTCAATGCAATTTTGCGTTTCAAATCGGCAATCGTGTATTTCACTGAAAATGAACAATATGCAATTAGCTGATGTTAAGGTAACAAAATTTCTAGGTCTCTCAATTCAATCAAACCTCAAATGGAATGTATATATAATAGAATTAAACACTAAATTAAGCTTATGTTACTCATTTAAAAATTGTTTAAAATTTGTCAGCCTTCATGCAGCTCGTTGCGTCTATTTTGCAAATGCACATTCTCGCCCTGATATGGCATAATATTCTGGGGAAGCTCATCCTTTAGTGCGCAGACATTTAGATTGCAAAAGAAAATTATCCGAATAATGAAAAAATGCTATCCACGTGATCCCTGCAAGCCTCTTTTCATTGAGCTTGGAATCTTACCATTGCCTTGCCTATTTATTTACGAATCTGTAGTATTTGTCAAAACTGACTTAACGGTGGGAACATATTTTCATGTAATACTGATATTTATAGCTAAAACACATGACGTAGAAATCATGTTCATCAAGTGTCAGTATCAACAGCTCACTACAAGAAATCCACATACAATACATGTACGTTACTTTACAACGCATTGCCAGATGAAATTAAACAATTAAAATTGGTACACAAATTTAAGTTAAAAGTAAAATCTTTTCTGCTGCATAACTGTTTCTATACAATTAGAGACTATACTGATCGTCTAAAAGAAAAATAATGTTTACTTAAAACAAATGATACAGTATAATGAATTAGTTTACATTTGTATTGTATAATTTTTTTTAAAAGACTTAATATGCCTGTAACAAGTAATGTACTTCAGCTTCCGGGTCAATGACCCCCATCTCGATCTGGTTTTTGTCCAGTTTCCCTGATCCATTGAGCAAATGCTGAGATGGCCCCTTGATTTGCTTCTGGACGTAAATGTAGCTTCACTATGCGCACGTTTTGTTGAGCTTTCCTTTTGCTTGTAGTGGTAGTAGAGCTTAGGGTGAAGTTTCTATTTGTTAGCAATACAGAAAAATCAAATCTGCAGTTCATTTACCATTGTAGAAATCACGACCGTTAATAAGTACTAGGAAAATCACGGGATCGGTCAATTAATGGATTACACTAGTTTGCCAACGTTTCGGAATATTTTATTCCATCATCAGGGCTAACAACCAAAAACACAATCACAATAAATACGGACAAACTCTTCTGAACAACAACATACAAAAAAACATGAATGAACATACATGTGGAACAATAATTATACAGATAACTAAATAAATAAATTCATTATACACCGTATATCTAAAGGATACACACCTTACTAATAGATATAATGGTCAACCATAATGCTTCTCCACAGCACAACTCCAATACAGAGTTGCTGAAGCACCCACGTCCATAGCAGGTCCGGCCAGTCCTTTAGATATACGGTGTATAATGTATTTATTTATTTAGTTATCTGTGTAATTATTGTTCCACATGTATGTTCATTCATGTTTTTTGTATGTTGTTGTTCAGAAAAAACATCCCTTGACTATTGTGATTGTTTTTAGTGACCACCAGCATTGGCTGAGGCCGCCAATCCCAATTGACCCGACCGTGATCAGCCACCTTACCAGTTCATTACTATTACAAGTAAGTTCTCTATAATTCGGAAACGAAAATATATAGTTTTGAAATGTTAATCTTTAGCTTTTTCAATTTATTATTATTATTATTATTATTATTATTATTATTATTATTATTATTATTATTATTATTATTATTATTATTATTATTATTATTATTTTCATCTTTCAACTATTAATAGTTAAATTATTGGGAAGGGATTCTGAAACTCAAGAAAGTGTGCGCAGATGATTTTCTCCCCCATACGTCACATAGTTTTTTACTGTTTTGATTAAATAAATAAATAAATAAAAAACAAAGAGTACCAAATACTGATAGAGAGGACATGAGGAATGTTTAGTCAATTATATTTCTACTTATGTCAATAAGCCGATCAAGTTAAGTAAACAGCACCATCTAATACACCTGACAATTTGCAAAAAAATCAATTTTGAAAAAAACATCCTGAATTGGTTGTCAGTCCCACAGATAAGGAGGGACGCCGTCGCTATAATAGATAAGTCTACTTATCAGACCAAGGTAGAAGAGAACTTCAACTCAGTGACAATTTTACCCAAATATTCAGAGATCCTTCAAGGCAGTACTTGTTGAAAATTCAAGAAGTTTTAAAGAGATGGCTTAACACACGAACGGGGAACGCGGAAGTCTGCAGCAGCATCCGCGGGGACATCAGTGCGGCATCAGAGCATCGGTGCGCGCTGATTAATCAGAACAGCACGCGTAAAGACAGTGTACGCAGTTAAACGTGCACACGCGTCGTAAATACGTGGCGCCGGCAGTGTCGCGCACGCCACGAGAAACCGAAAGTGCGGTGTTTCGGTACGGTAGTTTCGGGGCGGTACAATCCGACTCGGAACCTTTCTTTTCTAAAACTTGGTACTGGTAATTGGAACTGGTTCTGGAACGAGCTGATATTGGCACTGGAACTGGAGCTGCTGATATTTGCATCACCGAAAGAAGATATCCCGGACCGACCTGAACGAGAGGAAGGAAGGAGGCCACAAACCGGATCCAGAAGGCGCTCACGCGACACCGAGGTCAACTGAACGTAAGTGTGTTTTTTGTTCTGGCCGGGGATCAATTCAGGCAAAATGGCTTTCTTAGCGGGTTATAGGAAAGAGGTGCTTGTTAGGGTCGCGATGGAGATGGGGGAAACATTAGAAGGGAACGAGACCGTGGTTAAACTTAAATCGATCATTACGGAAAGCGAGCAGTACGAGGAATCATTCGTGAAACAACTCGCTGACCAAGAAAAAGAACAGGTTGCAGAAATACGAGAGCAGGAAAGATTACGCGAAGAGAGAGAGCAGGAAAGATACGCGAAGAGATAGAGCAGGAAAGAATACGCGAAGAGAGAGAGCAGGAAAGAATACGCGAAGAGAGAGAGCAGGAAAGAATACGCGAAGAACGCGAACGGCAATTTGAACTTGAAAAGTTAAAACTAACGAATCAGGCTCCCACGCGTGTTTCCATAGGTAGTAGCGACACGGGAAATCGAACTAATATTCGTATCAGCCAAGTCATGGACAAATTCAAAGGCGAAGGCGACGATATTACGTTGTTTTTAAGTGTTTTCGAGGCGCATGCTCGCCAGCTTGGCATTGCGCCGGTCGAATGGGTAAGCCATTTAATGGGTTTACTTCCTAATGAGGTGAACAACTGGCTCGTAGTAGGATCCGATTCACCGGATCAAGATTATGACCTAATTAAAGAACAACTATTAGATATGTACAAGTTCACGGCAGAAAAGTGCCGTCAGATGTTTTGTAGTCACGTAAAAGGTGCAAAGACCACTTGGAACGTCTATGCACGTGAATTAGCTAGTTATTGTAAAAAATGGATCTCAGGTTTAAAGATAGAAACATTTGAGCAATTGCTAGATCTCATTGTAACAGACCAGATGAAGCGAAAGGTGCCGGCGGTTATGCGTGACCATTTCATTGATGTGTGGGGTGAGGTTTCTGCGTCCCAAGATTTGGCACGAAGGCTGGACACCTACGAAAACAACCGGGCTGGCGGATATAAGAAGGATTTCTCGCGGTTCGGCAATAAAGAGCAGGCAGGTGAACGGAAATGGCCGAAGGCGACGGAAAGCGCGCCGACCACTTCCAAAACTGCAGTGCCGAAGGTAGCTAGTAACGCGGAGTTCGATAAGCCGCAAGAACGGACGTGTTACCTATGTAAAAAACCAGGTCACATAAAAAAATATTGCCCTCAGTACACCAATAAACCGAGCGAAAAGATGTGTCATGTGGCCGACACTAGTGCGCCCGAGTTATTGTCTCCACACACATTTCTTGCCAAAATTTTCGGCGAAACAGTCACCTGTCTCCGTGATACGGGGGCGACGATTGACGTCATCAATGCAAAGCACGACACGCCAACACAATACACCGGCGAGTCCGTATGGGTTCAGCAGCCCCTGGACGAAGCGCCGAAAAATCTACCGATAGCCAAGGTAGAGATAGTAGGGCCATTTGGTACTCTTGTTACAGAGGCCGCAGTCGCGAAGAACTGCGACTTGCCTTATTACATTTTTAGTAATCGTTCTGCTACGATTTTGAGGGAAATAAAGCATGGTTTCCTAGAACCACAGCCTATCTGCGCTGTGCGGACTAGGGCGCAAGCAGTTGCTGAGCACGTAAGGGCGGAGGGGCCCCGGGGTGCGAACAATGCAGCAGACGAGGCGCCGGCCGACGCGCAGGCAGGCGACGCACTCTGCGCTTCAGGCGACGCGCCCGAGACAATGGAAGCCGAGAGTAAGGGAACCGACCGTGGGCCGGACGCGTTCCAGGTAACCGTTTCGGAGGAAACCGAGGATGAGAATAGAGTTGGTCAGGGCGAGGTCGACGCCGCGGGCAACTTGGAATCAAATGATCAGGAATGTGAATTAGATTTCGGTAGCATTGCTTTGGCCCGTTTGGACCCCACCGAATTTGAAACAGCTCAGAGACAAGACAAGGAGCTCGCGCCGTTGATTGAGCGTGCGGAAGGACCCCAGACGGATCGACACGATTATATTATGAAAAACGGCCTATTGTTTCGTATCCGGCATAGTAAGCGAGGAGAGCAGTTCACTATGTTAGTAATACCGCGGGTGTATCGAGGCACGATCTTAAAACTTTGTCATGAAGTTGCCCTCGGCCATTTGGGGGTCACAAAAAGCAAAGATGCCATGGCCAAATATTTCTTCTGGACGAATTGTTACAAGGATATTGAAAACTATGTGCGTAGTTGCGACAGTTGTCAGCGAGTAGGAAATGGCGGCGAAAAACTTCGCGCACCTTTGAAAATTGTTCCTATAACGGGCGAGGCATTCGAGAAAGTGAATGTCGACGCGTGTGGCCGATTTCCAGAATCGGTCACCGGAAACAAGTATATTTTAACGGCGATGTGTTTAGCCATGAAGTATCCCGAGGCTATTCCGATACGGGACCTAACTTCGGTCACTGTAATTGAGGCATTATTAGACTTATTCAGTAGAATAGGATTTCCACGCGAATTGCAAACCGACCAGGGCACCTGCTTCACAAGTGCTTTGACAGCGGAATTCGCCGAGCGGTTTGGCATTAAACTGGTGAGAAGTTCGCCGTATCACCCTCAATCAAACGCAGTCAAAAGAATGCATCGAACTATGAACCGGCTTATGAAGGTTCTGTGCTTGGAGGCAGGGACGGATTGGGAATGCCAACTTCCCGCTATTATGTTCGCTTTGCGCACGAGTGTGCACGAATCATTAGGTTTCTTTCCTGCCGAATTGGTGTACGGGAAGAATCTCCGTACCCCCATGACACTTCTTTATGAAAGGCTTGCGGGAACTGCGGAAGGTGAAGAAAATTCTGTAGTTGAGCATGTATTCAAATTAATCAATCGTTTGAAACACTCCCGTGACCTAGCTCACAATAGAATGGCTGAAGAACAGCAGAAACGTAAAGTGTGGTATGACCGGAAGGCGGTCTCACGTACTTTCGAGATAGGCGCTAAGGTGTTGGTTCTCACACCTAACAGGACACGGAAGCTCGCGGTTCAGTGGATAGGGCCGGGCGAGATTCGCGAGAAAATTTCGGAGCATAACTATGTGGTCCAGATGCCGGGGCGGAAGGAACCCCGCGTCTATCACATTAACATGCTTAAAAGATACCACCAGGGGACAGAGTACTTAAATATGCTTAGTTCTACGGCTGGAACAGACGCAGGTGACGAAGACGCGCTAGATCGCTCTGCGCTTCAATTGAATTGTAGCGACTTTGACGCGGAAGAAATGCTGAGCGGGACCGAGGTCGAACCTGAGTTTCGCGACGCTCTGAATACGGTCATTTGTAAGTACAGTTCAGCTCAGAAAATGTTAATGCAGATGCGCTTAGTCGCATGTTTGATGATGTGAATTGATCCATCGGCGACAATAGGGAACACGCACGTTCATGACATGTATAAATGTCGGTGAAATTCTATGTAAATAATTTTGTAAATTCAAGGGTAAAATTGTTTTGTTATTTTGATATTTGTATATGTAGATACATACATGTGTCAATAAATTCAGTTAAGAACGGCACATGATGTATACAACGAATTCCACAATTATTATGTAATACTTCAATGCAAGGTAAATGTTTTGTATTTTATATTTCGGGGTTTCATGTAATACAAGATGCGACAAGAATTATTATGTAATATTTCAATGTAAAGTAAATGTTTGTATTTCAGTATCTTATGTAATTCAAGATGCGTCAAGAATACTTATGTATGTATATAGGTGTAATGTTTAAATGTAAATGGCAACATAGCTTAGGTGAAAAGGGAGGGGGGAGAGCCCACGGATTTATTTCACATATTTCGATTAAATAGGGTTTGATATTCTGGTATAATTATGTCCATTTTCATGAAAAAAATTAGGATGTAGAGGTCTCATGACCAGGTAACTTAGCAGAATTTTTTTCCTGGGCATATTTTGCTGCGAAAAAAAATTCTCACCCCCGGCATGGAAGGGTCTGTAGCGTCGCGTGTTTCGGCGCCGCTGCGTCGGGCCACTTCGGGGAAACCCGCGCTAAGCCGGAGGTGGAATGGGGGTTAAGAGCGGCGGCGCCACGCCGCGCCGGCTGGAAAATCCCCGTACGCAAATAACTGGGAGAAAAGGACGCGCGCGGGCGCGAGTTTAAGTGATGTCGGTTGCAGCCCTGGAAGGGCTGGCCAGCGAGCCGTATGACGCCCGCCGCTTGAAGGGTGGGGGCGAGTCGACGGATACTTAACCCTTTCAGTGCTAATGCCGGATATATCCGGCGCAAGACTTTTGTGCCACGAGTGCTAATGCCGGATATATCCGGCGCGGGTCGGTCGTGCCATGAGTGCTAATGCCGGAAATATCCGACGCACGATGTTTCGTCTGCTTTCTGATTTTATTCCTAGGGGGCAGTAAAGCTATTGGCTTGGCACGACATCTACAGCTTCCTAAAAGTACTAAGTAGCTGTAGTATTTTTTCTGACCAATAGAGGGAGCATAAGAAGTGTTTAAGCCGAATTCATCTACCCGTCGTGCGCGGCGGAGGCCGGCGGCCGGCCGGCGTTGACTGACAAAGGGAGTCGCTCGGTACTTGGGCCGCGCGCAGGTCAAAACATGCGAAATTATATGGCTCCAGCACCCTCCACCAAGGAGGGTGCTGGAGCAATAAAAATCTCTGTGCAAAATCTACCCATCCTGGTTTATGTGCCTCACTTTGTGTTGAGATTTCTTACTGTGCGTTCGCGTTTTTCTGAAGTATTTTTACATTCGACTTGGGCTTTGATTTTGGTTGCATTCTCTGGATTTCTGTTATTTTCTTATTTCACCTATATATTTGAACTCTGGCTTCTCTTCTGAACACGATTTTTGACACTGAATTCTGAATTACGGCTTATTATATAATATTTTATCTCGATTTTCGGCTTTGTATTTCGGCGTTTCGATTTGCGGATATTGGATCATGGCAAAACGTCGTGTGTACACATATTAAATCACTTACTGCCTTAAAAAACAAATAAAAAAATTATAAATAAATTAAAAAAAATATTTCTAACTTCGCCAGTGCCGGTCCAAAGCCCAGATCAAAAAAAAAGGATGGGAAATATAAGCAGTTTTCTCCCCGCGCCACGCCCCCTACGAAGGGCGCGCGCCCGAAAAGAATGCAGGCCACAGGCGACCCCAGCGGGCCGGGTGACTCAGGGCCCGGGGAGGCGCTGATGCCACAACAACGTAGCGCTTAAGGCTAAATGTACCGACACTAGTTCCATTTGTCGCCACCACGTGGCAGCACCAAAATAAGCAAAATTTACTAGACCGATAACGTCTGAACAAATTGTCCGATTTTCGATCTATAAACGGCATTGGACTCCTTTTTAAAATAGAATTCACGCTACGATGCCGTTTTTTCAAAAAATATTTCCAAAAAAAATTTAAAATGATTTCTCATAGTTTCGGGAAGAAATTAAAAAATGTGGGCTTATAGCGCGATGACGACGTGCTTCCTGAATCCAACGCCGTGTCAATCATGCAAATCGGATGAATAGGAGCGGCGTAAAGTGAAATTTCGGAAAAACTACCTGACCCCCCTTCCCCCTTCCCCCCTCCCCCCTTCCCGCAGTGAACTTGGAGTGAGCATTCGCAACGATATTCGAGAACCACTGTCCCAGTGCCATATCGGATTTGGAAATCCCGGAACCCCTCCCCCACGGTCACTTTAGCCTAGCCCTTCGCGGCGGGCGCTGAAAGAACGCCCGCCGGTGCCTAGAGGTTCTCACACAGTAACAACCTGCTCCATGGTTTCACAATGGGCAAACTGAATCAGACCTGTAGAGATATTTCAAGATTTTCACCGTGAAATATAAATATGGAGTCTCACAATTGTTATAAATCTTGGAAACTCAGTCATCGAAGTGAAGATTCGAAGGATTATATAGTACCAGTATATTCACTTTACCTTCGATTCCTCTCCATTAGCGTGATTGTGATTATTACTATTATTATTATTATTATTATTATTATTATTATTATTATTATTATTATTATTATTATTATTATTATTATTATTATTATTATTATTATTATTATATTATTTTATAATAATAATAATAATAATAACAATAATAATAATAATAATAAAGTCCTAATGTTTCGTTCTTTTCAAGTATTATATTTCTCTGCTAAGAAAGCAAAGGATAAAAGTCAGAGAACTCAGCAGGTTATTCCAGCGTAGACCAAGACACGATAAAGAAAAGTTTCTTCAAGAAATATAGCACGTCATACGTAGTTTTTAACTGTTTTTTTGACGTTAAATAAATAAATAAAAAGAAAAATGCAAAGAAGTGGAAGAACATAACAACAAATGGAGACCTAAAGAAATGTTCCGGGTCGTTAAGTAAATAAATAAAAAAAATTAAGTTACGTTAAGTAAATAAATAAAAAAAGAAAAATGCAAAGAAGTGGAAGAACATAACAACAAAAGGAGACCTAAAGAAATGTTCCGGGTCATTCGAAATATGACCAGGGAGTGTAAACTGGCAATGAGGAATAGGCAGGGACCGAAAAGGTATTAGATACCGGTAAAATACCGGTATTTTACATACCTTTTTCAAATACCTATGTTCTTTTATACCGGTAAAATACCTCTATAGGACGTCTATAACTGTATGGACATCCATAAAGGTTATAAGGGTATTATACCTGTATTTTCAATGAAAAACTATAGCTTACCATCCATAAATGTCGACTAAATAAGTTATTTTAGTTAATAATATGTCACAAAATGTTTATTAAACTAATATACTTTTATAATTGTTATTTATTGTTTGAATTATTATCTTGTTCATATATAACACTCGGTTACTAATAATTAACGAAACGCGAATGATTCCACTAATTCTTGTATAGTAAATATAATCTCCACTTCATCTCTGCACAATGTTCTCGTCCACTGAAAACTGCTCACCGCCCTCTTCCTACGCTTGGGCATATCGAATTGCCCTAGTGTAGCACGCAGCCCGCCGAAGAACGCGGCGAGATGTCTGCAGAGGTCAGAAAAGTCACGTTATCAGAACAGCAGTGTGCCAGAGGTGCGACCCCGCTTCCAGCTCAGAAGGGTGACTACATTTGAGCGCGTGCCCTGGCGGCGCTGGGCTTGGATAGAAAGGAGCGCGAAATGAGGAGCAAACATTCAAAACGTGGCATGTCCACTTTACTCCTTTTCGAGAAAATGCAAAAATGTTACGTCATCAAAATTATGCAGATGTTTTATTTATACTTAATACTGAATTATGTAATAATGATAGCTAAATATATTATTAATATAAAATTTAAATATTCTATGAACTTACATTTAAAGAAAACAACATTTATGTCAACTGGTAAAAAAGGAAGCCTGAACATCAACGGAGAAGTGATATACATGGCAGGCGAAGTTAAATACTTATGAATTACAATAACACATTCTGGATACTGTACAGAAAAACTAAAGAGAGGAATAATTTTAGAAAAGGCAGTGGAAAGAAAATTACACAAATTCATAAAATATGCAGGCATATCAAGTGATTGATTTCTAAAATTTTAGGTCCCGGAACGCGCTCAAAATGATTTATTAATTTAATAGAAATAATTACATATTTATAATATAATGTAATAATTATCAGCGAGATACAGGAACGCCGTTCCGTCGTGTTCCGTCAGAAATCAAGCCTTGCGTAAGACCAAAATCCAAATAATCGAGAAAATGGTATTTCTAATCCTGTTGTGTGGGTGTAAAAGCTGAACATTGAGATAGGCCGAAAAAAGGAAGATGCTTTTGAAGTATGGACACGGAAGAAAATATTACGTACAATGGAAGGGCAAAAAGATAAATGCCGAAATTTTGAAAAGAAAACAGAACTTTCTCTAAAAGCCAAAGCCAAAAAAATGGAAAATAAAATATTTTTGACATACTATGAGTCAAACAAAATCTCTAGAAAAAGATATTATGCTTGGAATGATAGAATGAAGCGGAAGAAAAGGGTGTAAGTGGCACAATTGAATAACTAATACACAATATCACAAACAAAAGGAAAAAGGCAGTTCGAGTCCGAGTGAGCAATGAATAAATTGCTAGCATCCTATTGCTGTGTATATCCAGATAGATCTAACAAGGGATGGCTTGCGATCTATGTTCTAGTACTATTTCTCTGCGCGTTCTGACCCGCGAAGAATTGGGACCTGCAGATGAAAGGAGAGATGCTCACAGCCGCTGCTTGACCGGGACTGGAGCCGACAAATAGACATCATCGCACTGAACAGTGTGTTTGATACCCGCAGTCTTTCATGCGTACGTTCTGCCATTATTAGGGAAGAACTCGCTGAATTATCGGCGCGTCCCCTCCCAGTTTCGGATAGCAAGAAAAGCGAAGGAATGATGCTCAAGTAATACAAATGCAAATATCAATGTTCAAAATTAAAACATCTTTAAAAAACCTGGTTTAGAAACATCGATCAAGTTCGTGCGGAAGATAATTTGTTTTGACAGTGGCCGTGATTGTTAATTTATAATTACGATTTAGAAAAAACGGCAAAAGAAAGTTTTCAGGCTTAGTTTCGCTGTTATTCTTTTTACTATCGCCCAGGGTCATCTTATGGAGTCACAACTTCCTCAAATGGGTACAGGAAGGTGGGCGAGAGACCTCACACCTAGAGTGCTTGCGTTGGCCGCCTCTCTGCGTACGGTAGGACATACGTAGGAAATGCCAGAAAAATGGGGTCATTTCTTGGGCTGAAGATAGTCTACTGGATGAGGATGTTACAATCACCGTTCGCTTTATTCGAACACATGTATTGACAGTGGTATAATGCAATATTATTTCATATTTTAACTTTTTTATAAAATTGTGATTATCGGTTCTTTTCATTCACAACAACTCATCAAGCACATCGATAATAAACATCAGGTTTTATAAATGTTTCATTTTTTTACGAAATATGTTCATGTGTCAATACAAAATCTATGTTTTGAAAATATCAACATCAATGTTGCATTCCTATTCTCGACACCTAGATGAGGATCGCCGATTTAATACGTTTGCATTCTGATTCCCTAATATGAGGTTTATCAGTGACTGGTATGCTACGTTTTACTAGTAGCATATAAATCTTATAAATTGAATTGCTACCCGATTAAATATTACTGATAAGCGTGTACGATGTTTAGAAAAATGGTATCTTAATGTAGAAATGTAAAAGTTGCCGAACTGTACGACAAAACATATTTATCCCCCTCATAGACGGATATTCCTCTTCTAGTGAGGTGTTCCTGTCTAAGGGTTTAAGTTGTATTGCTTTCATGACAATTTAATGCATTAAAAAATACATACATATGTCACAATACAATGATTTACACTACATCCTTTTACATTATCATTTACGTAGTTTGTATCAAAATGACGCGCCGGGAATTACTTTTTCCAATATTCAAGTTTATACAAATATAACAGAATCATTTTATATCAATATAACTTACTAAGTAAGCTGGGACATGTCACGATTCTTAATATTAGATTTTAATGTTTGTTACAGTGTTGGATTCAGGATGCATCTCGCCTGCGCGCTATTTTACCACTTCTTCAATTTTGTCCGAAAGTACGAAAACAGTTTTAAAATTTTACTTGGGAAAACAGATTCATCAGGTGAAGTCTATCAAGGAGACAAACGCCGTTTTGAGATCAAAAATCGAGTCGCAGGATAAAAGAGCTCTTGCGTAATTTCGGCTCATTCTTTCTGGTAGTGGAATGATAACGGAAGATCTTAGAAGTAAAATGTATGTAAAATAAGATGTTAGGACATGGAATATTGGTGCTATCTACACTATTAGTTCAATTTTCTTTTTGAAATCAGTTTCCAAATCGGAATTGATATTTTGAGTAGTGCCTCAAATAACTTTTTGATGGTATTCGAAGGAAGACGGAAATATGTGAACAAGATATATAGTTTTATACGACTATTACAGATGATATGAGACCGTTTGGTTGTGTTACAGCATCACTAGTTTGATAAGTGGAGAAAAATATATTGAGATTGAAAGGGACGAAAAAGGACGAACCGACTGCCCGGCTTGCCTGCCTGAGAGCACGGCCTCCTCCCGTGCCGCCCTCCTCTTGAGGCCGCCGGGTTTGGCTGTTCGGCCGCGTCGAGGGAGCCTCCAAAAGGGTCGGGTGACGCAAGCGTGAAGCGGGGAAGGGGGGGAGATAGTTTTTCCGAAATTTCACTTTACGCCGCTCCTATTCATCCGATTTGCGTGATTGATACGGCGTTGGATTCAGGAAGCACGTCGTCATCGCGCTATAAGCCCACATTTTTTAATTTCTTCTCGGAACTATGAGAAATCATTTTAAATTTTTTTTTGGAAATATTTTTTGAAAAAACGGCATCGTAGCGTGAATTCTATTTTAAAAAGGAGTCCAATGCCGTTTACAGATCGAAATTCGGACAATTTGTTCAGACGTTATCGATCTAGTAAATTCCGTGTGATAGTGCTGCGATCTATTGATTTTTCCTAAAAGTATTTTTCGGTGCATTTAGCCTTAAAGGGTTAAGGCTGCGCCGACAGGCGCCTCGCGGGATACGCAGAGTGTCGAAAGACGAGGAGTATCTCCAGTGCTATCTCTGCACGTGATCTTCAGGTCGAAGATCGGTTTGGCGACAGGCCATGTAACTTGTGTAGTTACGGGACTCTATGTCCGACAGCTTCGCACCTCGCGTTGCTTTTTGCTGCTTCCGAGCAGTGGTTCTGGGCTAGGCCTAGGGACGGTCGCGGGGTTTCGCGGCTAAGAGAATTGAAAGGTTGCCAAAGGGTTAGATTTTGTATTATAATATTTATATATTAATTGTAAATATATTGTAAATATCAAACAGAACAGTCGTCTGTGTTATTCTTTCTAGTACGTCACATTATAAAGTTTCAAAACTTTTTAATGATTACTTAAGACTTTCTTAAAAACTAATTATAAATTTAATGCGAGAAATAGTCTTGATGTGGTGTCTAAATTAAAACTTTTTAATTTAATTCCGCAAGATATAATGATTTCGTTGGGCATAGTTAAGATGTATTCCACCATGCCGCATCAATTAACATTCTCAACCTTAGAAGAGGTTTTGACAATACAAGTTAAATACAAGGCAACTAAGATACCTAAAAAGGAAACTTTGTTGGCAGTAAGATTAATTTGACAAAATATAACTTTCACGTTCAATGACAGAATCTATTTTTAGAGAGATGGTTGCCCTGTAAATGGTGTTTTAAGCTGCATTTTATGCGAACTGACAAAGAGAAGATTGGAAACTCATGTTCTCTCCCAACTGAATGTCAAGTTCTTCACCCGGTATGTAGATGAAACATTGATAGTGTGCCAACAGGACCAAGTTCACAACGTCTTCAATAAATTCAATTCCTATCATCAGAATTTAAAATTTACATTGGAACAATAAGTTGACTTTACCCTTAATTTTCTGAATATTACAATTTTTATATATCCTACATATTGCGTTACCAATTGGTATACAAAACCTAGAAATGTTGGGATAATTCTAATATTTTATTCCAATCATCCCACCACAATGAAAATCGCTCTTGTCATGAATCTGGTTGAAAGGGTATTTAGTATATCAGATCCAATTTTTTACTCAGTGAATCTTGATAAGATATTTTTATAGTTAGAAATGCCTATCCGATTCATTTCATTTCTAAATTTGTATGCAGAGTTCTCGCCCGACCGCCGTGGTGTGCGGATCGTGTCCGCAGCTCCGTTGTGCCTTACCTTGTCGCCTGCGAGTGCGCCAAGATAAGGAGAGGTCAAGCGATAATAAACCTGTGTGCAGTAGTTCTAAGTGAACAGTTATATTTGTGGAGTGAAACGGTGTTATTAATTTCAGTTCTACAAAGACAATTTATATATAAAACTCAGTGATTACAGAAGTGTATTCGGGTAGGCTCGGTAGCATGTAGTGCGAACGCAAAAGCTACCAATACCCGGAAAGCTACGTATTTCAACAAATGCCATTAGAAGAATCAGCAAGCAGCGGTAGTCACAACATGGATCTTGATTCATCTGATCCCGTGAACCTGACACAGAACGCATGGCAAATATACGCACCAGCTCGGTCAAAAAGACCGAACCCAGACGTCCTCGACCCTGATGTAAATAGAAGGGTAAGGCAAAAGACAGCGTCTTGCGATAGTAATAATAGTATTTATACAGTTCCCACTAAGAATCAATTTAGTGCTCTCAATACAGAAGATGTAATTGAAAACAATGAGGAAACTCCTCCAAAAACCACAGTACCTCCAATTTTTGTGCCAAATGTAAATAATGTTCCAGCCATGATTAAGTTTATAAAGGAAGCTTTAAAAACCGAAGACTTCGAAATAAAATCTCTGGCAAACGACAAAATTAAAATAGCACCAAAAACTCCAGATGTTTACAGGGGAATAGTAAAACATTTATCAGGCAACAACTACGTATACTATACATACCAGTTGAAACAAGAACGTGCGTATAGAGTTGTCTTGCGGCACATACATCATACGGTAGATGTAAAAGATATCAAGGCTGCGCTTTTAGAAAAGGACCATCAAGTTAGAAACATAATAAATGTCCGCCATAGGCTGACGAAGTTACCTCTGCCTCTATTTTTTGTAGACCTTGAGCCCAAATCTAACAACAAAGAAGTATTCAAAATTAACCGACTACTAAACTGTGTTGTTGCAATTGAACCACCACGCCTGAAACGAGAGATAGT
This sequence comes from Teleogryllus occipitalis, assembly GCA_011170035.1. NCBI lineage: Eukaryota > Metazoa > Arthropoda > Insecta > Orthoptera > Gryllidae > Teleogryllus > Teleogryllus occipitalis. Next base: position 521,844 of record BLKR01000391.1, on the reverse strand, counting down.
TCAATGCAAAAATTGCCAGAGATATGAACATACCAGGTCGTACTGTGCATACCCGTTTCGGTGTGTTAAATGTGGAAAAGAACATGATCCAGAAAACTGTCAAAAAGAAAAGCAAAGTCAACCGACATGTGCGCTGTGCGAAGGGAATCATCCCGCCAACTATAAAGGTTGCCAAGTATATCAAGAAATACTAAAAAGGAAAGGGTACAAAAACTCAAGTAAACCCAGAACATTTCAACAAGAGATGCCTATGCAGACACAAAACAACAATATTGCAACTACTTATCCCCAAGAAAACAAAAGAAGTCCAAAAGTAAATGAAGGAACATGGGCCGATGTTGCGCGACCAAAGCCACCAGAACGACAACAACATAATGAACAACATAACGATAGCCACTCCATTATGAACATTATACAGCACTCCTTTGAGAGATTTGAAAACATATTAATGCAACAAAGTCAACAAATAAACTCTCTAATTAGCCTCTTAACGACGCTTGTTTCCAAATTATCCAATGCCTAAATTTCTTCGCATTGCAGCTTGGAACGCCAACGGCTTGGCAAATCATCGCCAAGAAATAGAAATATTTCTCAACGAAAACAAAATAGACATTCTACTCATCTCTGAAACTCATTTCACAGAAAGAAGCTACTTTAAACTAAAGAACTTCACATTATACGATACTAAACATCCTAGTGGCAATGCTCACGGTGGCACAGCAATATTAATAAAAAGCACCATTAAGCATCAAGAACAGGAAGCCGTACTTGACCAAGATATTCAAGCAACATCTATACAAATTACGGACTGGAATGGACCAATCACCATCAGCGCCATCTACTGCCCTCCCAGATTCAAAATAGATAAGCAACGATTTGAAACCTATTTTAAGTCTCTAGGAAATAGGTTCATGGTAGGTGGAGACTTCAACGCCAAACATACTCAATGGGGATCCAGGCTCATCACTCCTAGAGGGAGAGAACTGCAAAAAGCAGTTACTTCTCTACAGCTAGAAACCATTTCTACAGGAGAACCTACCTACTGGCCTACCGACCAAAACAAAATTCCAGACCTGATTGATATATTCATAACAAAAGGAATCCCATCCACTAACTGTATCATTGAATCTTCCCTCGAACTGTCCTCAGACCACACTCCAATAATTATCACCGTTGGTAACAAAATTATCCTTCACCCCTCTCCCGTGTCGCTAACGAACAGAAAGACAAACTGGGCCTCGTACAGAAACCAGATATCAATGAAAACAAACATCCGATTACCATTAAAAACAGCAGATCATATAGATGAAGCGACTGAATATATAACTCAAAATATTCAAGAAGCAGCTTGGTTCGCAACACCGCAACTCCACTACACCCAGAGCAGCATGAAATACCCAAAATTTCTTTTAAACAAAATAGCTGAGAAAAGAAGACTAAGAAGAATCTGGCAAGCTTCAAAATATCCTACAGACCGTACCAACTACAACAGAGCAACTAGGCAGCTAAGGTGCCTCCTAAAAGATTTCAACAGCAACAGGTTTCAAGATTTCATAACCAGCCTCACCCCAACAGAAGATACTAATTACTCTCTATTTAAAGTCACCAGGAAGCTAAAACAACCGACCAAACAAAATCCCCCAATCAGGGATGAAAATATGTGCTGGGCGAGAAACCCCACAGAGAAAGCATCTACCTTTGCCAAATTCTTCGCTAATGTATTCCAGACTCATCCCTTTTCAAATACAAACCAAGACCAACAAATCCGGGATTACCTGAACTCTCCAAACCAAATGGCGCTTCCAATTCCACATTTTACTCCCAGAGAAATTACAAAAACCATTAACGCCTTATCAAGCAAAAAAGCTCCTGGCTATGACCTAATCACAACACCTCTTCTCAAAGAACTACCACGAAAAGGCAAGACTATAATTACTGCACTATTCAACAGTATTCTAAGAACAGGGCACTACCCGGAGCAATGGAAAGTAGCCCAAATTCAAGTTTTTCTCAAGCCTGGGAAACCTCCACATGAACCCTCCTCTTACCGTCCCATCAGTATACTTCCAATCCTATCCAAAGTGTTTGAGAAACTTCTTCTATCAAGACTACGTCCACACATAGCAACCAATAACCTAGTCCCTGACCATCAATTTGGCTTTAGACAGCAGCATTCTACCATCGAACAAGTTAATAGAATCACCAGCTACATTGAGAATTGTTTCCAAGAAAAGAAATATTGTTCAGCCGCCTTTCTAGACATCGCCCAAGCGTTTGACAAAGTCTGGCACGATGGACTCCTATTTAAACTCAAACATTTTCTACCATATCCCTTCATCAATATTTTCAGTTCTTATCTATCCCACCGCACTTTCCAAATCAAATTTCAAAATGAATTATCTGAATTCCATCCAATCAAGGCCGGAGTACCACAAGGTAGTGTTCTTGGCCCCATTCTGTACCAACTCTATACGACAGATATACCAGAAACAGATAGAACAACCATAGCCACTTTTGCAGATGATACAGCTATACTAGCTTCGGATGACGACCCAAATGTCGCATCAAGACATTTACAAGAACATCTTACAATGATTGAAAAATGGGCCAAGAAATGGAAAATAAAAATCAATGAAAACAAATCAGTTCATATAACTTTTACCCTGAGAAGAAACAAATGTCCTACTGTCCACATCAACAATAATCCAATATTACAAATGGAAAATGTAAAATACTTAGGGATACATCTAGACAGACGTTTAACATGGAAATATCACATTTTAGCCAAGAAAAAGCACCTACAACTTCAAGTAAGAAAACTATACTGGATACTAGGATACCACTCTAAACTATCTCTGGAAAATAAACTATTGCTTTATAAATCCATAATAATTCCAATATGGACCTACGGCATCCAAATCTGGGGCACAGCAAGCAAGAGTAATCTCTCTATTATCCAGAGATTTCAGTGCAAGACCTTAAGAATGATCGCAGCAGCGCCTTGGTTCATCACAAACGCAGCATTACACAAAGACTTAAAAATGCCCACTGTCTTAGAAAGAATAGAATCAATCAGCTCAAACTATCTCCAGCGTCTTGAAAACCATCCAAATCACTTAGCCCTCAACCTCCTTGACAATAGTGCAGATATCCATCGTCTAGCCAGAACCTCACCCATACAACTCCCATACAGATACTCAAGAAGTAACTGAAACATTATCACCACCAAATTATCAATTCCAATTGCTGTCAACCTAAAATAATAATAATTGCTTTTTGTTATAGTATGAAGAAGAAGATGAAGAGTACCGATGGGATACCTTCACTACAAATCATTGTCATAATAATTCTACAATAGACATCACATTTACTTATTATTTTGTAAAAAAAATAGATTGTAAATTTATATTAAAATTAAAAAAAAAATTGTATGCCAAAAGTTGAATCACATATTAGAGATTTGAGATTCTTGGCCTAAAATAACTAAAAACGTTTATCCACAAGACTCTCTCAAAGATTCAGATAATATTATATTTTCTTTACCTTTCGTTCCGATTATAAACATTATAAACCAAATAAAGACTTTTTATAATAATTTTCCTAATGTGCTCTTGGTTAATAATATTATTACTAAGTCCAATGTAATTCGTCAGCTCAAAGATCCGATGCTAAAACTCAAGACATTTCATACTGTATATTCCATAAAATGTTCTGATTGTGAACTATCATATATTGGACAAACACATAGGAGGTTAGGTGATAGAGTAAAAGAGCATCAACATAATATTAAATTACCATTTGAGAAACAAAAATATCTAACTACCCACAGAATAAATCAGGACTATAAGATAGATTTTCGTAATCCAGAAATGTTAGCGCTAGATCCAAACTGGAGTTCAAGGCTAGTTCTCGAATCATTGAATATTTAAATTAATTCTGCTATGAATTCTAATCTAGAATATAAGAGTTTGCGAAAAGTAATGATTCCATACTAATACAATTCAGTAGATGTAACAAACGGCAAGTTGAACTCTCTGATTCTGAGAGAGTACAGCATGATATTAATATCAATCATCAAGGTAATTTCAATGATGTAATACAAGTTAGTATTTGTCACTCTGTGTCAGATTCCTCCCTTCACAAGTTCATTCAGGTTACTCCCTCACAACATATTACTATCTCTTCATGCCCCTATTTCCTCATTAGTCGATCTGCTAGGCTTTCTGAGAAAGCTCTACCTTCCCCCACCCCTCCCATCTATCCTTTCCCCTCCTAGAATTCAGCAAACCCAGGAACATTCTTGTCAGTTCTCTCTCCGTAGTAGGAGCGTTCACAGTCGAATTAGTAACTCTCATATGTATATCGTTTGTAATCTTTGTCTACAACTTTTTTGTGAGTATGGTTTTTCTGTATCTGGGAACTTGCCTTGCTTCTCATAATTAATCTCGTAATTTAATAATATAATTTAGAAGTAAGATGACTAAATTTTTATCTGAATTTCTAGACTAAAACAATTTGGTTTTGCTTTAACAGTCATAATTGTTGTTTGAATTTTATAGGTATTTTATTTCACCATGCTCTCAAGAACTATTGACAATTTCCAATGTTTATTAATTCTAAACTCATCACATGTATGTATTCGTTTTAAATTCGATTTTTCAATTTGAATTCACTTCGACCACGAATATCTAAACCTACATGCTATTTTTTAAGTTAAAAAATGTTGATGTGTTATATCAAGATTTCTAATTGTGATTGTTAATTTATAGGAAATATGTTTTCAACATGGTACCATCTATTAAGGTCAATTTTTCATGTTATCTCATCCAATTCTTTGTACAATATGTATATATCTAAAAATTTCAAATGTATTGTGAATTCTTTATAATGATAAACACACCTATTTTATCTTAATGTAAGTTGTTTTAATTTCTTCTTTATATTAATTATTAAATTTCATATTTTAGTTCACATATTGTTAAAGTCCTGATGATGGAGTCTCATCTTAGAGATATTTACTTGATTTGTCTAATTTGACTGGGATATCAAGGATAACCTAAATTTGCTCTCTCCCAAAGCCGCCTTATAATTAAATAAATATTCCCACATTCCCATTGTTGTATATCCGGCAGTACGGATCGTGATGTTATTCAACGGTCACCGATGAGGGTTGGTAATTTAGCATTTTGTTATGAAATTATTTGTGCTTCGAAAGTGGCCACATTGTGGCAGCATATCTGGATGAGTTTGCACCTTGTTGACAATGCCAGGCGCTTGTGTTATGAAGAGTAGTCATGTAAACAACTACACAAAGTGTTCATGAATTGAACTATTTATTATTTAAGTATGGTTTCTTTACATTGTTCCTCACAAAAATATAGTGTGAAGTTTGTTTTTATCAACTGTTAATTACTGAAGATGGAGTCGGAGGATTCAAGAATTTTCCCTTTCAGATAATTTATTTTTGGAGTTTAATTCATGACAATCTCTGTTTTAAAGGTAGGTAACATAGTACGTTAATTTTCTTATACAGTAGGTGGTCAAATTATTAGGGACAGGACTCTCAGGCTTTTGTGTTTTGTAGTTTAACTGCATTTTTCAAACAAATTATCGGTTTTTGGTTTCATAGGTATTTATTATTCATAAGAGTGTATTATTGAAATTATAAAAGCAATAAAATAGTTCGGTAAAACTACTTTTATGTACAATTAATATTAGGGTTTAGTGAAGCCACTCTTTGGTGCACTTAATTGATTTATTTGGTAAAAAAACAGTAAGAACTGTATATGACGTTTGGGGGAGAAGATTATAGCTTTATAGATTATAACTTACAGCTTAGATGCGTCGTGGCATGATCTCTATGCAGACTTTTGCATTTTGTTGCCGTTCAATGTTGTGATGCTATTCATTGTTGAGAATTTCAATTAACTGGTTCTTGGTGGCGATCAGCCGTTATGTGAGTTCCCATCATAGGTTCCCACAGAGTTTCCACATGAGTTCTCTACAGGATTCAGGCCAGCTGAGTTCTCCGGCCAGGACAAAACGGTAATATTTTTGTGTCAGAAGGCAGTTATACTCCTAGCTTTGTGGTACGGTGCTGAATCGTGTACAAAAATATATGCTTAAACACCAGAGAACCATTCTTCGAACTTCGAGTTGTGGCAGTAACAGTTTCTAGTACTCGCGTGTACTGGTCTTACTTGGCCTCATGATCCCTAGTACGATGTAGGGGTGTTTTAAAAACCTTTCGCTGAGATCACAGACTACACCATGACACTAACCGGGTGTTTAACCCTTCCCATTAGCTAGTCTGGATGGAACTGAACCCCAGGGCGTCATCGGACAAATGAATATTAGCCGAACAAAATCTGAAACGATTCGTCAGGGAAGCATACACGTAAAATATTACAAATAACCCACACTGATGGAATGGTCTAGTGCTTTAAATATATAAGAAAAGTTGTATTACTCCACTCTAGACTGCAACAGTTACGTTTCAGTGTTGTCTGGTCCATTGCAGTCGCTTCTTCTTGGTCTGGAAGGGGCGTGGTTATTTGACAGGACGTTCACCGATCAGGATCTCCTCTGCTAACCGTCTCTGGAATGTCCTTTTCGAAACTGTTACTTCCTTGGCGTTTATCATCAGATGGCCAACACTCTTTTTACGATTTTTGAGGCAGATATGCCTGATTCAACAATTGGTTCGAAGACTGGTGATCCTTTTCCTCTCATATTTACCCACACGGCCTGCTTTCAGGGGATTCTTCTGATAAGTTTTTATTTTTATTCTGTTAACGACAGTTTTCGAATCACCAGTAAAAGTTGCTACACAGAGTATCCGGGAAGGAAACATCAAAAATTCAAAAATAAGCTCAAGACAATTTTAAGCTTATTTTGTCCAATAAACTACTTGAATATTCCGAAATGCTGAGCAGTAATAAGCACTCAAAAGTTGGTTTGAAAAAATGCTTTCTAAGCAAAATTTGCATGTCAGAAGCATAGAAATATTCCAGAAGCATATAAATTGTTTATTATTTACAAAATAAATTGTTATATTTGTTCAGAAAGAAACATTAACCCAGAAATAAAAAAAAGCAGTCGAATTGAGTAAATTGGGTGCTTTTGTATATCTCGATTAATATTTCTTTCTGAACAAATATATTCATTTTTCATGTTTTTGGAGTATTTATATGCTTTTGAAATGCAAATTTTTGCCTAGAAAGCATTTCTTCAAATAAACTTTTAAGTGCTTATTGCGGTTAAGCCATTCAGAATATCTAAGTAGTTTATTAGACAAAATATGCTTAAAACTGTCTTAAGAGCTTATTTTCTAATTTTCCACGTTTCCTCCCCTGACCCCTGTATATCTCTGTGAATGTGTAGAATGAAGTAATAGTGTTTGAATTTCTCCAATTTTCATTGGAGACTTGTCTGAAATCTTACCATACTAAAAAATAAAAAAAATTGAAGGTTCTGTTGTTACAATGTAAACTGAAATGAAATTCACTTATAAAATTTAGTAAAAGTAATGCAGTAAGGAAAAAATACTTTCGTTTTAATTATTTTGGAAAGAAAAACTTGCAAAAAACAACTACAAAAATTATTTGACTGTCCTTGTCATAGCATCAGTTTTCAATAAACTTCAACCGAATGAGACGTAACAACATTATCTCTTAAATAACGCAGGCATACAGTGATGTCGCCTATTAAAAAGAATAATTATGAGAACAGTAATACTACTACTACTCGCGCAACTTTTCTTGCACGATAACCTTGCTTCCCCCTCCCTTGACCAACAAACAGTTGAAGGCAAAAGCTCGCAGCGAGCACTGATGAGAACATTCCAAGCATTAAAACTTCGATGGCGCGAAACAGAAGCTAGGCAAAGCTAGTTGCTTGCCTAATCATCTTTATTACCATTATCTAAAGAAATGGCTGAGGCATGTCCAGGGCCTTCAAGGGAGGCACCTAAAACTTCTATCTGTTGCCTACCCAGAGCGGTGACTTGGCCACACAAATGGTTTGACTTTGATTTTCCAGAAGTTGTCATTACTGTAAATACTCTAGTGGCCGACTTGTTTTTTTTTTTTAATTTGTTGCGTCTACACCTCGACGCAACGCGTCACCAAGCCACTTAAGGGGCGTTGAGCGCTTTGCACTTCTCGGAGTAATCCTCCATTAACGTGCTTTACTTTTTTTAAAATATTAGTCAAGACTCGTCACGTCGCAGTCAGTCAGTGCCTTTTATCCCTTCGGCCAGGGGCTCGACGGCGTTAGATACCGAAGTTCCTGGCCGGTCACCCAACCACGAACCCGCGAGTCCCGAATGCGCTTAACCTTCGTGACTTCACGGAGCGTAGTAAACGCATTCGGCTAGCGCCGCCGGAAACTTGGTAACTAATACCCCCACTCCGCCCACATTTCTTCAATCCATCGTTCAAGAAAAGTTGCGCGAGTAGTACATATATTATCCATACCTAATCCTTCGTTCAAAAAACATTAAACTAGGATTTACAGAAATATGAAAACTGTTCCTAATAATTTGTCCATCTACTCTAAGTAGTATTATAAGTACATTGTTGATCAAAATAAACATAATTGGACTCTGTTATTGTGTAAATAAGTAGCTCTCACAACATAATTTTAGGGAATATTTGTGTACTAAACATTTGTTGATTGTTCATTTTTTATCAATTAACTTCGTCTTATGCGACACATCTAATATTGAGTGAGTTTTTACCGATAAATTTTATAACATTTCATAACAGATAAAGTTTATAAATTTTGCAATCTTTACACATTTTTACTGTTTGGCTACACTACGAACTTTTCGAAAGAAAAACTCGTATTGTGGGGTCCTCGAATCAAAAAGTATTCATAACTGTCATAAATCACTTCCTCGAAAACGTTGTGTTCGCCGATTTCACGTTTTGTGAATCCTTGATAACGAAAAATTGGTTGACGGCAAAACGTCTGCCCGTCTGTCTTATCAACTGTTTACACGTTTGTCTCCAAACTTTATATTCCCCATTCAGATCTAGATGAACTCTAAGCCCTGCAAATTTGAAACGAATATTTTGATTTTTGAGCTTTCTTACAAGAAATATTAGCAATATTTAAAAAAATTTCTTAATCGCTCCAAATATTTTGAATACTTTACTTACTTGGATATAACAAAGAAATATTAAAATTAGAGGTGCTACAGAATGGCACAGACTTTCTTGTAATAAAATTTTCTAATTTCCTTGATGTAAATTGGCTTTACGGTCTTGCCCCATCCTCATTCAGGCTACCATCTATCGTCGCACAAAGAACATTTTTTTGACATTTTCTCAACTTTTCGCTTTCTTAATAGTAGAACCGAAATATTACTTCAAGAATACTAAAACAAGAGTAAAACCTTGCCCAAAATAAAAAATTTCATTGAAAAATTTGAAGCCGTTTTTAAGAAAAAAGCGATTAAGCATTACTGTATATACGAAATTTGAAGCTCTTTTCACAGGAATCTATTGACTTCTCGAAAATGTTCATTGGAAGTCATTTGAAGCACTTCTACTCACAAATGCAATAATGTATTCAGATCGATGGAAATCTGCAAATTAACGGCGTGAGATATTAAAAAAATCCATTTGTGTAATTGTTGAAGAAAATGACACACCAAAATAAACTTATCGTCATATTAAACTGTACAATAAGCACTATCCATTGGAAAAATGTGGAAAAAATTAGAGCCATTTCTAATAAGTTAGCTTTTGAGCGTTTCTGAAATGCGGACTTTTGAGCTCATTTTCACAGAAAACTGTTGTATTTATGAGAAACTTTATTTGACATTATTTAAAACTCATAAATATAATACTGTGAAGAAATCGCCTCTTAAGTAAGTATTACCGACGTGAGACAAGCAAAAAAATATTTTTTTGTAATTTTGAAAAAACAAAAGAATCGAGCAATATGGCGTTTATGTCATCGCATAGGGTTCGTTTGGCACTAAACCTACCAACAGAGTAAATTAGTTGACTCCGAACTTTCGAAAATTTTTTTGTAGATTTTTTGAAAATTTTAGCAGATTTTGTGCAATAGGGCATGCAATATTTGCAATTTAAAAAAATTACAAAAACAAGATTGTCTCAAAAACCGCTCTTAACTTTTTCATTAAATTTTTGGTAGGGATAGTACGAAATGCACCCTATCGGAAGGCAAACACCATTTCGCTCTATTCTTTTGTTTTTTCAAAAATTACAAAAAAATATTTTTTTGCTTGTCAAAAAATATCTCCAATTTTTTTTCAAACTTTACCAAAGAATGGTTCTAGTTGCACTGTTTAATATGACGTTAAGTTAAATTTGATGTTTTCTTTTGTTTTTTAATAAATTACACAAATGTAATTTCTTTAAAATATCTCTCACGTTGTTAATATGCACATTTTCATCGATTTGTAAACATTATTGCGTTCATGAGTGGACATGCATTAAATGACTTCCAATGTAGCTTTTAGAAAACTCAATAGATACCTATGAAAAAGAGCTTCAAATTTCGCATTTACAGTAATGCTTAATTGCCATTTTCTTAAAAACGGCTTCAAATTTTTCAATGAAAATCGCTATTTAGGAAGAAGTTTTACATTTTAGGAAGAGGTTTAATATTCTTAAAGTGATATTTTGATGCTAATATTAGGAAACCGAAAAGTTGGGAAAGTGTCAAAAAATGCACTTAGGGTGATAGATGGCAGCTGGCAAGAGGATGGAGCAAGTGCATAAAGCCAGTCGAACCAAAGAAATGAGAAAACTTTACTACGTTAAAGTTTGTGCCATAATGTAGTACCATTGGGCCGTTAGAAGGGCCCGGCAATGAACTTTTTCTGCCAAAAATCCACCGTTATTTCGCACAGCGTTACATAACTTTCTCTATACTGTGTATATTACCTCGTAGATACGTATCTCGTAAACGTACGTATACGAGAAAATAAAAATGGTTTCGTATTTGCAAAATATCTCAATTTTCGAAAATTGCAAAAGTTTATATCTTCAGCTCTTCCTAGAACTATATATTATGATTTTTTTCCGAAATGAAATCTATTTTTCAAAGACTTTAAATGAGGCTTTAGGTGTGAAGCCATGTAGTAAGTTTAACTGTGAGGGGTAAAGATTTAGAATGACAAACTAACTCTAAGAACCTCGAAGAAGTTCGTATTCCAATGCGTAGACAAAGTGTTGATTAAAAACAAATTTGAATAATAATGTTATAATAAAATACAAGGCAACACAAAGCAATGATAAACTTTGGGCCTAAGCAATGATAAACTATTGGTATTACAGAATGGATCAAACTTTTTCATATACGTTTGTTTCATATTCTCTTGGGCTAGCTTTTCGCTTGTGGCGTTGGTTTTAAATCACTTATTGAACATGTGGTGTGAAATTTCATGTAACGAGCTCACGCATGTGACGTTCACCCCTGATTAGTACGCAACTTATACACTCGGGACTGGCATGTCACGATAAAGATGTTCCGTTTACCTTCCAAATTCACTGTATAATGAGTTGCCTACAAATGAAGAGCAAACATCAGATGCATAAATTCGTGAAATGAAGTTTCCCACATGTTCATCCGCAAAACGTTATCATGTTCAACCATTCTACATGTTCTAGAAATTTGTAGCATTTATTCTGAGAGGTCAGTAAAGTAAATTACCTCTAAGTAAAAACAAAACAAAAGAAAACAAACATACTATTTGTCGTACCATTCTGACGAGGGAAGTGTTTGCTGGTGCTTCCAGTGCAATGGGGGCAGCCGTGGCGGAAGGCGGCGACGGGGGCGGCGTGGAGGGCGGCGCGCAGGCGTCGCTGGAAGTGGCCTTCCAGGCCGTCGCCCACTCGCTCGAGCGCTTGCAGGTGCGCGCTGTCAAAGTGTTCGGCAGCCGCTTGCACCGTCTGCGGTGGCTCAGGGAGGGAGATCCTAGAGTTCAAATCCCGACAGTGTCGAATCCCGACAAAATGTCACAAATTGTACCTTATGCAAATATATTGCTGCAACAAAGCATGTTACAACATGTGTTACACTATGTTATTTTGCTGAGCCGGTGACCAGCGAGGGAATTATATGGTGTCTGGATAGTGGATGCTCTTCCCATATGATAACTTGGAACTCGATCGAAGCAACAAAATGGCGTGAAACTGGTGGATCTGGAAAGGAGCTTAACAAATATTTTACCGGCCAAGAGTGCAGTTGACAAGCAAAAGTAAAGTGTATAGACATTAAGGAATAGTAGGAACATGAAGGAATAGAAGGAACATGTAGGAAGAGGAAGATATACAAATTTATACAAAATTATATAAGAAGTATTCATAAGAGAATGGGAGGTAGTATGGCCATGAGAAAATAACAGATATCGGGCGAATGAATTGTGTGAATGTGTTGGAAATATAGAATGAACGTCAGAATTATTTATATTGTTATTGTTGTTATTGGTGTTTCTTCGTAGCGCCAATAGGGAAGCTGTGACATTGGATGTAATGTGTTACGGTAAATGCAAAATTATAATATTTCGGAACGATTAATATTTTTTTCAAGGAGTTTGCTTTTATGAGTTAGCTGAGTGCTTTTATTCAAGGAGTTCAAAATTAACAATAAAATCCTACGCAAACTTTCATAACTTAAAATCCTCTATGGGCAAGGGTGACGACGTATTATAAATTTTTCTTAGACCAATGAGCGTTTCCATTCTGAAACTTAAAGGCAGCCATGATAAATTATGAAATAGTAAGAAAATACTGAGTTAGGCCGAGGTCGACAAAAAGTAGCTTAATTGCTAAGTACATTAGTAAAATTAGGAGTAAGAGAGGAATTGGTGGTCTTAAAATTGATTTTTATTGAACCTAAGTGTGAATATATTAAGTGGTCAAGTGATATGAAATTATTGATATGAAAAAAGTAATTTTACTTAAGGACGTGCCTTGTGTTCTACATGAAATAGTTATTGGTTTAGTTGTAGTAAATTAAGCATGTTTATGATGTATTTGCGGATTGCATGGCGAAAGTCAAACATATTATGAATGATTTGCGTGTTGATGTTAAAACAGATTGTGACAGATTGGCTGAGTTTTTGTAGGAAAGTGTTTTACGATATTGCAGAGTGAAATTGTGCATTTGAGGGTGGTGAAGGAATCATAATTTAAATTGATGAAAGTTTGGCAATATACTAATTGAGTAAAATTAAATTCGAAGACTCTGAACGTGTGTCAACGCTGTTTTATATGTTGTTGAAACCAGAAGAAAAGATGATATTATGGATAGAAGAAAACTTTTCGTCAAGCCTGTGATCTCCGTTGTAGTAGGAAATAGGAATCATAATTGTCTAATAGACTATTCACTTCTTTAGGCGTCTAAAGGACTTGATCAATAGCGGGTGAGTGTCGAGAAAGAGGTTTTGCACAACGTTTAGGTTCAAATCAAGGAATTGAGGAAATTGAGGTATCAGACATATAATTATATACACTCCAGCTGAAGTATCTGGTATTACCTAAGCATTTATTTAAATAATTTATAAAACAGGGTGAGGTGTTCCATCTATTCCTGCCCTGCTGCAGGTCCCGTCTAATAAGTTAAACTAGGGAACACAATTCTTTTTTCATTCTTCCAGGATGAAAGTATGTGATTTGAAAGGTAACGATTACACTGATTTCAAAAATCGTTAGGAAAAGTTTCTATTTATTTATTTATTTTACGTCAAAAAAAAAACAGTTAAAAACTGCGTATGACGTGATACTATCACGCAAAGTTAAAAAGATATGAACATATTTAGTATTAGAATAAACAAAATCCTATACACATTTCCGAATTGTCACTCCGGTTATATTACTACAAAATTATGAGCATTGCAAGTTAAAATTGGAATACGCATATACGTGCTGTAAATACTGAAAAATCTTGTATTTCTGTTTACTCTCTCTGAGGGTCAATCCATTTTAAGTGGTCCAGCTCTGGTCGCTCGACCATCTCAAACAATTTTTTTGTACATAACTTTTCTTATGTTTTGACTGTTTAAAAACATCTTTGATTTATTTTTATTGTATCTGGTTTACAAATGGCAGCCATTTTTGTTTTACGCCGTGCACCATTTTTCGCATGTGTAGAGGTTTACTCTTTTTAAAATTATTCAGCTCTGGTTTGTTCTTGCTTTCTAGAATAAAAGGCATTGGATTCAGTGTACTCTGGTCTAAATATCTATATATTATTTACATACCTTCTATGTTTTTATTTGAGGAATATTTGCAACTAAATGTATGGAACGCAAATGACCCAAGTTCGATTTTCAGAGAGTAATTTCTCAGAGAAGGAATGGAATCTCTGCCTTAATTTTTCTGTGCGTTTACACATAGAAGTATAGTTATTTTTTTAAAATAACATTGGTAAGTAACGTACCTCTTGAAAATTATACCCACTTAAAAATTGAAATTTTCGATTTTTTCCACTTTTCAATTGTAATTTCTCTGTTGGGGGACCAGATAAAAAACTGAAAATTACACTCATAGTAGATCGCTATAATACCAAACTTCAGTAAAAATGTCAACTTTTAGATTTAACTCAAACTTTTTTTAATTGTAAACTTTCGCAAAAGAGGACTTCATTTCTACATTGAGGATACGTTGTGACAAGTAGTGAAAATTGAGCACGTTGCGCACTCCACCTTTATGGAGGTAATAATCGTGTTCCCTAGTGTAATTTTAATAAATGCTTGGGTAACACCGTCTACTTCAGCTGGAGTGTATATAATTATATGTCTGATACCTCAATTTCCTCAATTCCTTCATTTGAACCTAAACGTTGTGCAAAACCTCTTTCTCGACACTCATCCGCTATTGATCGAGAGATTGCTATCAACTGTATACGCTACGCTCTACAAAGTGTCCCTAGTGTTCCAACATTGCCATTTAAGCTTTAGTAGTATGAAAGTTGTTTTTTAAAATGATTTCAATAATTTCATGGTTGTAATACTATTTTCGATGAAGATAATATGAATACCCAAAGTGTAGAGTTTTCGAGACATTATTATTGATACCAAAGACACGGATGCTACATGTTCCGTGCCACAGGAATTGTGTTGGGTTGACAGGCCGGCGTGCGCGAGGTGAAGTATAAGGCGGACCGCACTGGGGACACTGTGCGTGACGTGGCCGAAAGCATCAACGACCAGGAGATGCTGCTTCAGCGACTGCAGCGCCGCCTGCTCGCTATCAAGGTAACTAATGTTGCCTGAACAAAATGGACGAGACTGATTATTTCGGATTTGATTGATTGATTAGTGATTCCGGGCGCGTTAACTGCTAAGGTTATTCGTCCCGTAAGTGTAATGCAGTTCTCCCTCGGGAGGTGACCGTTATCCTTCCCGCTGGATCAGATCAACCCGTCAGCTGTCAATGGTTTCCCCACCTAGGTATCTCCCACCATCCCAGTCGATACAAGATTTAAGCTCCCGACCGGTCTCCGGTGATGTGTTTCAGTGGAGTGTATGTAAGTGAAAAATGTGTATTATTTATTTATTTATTTATTTATTTATTTATTTATTTATTTATTTATTTATTTATTTATTTATTTATTTATTTATTTATTTATTTATTTATTTATTTATTTATTTATTTATTTATTTATTTATTTATTTATTTATTTATTTATTTGTCGTATGGGACTATTGGCAGGGAGACTGCCCTTAGGCAGTTGTTCCGCCCCTGTGTTTCTCGATCCAGGCTTCCTTGGAAGCCTAACCTCGACTCGGTCTGGGGACTTTTGTCGAGCAGGCGCACCTCCCCAAATGCGCCTGGGATTTGATTCTCACTTTTTTCACCAGATATCGGGCTCAGTTAACTATATCCGAACTGTCTGGTTGGGAGAAACTAAGATCTCATTAGGGCGGGATGTTATCGGAGGGATTTAATTTTGCCGGGCATCCGCGGGTTCTTTTACATACCACAAGAGTGCCATGGCTACTGTGGATTTTCCGCCCTTCGGAAATCCACACACCTCGGCCGGGATCGAACCCGTGCACAGAGGCCAGTGTGCTAACCCGTGTGTGTAAGTAAGGGGTGAATATAGACTTCATCGCTATCAGACGCTAACATTATATTGCAGTTTTTACTATCGAACCTTTTCTGACAATTAACAGTAAATCACTTAACAGTAACGAATGCTTCAATCTTTATGGTAACGGTTGAAGTGTTATATTTCAAGATCTGTCATTTTTATTTCGATGTATTTTCAGCCATAGCAGACCAACTTTAAATTTATTACCGTACATTTTGCATGTTTAGAGGCTTATATACAATTAACTCGCCTCAAAAAACAATTTGTGTATTAGAACCATTGTTTTATTATGTAAAAATGTTGTAACTGGTTGTACTTCTACGAATAAGTAGTTGAACAGATTGACATAAGCTGAATTGCATGGGCATGCAAGTATCAATGGTAAATAACTTTTATAACAACTGTCATGTATTATTTATTGTCAATCACTGAGATTTGTCAATATAATTTATTATTATTAAGTTCTCATGCTTAAATTATTTATTTAAGATGATTTCATGTGTTTTACATGACTGTACTTTATTGATAATGTTCAGTGATAATTTTCAACTCATCTCTTGTTAAAGACTGTGTAAAAGTTTATTTTTAATGTAAATTATTTTAATACAGCTTGTCATGTTTATCAGCATTGTCGTTCTATTGTTCGCTGCTAGATAGCAGCAGGGCTGTTGTACGTAGATCGTCAGATGTCTTATCGACAACTAGCAATTGTCTGATAGCAAGGTACAGTCTCCGACCGCTAGGAGCGCTGCATGCTTCCTAAGAGTTTTGTATGTTTGAAAAATCTTTACATGCCGCTATAAGAAGTAGTGACAGCGGCGTAATACTTTACTTTGTTAGCCTATATAAGGGCCGTGCGCCCTCATTCACCTGCTACTATTATTTGTCACGTAACCTTTCACGAAGTATCATACTTCACAGAATCATGTTCATTTTTGAGCGAGTACCGATTTAGTGAGTTATATTTGTGATTGTGCTATCGACCTGGACTTCTCTTCGGATTTTGGACTACCTGGCGCCCGGCTTCGTCTCTGGCTTCTCTTCACGGACTTCGGACACCCGGCTTCATTCCTGGCTTCTCTTCGGACACTACGATCCAGCCCCATCGCTCACCCGAACTTCCGTTTCACGGCAGGATTTTCACCCGGCATCTGTACACTTGACAATGCTTCTGGGAATAACGAACAACTGAACCGTGCTCGACAACGGCATATCTGGCCTGACTCGGCCAAGACTACCTGTGAACCTACAACCAGCTACGGATGAGAGTCGCGAACCCGACTGTTTTAAGAGACTACACTCATGCTGAAGGACAAACGCCGCGCGGCTGCAGCAGCCGGCAAAAATGGCACCATTGGACAAAAGTCTCTTGAAGATAAGGCTAGCAATCACCAGAAAACAAACAATGCGCGACGACCGGCGAAAGAGTAATCTCACCAACACAAGGGATCAAAAAAGGACAAAACTGCTACATGATGCCCGCGGTATTTCAGTGATATGGAAGTAGTGGACGAGTACCCCGCGGAGCCGCGAGGCAAAGGCAAGGGCAACGGCAAAACCAAGCCCAAGGTGGGCTTGGGCCAAAACGGCCCAAGACTGGACAACCAGGCAGCAAATTGTAGGAGAGGATGGCAAAACCTACGAATTCCCTGAAAAATTCGCGCGCACTCCCCTTCCATCACTACCTCCTATTATTTCCATGAATAATCGCTTTACAGTTATTCAGACCAAGGACAGACAGCAAAACCAGGACCTTCCGGTACAACAAACAACCACGATGACAACATGACACTAAAAACCCCATCAGACTGACTTCCGGATTAAAACCCCGGATCGGAGCCTACCTGGACCTGAACAAGATCATAGATTGTAAGACCCTTGTGAAATACCTAAATGAATGGACCAAAAACAGTATCGACGAACGTTGCAACAAGGCCCAATTGATTACACAACCGAAGACACTGACTGCCCACCATTTAGTGGGACAAAGGCTCGAGTTTATTAAACAGGACACCAACATACGGAACCTTACTTCTTTGACCGGGCTACCTACTTCTATCACCGTGCAATAGCTACTCCTAGAGAAAAGTTCGTTATCAAAGGATTACCCCCGAACTTAAACACACAGGACCTACTGACTGACATACGCGACACATACAGCTTTCCCATATACCATCTGTCAGAAATGCAGAAAATGGAGCAAGACAAAACCATAAGACACCTAGGACTATACGTATGTGAGACGGATTAGGACGGATACCGACAATAAAGGAAACTATCATGTATGTGTCGTACTATAATATTGTGGCGTCGTGCAGTTGCATAAAGAACACAGACACGTGTGGGTTTAGTAATTTAGATGTTTATTACAGTCCACCACCTTATTACAAAATAGCGTAATTACTAACATCCCTACACGGAGTAATTTCTCGTTACGGCTACCACACCCCTACGCACTAATCTCACGCATTAGGTGGCGTGAAGCGCCGCAACCAACCTACGACTCGTCGAGTCGGCCTCTGTACGGCAACACATTGCCGGCTCTCCCACAGCTTGCGGCCCGCGCCCACCCAGATCGCCCTGTCCGCTCCGCTCCGCTGCTAGTACGAAAGAGAAAGTTCTCACCCTCGCCAGGGCTGACGCTCGCCCTTGCCCCCACTCCGCTGCCTCCTAGGAATTCCCGCCGACGTCACATCCGTTTCTTAGACAAAGGCCCACGCGGCCTTAGCGTCGCCTATGCCACGCGGCCGTTCGTTACCAAATGTTTGTGCACGACGCTACAATATTAGGATTGATTCCTACAAAAATAACAGGATCCCCCGCTGCAATAGGTGCCAACAATTTGGGCATACCAAGAACCATTGTTCTAGGAAATGGGTCTGCGGAAAATGCGCAGAATCATACGACACCGTCTTCTGCACCAGCACCCTTGTAAAGTGTGCCAACTGCTTACAAAACCACGAAGCATCCTGGCCCAGCTGTGCAGCTTTCCAACTCGCCAACAACTCCCGACTACAAGCAATTGCTAGCCTATGAGACCGATAGACAAACGGCACCAAACAGCCCCCACCAGACTTCTCCCATGAATCCTTCCCCGGACTCGACGGCAGAACCTTCGCTGATACTACAGCAAACAGAACTGTCAACCAGAACTCGTCGACTACAACTGGCAACAGCACCAGCAACACCCTAAAGGATATCATCGACTTCATCAGGAATAACAATATTACCAGAATCATCCAGGCAATAAAAGACATTATCAACAATTTTAAAGGACCCGAGGACATACTCACGAAACTATTGACTGCTGCGACCAAAATATACGAACTATTTTAAACAGGCAGAACAACAGACAACACTACTTAAGACTAGCATCCTGGAATGCACAATGCAGACTACACGACAAAAAAGCTTCAATCAGACAGACGACTACTCCATCGGGGCATTTCTTATCCAGGAAACCTGGTTGAAACCTAACCAACCTTTCTCCATCCCCAAATTCCTCATATACAGAGCAAACCGGCCAATAACCATGGGCGGAAGCACTGCCATCTTAATTCAGAATACGATCCCACATACCATCCTCCCGACTCCCAGTACCTCTTTCGAAACCACCTGCATTCAAGTAGAAACAAAATTAGGACCAATCAAAATCATTTCAATGTATAACAATGCTCACAGCAGACTGAAAACAGCAGACTTGGACCAACTAACCGGCAGACGCACACCCACCATTATAGCGGGTGACTTGAACGCTAAACTGACAAATTGGGGGTGCAAGTACGACAACCAACCGGGACGAGATCTACATAGCTACCTCCTAATCAGACCTAGAAGTAGACCCAGAGACCTTAAAGTTTCTCACACCTCAGGAACCTACCCACATGATAAACGACGAACCAAACGACATCCTCGACATTGTAATCCACTCCACATCCATCATCGTAACGAATCCCTACCCCTGGCACGAGTTAATATCAGATCATCTACCAATAATATTCACGGTTCATATAATGCCTAACTCTCTAGCCCTGCCCACCATTGACTGGCAAAACTTCAAACATCTCATATCCAAAAAGATCACTTCAACCATCAGATCAAATCCGCCATCCGCAAATCTACATTATATTCCTTGCCACATAACTTACAAAACCTTTCGAATGAACTCCTAGAACTCATTAGATAAAAAAGACGAACGCAAAGATATTACTACCAAACTAGACAAATAGAGGACAATACCATTTACCAACAATTTAAACGTGCACTCCACGACAAACTGACTCAACACCACGGAAATACTTGGGACAAGACTATACGGGACGCAAACTTAAAACACCCTGACCGATTATGAAAAATAATTAAAACCATGAAGGCAGCCCCACAACCTATCTCTCCCAAAATGCGACCAGATAACACGCTCACATGCGATTGCAAGGTCATTGCTGAAGCCTTCGCCCAATTCTATTCCTCCAAATTCCCAGCAACCAACCCCCCACACTCTTTATCCGCTATCCTTAGCTTCCTCAAAACCCCACCACTTCCAACTGTTCAGTAATAGCTGTGGAATTTCACTGACAACGAAATACAAGACAAAATTCGACTTCTTGACCCGACAAAAGCCGCAAGCCCTGATGGAGTTCAGACGGCGACACTAAAACATCTGACTCATAATGCGACTCACCATATGACTGTCATATTCAACGTATGCATACGTTTATCTCACTACCCCTCTATTTGAAAACATGCCACTGTCATCACGATCCAGAAACCAAGCAAATACCATAAACAAGCTAGCAGCTACAGACCAATCAATCTCCTACCCACTGCCAGCAAATTATTTGAACGACTTTTACTCAGACGAATGACACTATTTCTAACAAACGTATTCCTTCGTCGTATAATCGTATTCTCGTATAATTTTAAATTCGAAAATATGTGGTATCTCTCTCTCTCTCTCTCCCTCTCTCTACACCCAAGAGGGTTTTGTTTGGCAATTGTGACTAAGGCCAATGAAATTGAACATGGCAATGGTTTTTAGGTATTAGTTTTAAGTCTCGAGTGCATAGCCTTATGTTGATGTTATTTGTTATGTATGTATTCTAATGGTTCGTTCCTTTACAGCGATTCAATTTTGTTTATGGATAGGTCGCTTTTGGCGTCTTTTGTAAAGGCACTCTGTGGAAAATTGTTTATAGCGCATGCTTTGTGAAGCCAGGAAGCCATCCTTTGTTCTCAGACTGCGTATTTCGTGAGGTCGAGCGCTGATGTATGTGTGGTTTCCCACCCTGCCATAATTAAATTGATTTATCATTGCAGATTTTTGTAGCAGCGTTCGTGGTCCGTGCTGACGAAGAGGTCAGTGACCATTTTGGAGGACGTCTGCATGTGGCCCCGTTACATCGTCTACCGGGTCGATGCTGCGTTTGGGCGTAGTGTATTGAAACGCTGCCGAGATTGCAATGATGTGGTAATGACAAAAACGGCCATTGTTAAGGTTTGAAGGACAACACTCCATCCATTGCCATGCTTCACAGAGTAAATGAGAGAACCACAACTCATTACAACGTAGCATTTAATTTTGTATTATTTGTTTTGTGAAGGCATCTCAAGAGAGCGTCTTGTCAATTTTGTGACAAAAAGCTTACTCGCAGTAGTTCCAAAATTGGAAGTATTAAACTCGAGTCAGTGCTCATTAATTCTCTATCGCCACTTCTGGGGAACAGCAATAATGTTCATTAGTAGGGAACGGATTTTCATGTAAATACATATTTTTACAGGGACAAGATACCAACATTCACTAATATTTTTTTAGACTTAACACAACATTCTGAACGAATTGGAACCATTTTTATTTTACATATTTTTACATATTTGGGTATAATTACATATTTTTACATATTTTATCTATTGTTACATATTTCGTTACATTTTAATATATTTATAGGTCGAAAATGAACACTTCACATACGATGTTCGTAATATGTGTTACTTGAAAACTAATTTTGTTACTGACATATTTTAGAAAACACGCAATGCGCTTGTATTAATGCCGGACCATCGCTATTAATTGTCAAACTTACCTCCCCCCACCCCCATCTGCTTCTTGAAAACAACGTAGTCGGGATCAAGGATGAATGGATGTATGTGAAGCAGAAGGAACTTCAACCACGTGCTTACTCGTGTTTCATAGACCCCATGCGTAACGATAAAAAATCCAGATCATCCCTTTTCTGGAGTTGGTGTGATTGGGGGGGGGCGTATGCTCCCTTTAACCCCCCCTCTTTCTATCGTAGGCTACACGGTACTATTCACTTGAGCGCCGGCTCCTCGAAAACAATGTATATAATACAAAAGTATATATTTCGGATGAAACTAGAGAATAATTGCTTCTGTAGATGTAAAACTTTCTTTCAGCGTCCCTGAATCCACATTAATATCTGATCCGCAACGTACTGTGCTCGGAAAACGCTTGAAGAATGGAATTTTAAACATTATAACGAATTTTTATTTCACATATTTCCTATTTTTTCTTACATATTTTTGAAAACAACTGCATATATATGTACATATTTTGCTATTATTATTACAATAAATTCCGTTCCCTATTCATAAGATTTTTGTATTGAGGCTTCAGTACGTAAGCCTGACAAATTTGTAATTAATAAGTAGTTCTGTTTAAATTTATAGTCTATGGAAATGTAATTTGGCAAAACTTAGTATTTATGTACTTTCAGGTATTGTCAGCAACAGCTGAATGGAAATTTGTTATAATTTAATGTAATGTAGTATTGTGCAGTTTAGCTGCGTTTCTGAATAAATATTAAGTGTTGTTTTGAAATCTAGTGGATTGAACTTATCTCCTTGGTGAGATTCCTATCTTTAACTTTTGTCCGTGTAACTACCAGTTCCTGTAAGGAGTTATAAAAGCTCTATTTTTCTTTGGTTGATGAAGTTTGATGACCTAGGAATTCTATGTTAGTTCCGCGCTTTCTCTGTATGTACATGTGTCACTTTTCCTTTGTTTCCTATTCTACATGTTATGTTTAGGGTTCAGGAAAAAAAATAAAAGTAGATTTTGCCACTCAGGGGCTGGTGACCGTGAATACTTATTTATATGGTTTTTACAAAGTAGCAATCATTGCTAAATTCATTCACAGCCATTTAGATAGATAACATGAAGAGCTACAGAGATGAAACCGAAACAAGTCAGGAAAAATACCGGTTTTTCGGGCTTTCCCGAGTTAGCACAGGGTCTGGGAGGCCGAAAATTTGGGGTTTAACTATTGCCTGGGTACAAGCAACAGACTCAAAGAGAAGTTTGTATGACCTTTTCAGTACCTACCGACAAAATTACTAGGTGGATCAGCTCCTCTTCCAGGGAAGGCCTTTAACGTATTTTCTGCCTCACCTGATGTGGACCCATTGCCTCACCTGGTGTGGCCAGTTGGCTCCTGTGCGTATTTTTACTATCTTCCACGCATACAATATAAACATTCAAAAAATTAATTTCAATGGCGTGTCGAAAAAAAAATTCATCCATTTTAAAAACGATATTACTGGTGCCGATGTTGCTCTTTCACAAAAAATTAACATTTTTCGTAAAGCCATTTAATTTTTTTTCAATTTATGTATGAGGGGACTTGGGATAGAAGCAAGGTAAGTCTCCCTCTTAGGGTAGTATAAAGATAAACCACCGATTTCCCAAAATCGAAATATTAATATTCATTATTAATATTCATGTATATCTATCCATACTTAGAAACATACATAGGTTAAATTCAAGAACCCTAGACATCACCCAAATCGTTTGGGTAATATCAATTTCATGAAAATCCTACATGACGGACATTTTTTAAGCAAATAAAGGTCAAAATATTGCAAAAGACGTGAGTTTCTATGGTGCAGATACACAGATGACACAATAGCAACGCGAGTTTGTCCTGCGACGTGGGTTTCTATGGTGCAGATACACAGAGGGTTCACCATAGCAACGCGGAAAACACAAGAGGAGAAAAAACACATCGAGCTTTGAAGGGTGGATCAGATTGGGAATTAGGGCATTCCGACTCGTGTCGTGGTGGTGAGCGGATCGCTTGTGCGGTTTTTCCTGAGGTTAATTAACTAATCGACTTAGATATTTTACCAGCGAATTGTGAATTGCCAGATTAGGTGACAGAAAATAATATTAGAAGGATATTATTCCGACTTGGAAAAAATAATAAGTTTGAAATAGGTTCCCACCTGAGGCGCAAGATAAAGAGTATAGGCAGTGTTTGTGAAATGGTAGGAGGAAGTTTCGACTTGGTCGCTGATCATCGTGGACTTCGATAAGAAGGAAGTTTATTATAATGAGGAACAATAATTATCCGCTTTGTATCAGGCATCTCCAGTTCACATTTTCTACCAAAACATTGCCAAGTTTTGCTATAGGATTCCATAACTTTCTCTGTACTAGGTATGTAGTATAAGAAAAAGTAAAAAAATCTGTGGTCAATATTATAAATGTAGGAAGGCGTCGAACACAAACATTTGCAATTTTAGAGAATTCAGAGGATTCAACGAATATCGCGCCGGCCCGGTGGCCGAGATCGCTAAGGCAGTAGTGTCGTAGTGATCTCGGACCGAAGGGTCGCGGGTTCGAATCCCGCCTCGGGGATGGGTGTTTGTGTGTTATCCATACGTGTTCTTCCTACAGTTCAATCTATAGTGGTCGCTAATGACCTAGCTGTTGATGCGACCTTAAATTACAAAAAAAAAAAAAAGTAATAAACTAGAGGTTCTACGACAACACATACTTTGTCGCATTGTTTCAAAATTTGCACATTTTCGAAAATTCAATGAGTTCAAAAAAATAAACCCGCCACGCCATTCTTTTTAACGTTCCTTGTTCTATCCGTGAAAAAAAATTTAAGAAAAAATTGGAGCTGTTTTTGTAAAAATGTTTTTATAAATTTGACCAGTATTCTATTATAAGCGGAATAGACGCTTTGATGTATTTGAAATAATTTTCTGGGTTCAATCTCGCCTCAAATTCACTACCAAGGCACAGCCCTTAATTGCTTTCTACCCGTGCGGCTACTCGCCTTTCAGAACAGGCTTTCGCCACCTTCCACAGAGCCCGTTCGTAGGGCATTCCAGCTCTTATCCACGTATTGAACACAAAAATACAAATGGGCAATAAAATCATTTACGCGGAGTGTCTTCGCGCGGGCCTCTTTCTCACGGCTCCGCCGAAGCACGTACTCAAAACAAACTCTTCTTTGAGCCTCCGTCCGCCGCGAGCACTGACCGCCGCTCCCCGGTGCCGCCACGACTGCCGGCTAAGACGTCATTAGCAAAGGCTGGGCCCACCCCCGGCGCGCGGCCGTCTTGCACAGCCCCATCGCTTCACTACCTGCCACCAACTACAAAATGTATACAAACATTTCTCAGAATCGCTACGTGCCTCCCTCGCAAATACAACACTATTAAGGCATCTTGCCGAAAAAGAGATGCACCCCGCCACCTCCGCCGCCGCGGGAAGGAGACGACATCACAACCCCGCGGCGGAGCATCAAACTCCGCGTGGCGCGGGATGCAGGAGAATCCTGGAGCAGTGCCGTAGTGGCGCCGCTCCCGGCTGTAGCACAGCCCTCGGGAGTTTCCGGACACTGCTGTAGAGAGGTGCCCCACGAGGTGCTCTTGGCCTTCACCCGGACGAAGGAAGCGGAGCTCCTCCACTTTTGGAGGACGCTGGCGCAGCAAAACAACTCCCCAACTGTTCGGGAGCAGGCGCGAGAGATCGAAGAGCGCACTCCGCCCCCGACCTCCGCATCGACGCAGAAGCGGCAACGCGGCCCCGCTACACCGGCCGAAGCAACGCCGGGTTTAGACGCTCCGCACTGCGAGCGGCTTATGGAGGGAACCGCCCTTCCCACTCAGCCGAACGACCTGGCCGCACACGGGACCGAGGGTGCGGGCTCGCCCCCGACGCGCTCGCCTCCGGAAAAGCCGTCTCCCAGTGCCGACGCGGCGCCCGCCAGCGGCCATGAGGCACAGCACGACCCCAGCCCTTCTGAAACCCCACTCGAGTATCCCCCTCGAGGGCAGAGGAGGGGAAAGAAGAAGAAGAGCCTAGCCGCCCAGGAAGCAGCCGCCCGCAACGTCGCGGCCGCTGTCACGGCGGAGGCGGCGAACGGGAGCTCCGGCAGGAAAGGTGCCCACGGGCTCCGAAGCGCGTCGGTCTCCTACTCCACCCCCCGAAACAGATCCTCCTCTCGGCGAGCTATCGGCCGCCTGGCAGTCCGACTCCGTGCGTCAGCGCGGCCAGCTCCGCTCAGCGAATGGCGAGGCGGGCGCCTCCGCGCGGGCCCCGCCCGCGGAACCTGAACCGGCGGACGCCTCACGAGACGCCTGGCGAGACGACCCTACCGCATCCGGCTGCAAATACACCCAGATGCGGTAAAAGAGCACGCAAAAGCAATTGGAGAGGCCACAGGGAAGTTGGCCACAATCGGCCGCGTCACAACCCGAAAGGGTAAAGTTGGCTACCAGATTTGGACCTCCTCCCCAATTGCGTATCGGGAAGCCGAAAAATATGCAAGACTGCATGAAATCCTCTTGTTTGGGAACCCACCCCCACCTCCACTGAGTGAACGTACACATTCCGCGCGGCATCACTGCTGACGAGGTGCGCGAGGAGCTTGTAGGCGCAGGTCTCCACCCGTTGGGCGTCCATCAACATGTTCGCCGCGAACTCCTCGAAACCGCCGGAACTTCGGAGAGCAGTGATGCTGCAGGTGGCGAAGCCACCAAAACTCGCTCCCTGCGCACGGGCACTTTTCGCGTCATCCGTCGTGCGGACGAGTCGCGCAAAGCTTTCGGCATCAGGGCCATTGCCTCCTGCGAGGTAAAAGTCGATCGCGAGAAATGGAAGCGCCCCCGTTTCTACGAGAGATGCTGAAGAAGGGAACATACTCGCAAAAACTGCGAATATCCCGTGAGATGCAAGATGTGTACGGGAGAGGGTCACCCGGCAGACAAGCCCGGTACGAAGAACTGCCCCATACGCGGTACTTCGGTCCACCCGAAATGCAGCAATTACGGCGGGCAGCACACCGCATCTTACACAAAATGCGGAAGGTGCATACCGTTGCAGCGCTCATCAAGCACTCAACGGCAACTTACCGAGAGGCCCAATGGCAACCTACCGAGAGGCATGGACACCGCTCAGGACCCCACTGCACCGCGAAATAAAGCGGCGCAAGAGACGCGGTCTCGCGCTCTCACCACCCAATTGGGCGCACTCTCCGAAGACCAGATTCGGGGAATGATTCTGCTCCTAATCTCACTTCTGCCCAACAATGGCGCAGAATAATCTAAATTCTTCGCCTTACTACGAAGCACCTCTGCGAGCATGCACTTGGATTGTTCAAAGTGCGTGCGAAAAGACCCAGTTAATACAAAACTTTGCCATTGAGTGACAACTCGACATTTTGGCGCTGCAGGAACCGCTGCAGGAAACACGTATCACATTGAGAGCGTAGGCTTCCGCGGCCGGAGTCATGATTAACTTGGCTATCCGGGAGACGCCGCGTCCAGGGCACAGGTGCCGACGTTTCGGTCGCCATTCTGCGACCTTCTTCAGGGCGTAGTACTGGGCCCTGAAGTAGGTCGCAGAATGGCGACCGAAACGTCGGCACCTGTGCCCTGGACGCGGCGTCTCCCGGATAGCCAAGTTAATCACGTATCACATTGCCCGTATTCAAGGATACGCAGTGAATCGCCGAGACCGCGAGGTCAAACGGGGGGGGGCGATGTTGCGCTCCTGGTCCAGCGTGACATCCCCCAGATCGAAGTAACAACCCTACCTGGTGCCTTGCGTTCTCTATAGGCGGTCGTGGTGAGAGTTTGGACGGTTGGCGACCGACTTACAGTCGCGTCCGTCCACTGCCCGAATCAGCAACTCAACACTGCCTGTATCGACGATACTCACGTTAGATACTAAAGCACTCATTCTAGGAGACTTCAATGCGAGGAACACATAGTGGGGCTGCCTCGGTGCAAACCCGTTTAGCCCGCAACGGCCCGTTTAGCCCGTTTAGCCAACTACATTGCGACGAGACGTGGCGTATACGTATGCGCCCCGAAAGAACCCACGATCTACCCGACTATTGGTAATCTGGGAATTATCGACCTTGCGATCGCGAAAGGAATCGATTGCGCAGCCCCGTTTTCGATCTCCTATATGGTGTCCGATCACTGGCCGGTAACATTCGTGGTTTCGTCTTTCGCCGCAGCACGCCGAAACAAATTCAAAATAACCCACAATACCAACGGGGCCTGTTTCACTGCTCACGTAAGCACTGTGCTTGAGCAAAAACTGCTAAATTTTCGGAACGAAATCGACAGCGCGGTGACTCACATCACCTCCGCGATTCGAACGTCCTACAAATTAAATACCATCATTACCCGCGAACCGGAAACACGTCCTGAGCTTACAGATTATCAGAGAAGGGCGCTGCAGAAGCTCCGCAGATATTCTAAATTACACAGCCACTCTGGCAAACCCGCGGACGGAGCGCGGACGCGAGCTCTCAGCAGAGAATTCCGTAAATCTCTACAAGACGAGAGAACAGCAAAATATTTGCGCACGATCGAAGACTGCAATCTTCGTGAAAGAAACCTCTGGGAATTATCTAAGGCGCTGGGCCGCAAGGCAGGAGTCAACCGCCCGCTCCGCACCACCTCGGCACCACAGCCACCCGACCACGCCGCTCTGCAGCCGGAATACGTATGGGAGGACGCCGCGAAAAGCGAACTCTTCGCGGAGTCGCTGGAACGGCAGTTCCGTCCATTCGGGTCCGGTGAGTTCGGGGACCAGAGTCCTGTTGCACGCTTGCATGACTACCTGACCGCCGCGCCGAGCACCTCAGCGCGACGTATGACGGGAAGGGAGCTCCGTGAGGCGTTGCGACACCTCAACATGCGAAAGACATGCGGGCCGGACGGTTTAACAGCCGCCCGGCTCCGCGCGCTCGGCGCCAACAGCGAGGAGTTCCTACGGAAGCTCTTAAACGCATGCCTAGCGCTAGAATATTTTCCCAGAGCGTGGAAAATCGCGACAATTCTGATACCAAAACTCAACAAGGACCAACTTCTTCCGAGCGGTTACAGACCTATTAGTCTCCTCTCGCTTCTCGCAAAAGCTTTCGAGCGCCTTATCCTGGAGCGCTTGCAACGGGAAATACGACCCCTTAAGCTTCTCAGAGATGAGCAATTCGGGTTTCGAATTGGGCTCAGTTCCGCGCAACAATTGACGCGGCTATGTACTGAGGTCGGTCTCTCTCTCGAAAGACGGCAGAATTTGCCGGTGGTTTTTCTAGACATGCGGCCGGCATTCGATTCTGTATGGCACGAGCGGGCGCTCGCGTGTCTTGCGGACATTAGAATCAGCGACTGCTACGTCAGACTTATCGCTAGCTTCTGGAAAGATAGACGATTTAAGGTTCGCGTCAATGGCGTACAATCGTCCTTTAGACGAGCAGTGGCAGGCGTGTCACAGGGAAGTGTGCTCTCCCCTACTCTATTCGGCCTGTACGTCAACGACGCGCCGCTACCAGTTGATAGAAACACCGACATTCGACATTGCGAGCTCCTAATGTTCGCGGATGACTTTGCAAAGTCGACGGACAAAAGGAAACCGGCGACTACGCGGCGAAACCGCGACTACGCGAAGTCAGCGGACAAAAGGAAATCGGTGAGATATCAGAACGATTGCCTCACTGAGCTTCCCGAATGGCTGAGACATAAAAAGCTGGCTCTCAACCTAGACAACTACGTAGCCGTCAACTTCACCCGACAGAGGGCCGACCCCGATGAAGTCGTGAGCTTAGCCGGCGCGCAACTACCCTGGCAAAAGACGGCGAAGTATCTTGGTGTGATGCTCGATAGCAGTCTCCACTGGCACGCCCACGCCAGATACTTTAGTCAGAAAATAACTGCCCGAACCACTCACCTACGCCCGCTTCTACGAGCCTTCGAACTCCATCCTGCCCTCAAACGCCGCTTATTCACCGCTTGCATGCGATCCATTTGGACGTACGCCTGCGAGGTATTCGCGGTGGCACCTCCTTCCACCCTCAGTCCGATTCGCTCGGCGGAAAACCGTGCAGCGCGTCTCGTGGCGCTCCCGCCACCCCCACCCAACAGATACCCTAGAAACACCGACGTGTTCGGAGTTTTCGGCCTGTTGTCCGCGCATCCTGCGCGACACCGGCCGAGAGGCGAACAGCGACACACATCGGTCCTATCTACGGAAAGGACCGAAACACGTCGCCTTCACCTTCCGTGCGCTGCCTCACGACACGATTGCTACCTTGTGCGAGCAAGCGGAGCAATCGAACGTATCAATACTCGCTCCACTAAGCAGACAGCCCGCAAACGAGTCGGCTGTTCGCCTACCAAGGCTTCTTCAATCAACCAGCGCGGCCAACAGGCCATTAGTTCTAAATTCGGGTCGCTCGCGTGCATCAGCCGCCTCCTGGCTGAATTCCCTGGCAACCACCTGCAAACTCCGCAACCAACTCCAGTCAACTGAGCCCGCGCCCATTCCAGTTCGCACCGCCGAATTGTCTAGAGCCAACCTCAACTCCACAGCTCCACATCTGATCCTCACTCTCAGCCGAGTGATTTGGATTGGTGCTGGCAGTACAACAAACTGTAAGTAAAGGGAACTTCAAGAAAGAAGAGCATTCATAAACTTTTATTGGTCGTCCTGCTTACTACTCACTAAAACAAGCAATTTGTATATATGAAAATATTAAACTACAATTTATTATTATTGCATATGGACTTTCATTCACCCTAAAGATAAACAATCCTCTGAAGCCCGTTCTGATCACGTATGTAGTTGCACTCGCAGCACGGCCCTCCCAACGTATTGCATCTGCTACATTCTGTATTGCTCTGATAGGGGGAGCTATCGTGGAAGAAAATTCACAAGATATGAATTTAATTTGACTTAATATAATTAAACTTGAGTGAATAATTACATAAATTACACAATAGTTGATAAAATGATGACTACTTAGAATGTTAATTGTCCTTTGAAGTTGACTGAAAGTATTGAAATTTGAATCAGTGGATTGGCAAACATCTGTTGGTATTGACAAATAACATACCTGAGGTAAACACCTGGTGCACATTAAAGCACACTTAAGGTATGATTCGATTGAGAATGAACTTGGCATGTGCAGTATGCCGAAAAGACAAGAAAATAGTAATAATTACATTGACACCAGAACTCATTTTAGAGGGGGAGAAGACACCCTTGGAGATGTGATACGGTCGTCACTCGCAGAACAGCTGGTTGCGAGCGGACGTTGACCTTACACAGCCGGGAGTGGGTTGACCCCGAGATCACGCGGGAGGCGCTCTTGATGTCACCAACGCAGATTATGGAGCTCATGATACGTAAATTAGTTTCTCGCCAAAGGGCGTAGGACTCAGGACCATTGCGACAGTAACAGGCTGTCAAAGCTCACGATTACGTAACTATTGGCAACTTCATTATTACGAAAGCAATTGGTAAAGCTTGTATTGTTCTTAAGATTGCGTGATGGTGTGTTACACACACGCACTGAATTCAGGTGGTTGTTTTACGATAACTTACATTGTTCACAGAATAAACACTGGACTGTTCATTAGACCAAGCAGTTCGAAAATATAGCGATATATATATATATATATATATATATATATATATATATATATATATATATATGTGTGTGTTTAATAGTTCATCACAGTCAATACACGGTGGGCTGCGTGGGAAGGAATGTTGCGCATACCCTCATTTTACAATTATACTGTACACACACATTTGAGAGATTGTACTGTGAAGTTAGCGCAAAACACAAAAGTGAGTCGAGCGAGAGAGACGTGGGTCTGCACAAAGTTATGATCCGACTGACGAGATCGTTTGCAAGAGAGAGAGAGAGAGAGAGAGAGAGGGAGAGAGAGAGAGAGAGACTATTAATGTTGCGAGCTCCATGAGCCAATAAGACCTTAGCTTTCGTTTATTATAAATTAGAAGCGTTATGAGCTAGAGTACTTCAGAATAAAAAAGAAGAGGCATGACATATGACAAAATAGAATTAAGAATTTTAGTTGAATGTGGGGTGCTAATAATCTTAACCGAGCAGATTTCATCACGCTTGCGAGAATTTGTAACTTGCAGCTGCATGTCTCGTCGGAGGAAATTTTTAATTTCTATTTCTACTTCGTCCTTAACCCAGTTCTGTATTTTTCTCATGTTAAAAATTTCGTGTCGCTCCAAAGTTCTCTTGCGTGTTCTTTAACTTTTACTTTCTCGCACTTCGTAAGAAGTTGTAATTGTGCGCCGTGGATGACGTTTGTTCCTATATGTAGCAAATTTCATCCTCTAACACGTGTCGTCAGAATCCGTGTTTTGTAGGTCCTTGATAGAGAAACCGATTGGCTCCACTAGTGCTTGGTGCATTGGCAGGGGGGCGGGGCGCGCGCGCGGCAGCGCAGCGCGGCGGCCGCGCCGCCCGCGCCGCCCACGCCAGCCGCCACCGCCCGCGCGCTGGCCCGCCCGCCCTCGCCGTCGCGCCCGCGCCTCCTGGCGGTGCACCGCGGAGGCGCGCTGCTGAGCACGCCGCCGTCGCCGTCGCCGAGGGTCGCCCTGGGCGAGGAGCTGCTGCGCGCCGCCGAGGACGGCCGCGAGGCCGACGTGCGTACGCTGCTGGCCGCTGGCGCCGACCCCGACCACGCCACCGCCGGCGGCTGGACGGCCCTGCACAGGTCCGGCGGCTAGTTGCTCTCATCCATAGTTTTCCGTATTTTCTCCCATCAACACCAGGCGAATCCCGGAGCAGTACCCTCACAAACGGGCCTCAAGACTGCGCGCGATATTTCTTTCCTCCCTTACTTACATCCATTACACTACTACTCTTGTAGGGAAACCAGTCGGCAGCTTACAGCTTGTACTTAAACAATGCGTACGATCTTTTCCAAATTGAAGAAACCCCTGTCCATCTGGCTCTCGTTGAAGCGTTGAAATTTTTAAAACATCTTTTAAAATTTGGGTACTCAACATGAATCCCCTTGACCATTTACAAAATTTTCACAAAACGGCTCCAAATCATTTCTTTAAATTTATTGTAAGAATTTGTAATACAGTTATAAAGGTGGAATAGATTCAATTTGCATGGAAAACTTTGAATTTTCGAAAATTTGGAATGTTCGATAATACCTTTTTCAAAAAAAGTCATAAAGATTACACTAGTAAATAAATAACTAGAATGATTTCTTTCAATGAATTAAAAATATAGCATCAAGTTAACACCTTCCTTGGCCTCGAAAGAATTCGTTAATTTCTAAGAATTCTATAGCATGAAACTTAACAATAACTTTAAAACGTTAAATCATCTGTTTTCTGTTGCGACCGTCGTTGAATTAGTTACACTTTCTATTGCAGTAACTTCAATCATGTACGCCACTTAACGTAACTAGACTTCTGTTCACATTGCTTGCAAATATAGCTTCTAGCTAAATGATGCCAGGTACGCAAATAAGGGAGAACGGCAATGCAGTTCACAGCAGAACGTTACAACTCACGATACCACTGGTTGTTTGAAATCTGCACGCAGTCGTCTGAAATATAGATGTTCCCCGCAATCAAGGTCAGGCGGCCGAGTCTCCTGCCGAGGCGTCGTTGCCGCAGGAAATAACTATCTTGCGCTCCGTTGCCTTGCGTAGCAGTGTGGTCGCGTTGTGTATTTCGTTTCCCGGAACAAAAATTAGTCCTCTTGCATTAGCGTTACGTAGGAAAGAAAAGTAGGAGAAAAAAGCTGTGGGGAAAAACGTTACTTGTTAGTTGCGAATTCACCCAAAGTTACAATTGCGTGCTATGGTGCACTGTAATACTTCATTTGAAATTACATGATACACTTCTAATGAAATTTTATGACTATTCTTGACACATATTAGTATAAAAATCTTGTACTCCATTACGTTAAATATTTCCATTCAGTAAATTGTAAATTCATTAGCTTTAGTGAGCTTGTCAGAAAACGTTATCCGTCGCTTTCCTCCGCGGTCGGCTATCTTCCAGTACAACCTTTCTCCTCGCAGGTCACAGGCAAAATGGAGAAGAATTCGCTTCTTCATCGTAATTTTTGAGAGTTTGTTGAAATAATTGTGATTGGTCGTTGCGTTGAAGCGAACAATTTCAGAAGCGGTGATAATTATCTGCGCCTTCTGGTGGTCAGGTGGATAAATTCAGATGCTTATTTTAGAAAAAAATCCTCTAACACGTGGTGTAGTCAGAATCCATGTTTTATGGGTCCTTGATATGGAAAAATCGAATGACGACAAAATATCTGTCTGTCTGTCTGATATTTGCCTGATTGAATGCCCGAATTTTCGAAAATGTAAAAAATTAATTTTTTTTCGCCGTCGTCCTACAAATACAATTGTGAAGATACAATTTTTTAAATGAAACGTATTCATGAAGAACAGATCTTTAAATAAGGTCATGTTGAATGTTTCGAAAATATGAGTATTTTTTGTAATTTAACATCAAACAGTCACCCGCTCCGAATTTACTGCGCTTCCTTGAACGTAAAATGAATGGTAATGCCAGGCAATTGTATGCTACGCATGTTAGCATTTGTTGTGTGCTATTTCATATTTCATATTTCATTGTTCGTTTGTTACATTCGAGTTTTTGTTATACATTTTAAAATTAATCTTTTTTAAATTGATCTTAAAATGAGTTAAATGTGAAAATAATTTGTTCTTTAATTGAGTTAAATGTAAAAACGAATAGATGATTTCGCTTTGCTTAGTAGTAAGATATGGAAATGAAAAGTAATGCAAGTAAAAATCGAGTAATTTTGATGAATATAAAATATTATATTTAATTATTATATTTTTCTAACTATTTTCATTTTGTTGCTAGTGGTATCAAGAATGTTAATTTGCAAAATGTGTATCCCATACGATAATTCGATAATTCACTGATGCGGTCATTATTGCTTGTTGCAACCCATTGTTGTAACGCCGCACTGATAACAGAAGTCGATAATGACGAGTACCTTTCGTTCGCGTTGATATGAAGTAATAATTTTATTAACGCCCAAAATACGAATTGGTACATTTATTGGTACATTTGGTACATTGGTACATTTATGTAGAACGTGAATACACTGAATTCAATGGCAGAAAGCTGTTTTAAACATTTGAATTGAAAACTATATGTATTATTTACGCTTCGTTTACGAATTTTTCAAATTGTTGTTGTATTTAAGATAGAAATTGTCATAGTACAGTATTACATAGACATTAACAATATCGCGAGAAAGTACGTGCTGCTGTAGCACCACTACTTTTTAATTGCCAATAATTCGCGTCAAAATACACGAAAACTACACATATCTTTGAAAAATTGAACACGAACTTTTGAAATAGAAATCATTTGAAAAATTACATACCAAAATTTATTATACAACTAGTGAGAACCCGTCAAAATTCGACGGTGAGATCTGAGATAAATGTAAAATACTGTGCCCAGACTAATATTCACAATATGTTGCATTGTTTGCATCTTCAGGGTACAGCGAAGATATTCTGTGATGTGGAGTTCCCAAAATTTAGAACACTTATGGCCCATGACCATGTGGCAATGCAATATGACTCACATATTGCAATAATACACCAAATGACACAAAAGAAAGAGCACTATTATACTGACGGATTTTATTTCTAAAGTTTTTTGATGTGTCATCATCTCCTACAAATCAATGCTCGTAACTTATTTTCCCATTTAAGCAACACAGAGTAAACTCGTTTGCAGAATTTCTCTCGCATGGGAAGTACAAAGCAGAACAAAACTGACATTTCATAGACAACGACCCAACAAAAAACGAAATGACCTCACTATCATGACACCTACGCTGACTTTCTCTTTCCATGTACTTTTGCGTCTTTTGGGGTGCGTGGGCAACGATTCTGAATTCGACATAACCTGTGAACAACTTCACTACTTCAGTATAACCGAGCAAAACCCACTGTCCGAATGTTCTCTACAAAATGCACCACAAAAGCAAATACATGCAAACTGTCAAAGCCACAATGCAATTATTACACTGAAACAAAACCTCGACGAATTGTAAACAAATCTCAACAATCAAAACAAAACATCGAGCAGCGCCACCATGAAGTATCGTGCACTCGAATCTATCGTTTCATATAATCTGTTTTCAAACAGCCACCCTTTGGAAGAAAAAAATTGACTATTGATAAGCGTACTATTAAAGAATGATTTAATTAATTAATTTACACCGTAAATGTTGGTGAATCAACACAAACAATATCTGATAACACATCTAGGGATCATATTCTTTCATTTAAAGGAAAAATACAACAATCGTCAGTAGAAGCTCTAAACGAAGCCATGGCAGAATACCTTATTTTTTTAAATATAAAAATACGTTTACAAATTGTTCTTTTAGAAATTATTTAAAACCTATTTCAAATATATGAAAAAAATTGGTTGGGTGCAACATGACATGCCTATGCAACAATGACATACCTATATGGAATATCGTTATCTCTTTGCTAGTGTTATCACTTTGTTTGTAGTGTTATCATTTGTTAAGTGTTATCACTTTGCTAGTGCTAAGAGTGGCGAGTGCAGTGAAACGACTAACGAATAGTCACTTAGTTTCTTACAAAGTGCTAAACACAAAATTTAATCAGTGCGACCAGTACGTGTTCAAAAGTATATGCTCTGGTCTCGGCCAGAGCATTTCCCAGTGGACTACCAAGTGTTTAACGCGCATAGGCTAGTGTCCTCCACGTTATCACAGTATACATGGATCCAAGTTCAGACTCTACAGCGGAAGCAATTAAAAATGCTCTAGACGCGTTAAACAATCCAAACGGTGATGTAAACTCAAATATGAAAATGACCGAGGGCACTCCATCCGCTCAGCAACAATCAGGAGATCTTCAAATACAACAAAACCGCCAACTTCAGGCAGAGCAACAATGGAAAATGATGCAAGACCAACAAAAGCAGTTTCTACAATACATTCATGAGCAACGCATAATTATTCCGCAGTTGCAACAATATCAAAATTTTCAACATGTTCCGCAGATCCAGCATTCTTCACTATTGCAGCTAAGTAGCCAACCCCCTCAACAAAATGTAAGTAGTGAATCAAATATTATGGAAAAGAACCCTGCTAAAAGACCAAGAACTTACGATTCTCGTGATATGTATGGCGTGCCAGTTGCTAACAGATATGAAATATTAACGGAAGATGAAACTCCAAATGAACCAGTTAATGTTACCCCAGTAGTGAAAATCCCTCCCATACATGTGTTAGGTAAAAACTATAAAATAATATTAGATGATATCAAGGCAATAGCAAAAAACGACTTTTCTACTAGATCACACCAGAATGGAATCAAGGTTTTCTTCACCGATATAGACGACTTTAGAAACTATAAGAAATTTTGTGAAGATAAATCAGTGTCATTTATACATACAGGGACCCTTCGATGAAAATCTTTACAGTTATGCTTAAGGGAGTACCAGAATCTCTTAAAGAAAGTGATATATGAAGAATTCAAAAGGCTCAATTACCCAGTAATTAAAGTATGTAGGTTATATAATAAACAAAGACAACCACTACAAACTTGTGCTATGGACTTATCAGAGACTGAAGAAGCAAAATCTATCTACAATGTAAACAAATTCATGAATTGTATCATTCAAATTCAACCTAGGATCAAACGTAATTCTCCTGTACAATGTAAAAATTGTCAGTCATTCGGACATTCTCAAGCTAATTGTCACGTAACTTCCAGGTGTGTTCGTTGTGATGGAGAGCATCACTATTCTAAATGTACCGTTCCCAAAAATTCCAAACCGATTTGTGCTAACTGTGGCGAGGGGCACACAGCAAATTATCGTGGCTGCCGTGTGTACCAAGAAGTTCGTAGGTCACGGGCAGCATTCCTTTCAGAGAAAAATCTCGGTAAATCGCACCAAGCAACTGAAACACGTGAGCAACCTCCTATTCTTTTAAATAACGAAAACTTTCCCGGTCTCCCCCAACGCAAACTAACAGCTTGGCAAACAGCACGGCCACCTACAAGCCCACAACCTCAAATTGACGTAATTCAACTTGTTAATACAATAGTAAACCAAGTAATTTCAGCTATAATACCCCAAATTCAAAACTTAGTGCAGTCGTTAATGCCAATCCTTCAAAATGGCAAATAAAATCCAAGAACTAAAAATATTAAACTGGAACGCTAACGGTATCAAAAGGCAGCAGATAATATTTGAACAATTCATGCATCACTATAAAATTCATATTGCGTGTGTTACAGAAACACATTTAGTGCTAAATGAAAAATTTAAAATACCAGGATACAAAATATACAGAAACGATAGAACCTCAGAAGTGGCTTCAGGAGGTGTAGCCATACTAGTTTCGAACAAATTAAAGCATCAAGCGATTCATAGCCCAAATTCCCCAGAACTCGAAACAACAGCCGTAACAATAAATATAGGTAACAATAATTGCGAAATAATTGCAGCATATAAACCACCAAATAAAAAATTCCCATTAAAAGCTTATAATGAAATCTTTAAAAACAATACCAATAGTATATTATTAGCTGGCGATTTAAACAGTAAAAATCAAATATGGGGATGCAATACCACTTCCAGCCACGGTACAAAATTATTTACCTACGCAGTATCCAAGGATATTCATATTTTGGCCCCCCAATATCCAACACACTATTCTTATAACAGCAATGTTATTCCGGATATACTAGATATAGTATTGACAAAAAATCTCAATTTGCCCTTAACTCAAACAGTGTTGCCCGAACTAGACTCGGATCACTCCCCAGTAATTATCAAAATAAACTGCTCCAATTCGCCGCTGGCCCAATTAATACAATGTAATGAAAGCTTGGGACGAATTAATTGGAATAAATTTAAGGAGCTAATTGACACCAATATAATATACCCTAGCCACATCCAAACTAATGATGAATTAGATAAACAAGTACTGGATATAACTCAATCGATACAGAAAACTATTGAACAATCAACAACAAAATGTCCCGCAAATGTTAAAACACGAAAACCAATACCATTGAAAATAGTAAATCTAATCAAAACTAAACATAACCTTAGGCGATATTGGCAAACAACCAGGAGACCAGACCTGAAGGTAAAATTAAATAAAATTTCCAGAATAATAAAATGCAGACTAGAACAATTTCGTTATTCCGAATACCAGAACATAATAAAACAAATTCATCCTAACAGCAGACCAATGTGGTCTACAATCAAACGAATCACCAAAGAGAAAGTAGAAATCTCAATTCTAAAAAGCGATTCAGAAATCGCATATTCAGATAAAGACAAAGCCAATTTATTAGCCAAACACTTTCAGAAAACTTTCACTCCAAATCCAATTTACAACAACCAGTACAACAATTACATTCTATCCGAATCAGCGAAACAAGTTGCAACTGTTCCAGAAAAAATCAATTTTATTTCACCTTCCGAAGTCAGAAAAACAATCAATCAATTAAAATCTAGAAAGTCAACAGGATATGATAACATTAGTAATAAAGCCCTCAAAGCACTATCCAAGAAGGCTCTCGCGGCTCTAACTGCCATTTTCAATTCGGCATTTAGACTAGGCCATTTTCCTAAAAATTGGAAAACTGCTATTATCCTCCCGTTCAATAAACCAGGAAAAGACCCACAAAATCCATCCAATTATAGACCGATAAGTTTACTTTCAACACTTGGCAAATTATTCGAGAAACTTATATATACGCGTTTAAACAAATATGTATCAGAAATAAAGGCTATACCTAATACTCAATTCGGTTTTAGAAACAGACACTCGACAACGCACCAACTCCTGAGACTTTCAGAATTCATAGCCAATGCATTTCATCAACACAAACACACATTAGCAATATTTCTAGACATCGAAAAGGCATTTGACAAAATGTGGCACCCCGGACTACTATTTAAACTTCAACGCCTAGGTACACCAAACTACCTCTATAAAATTATTGACAGCTTTCTAGTAGATCGCCATTTCCTCGTAAGAATAAATTCTACGTATTCTTGTCAATGTCAAACTAGTGCCGGTGTCCCTCAAGGATCATGCTTATCACCTTTACTTTTCAGCATATTCTTATCGGATATCCCAAAGCCAGCTGATTCAGAAATCGCTCTATTCGCAGACGATACCGCTTTATTTACAGCCCACGAGGATATACTTTGCGGTTACGACAACCTTCAGAATGACTTAACAACTTACATCACCTGGTCTGAACAGTGGAGAATCAAAATAAACTCGCATAAATCCCAAGCAAAAGTCTTCACACTTCGAAGACAACCGACTCCGCCCCCCCCCTTAAAATTCAAAATTCAATAATAAAATGGCTCCCCAAACAAACTCCAGTTAAATATTTAGGACTAATGCTCGATTCGAAATTAACCTGGAAAGATCACATCAAAACAATTACAAATAAAACTTACGCAAAAATTGCTAAACTGTATCCTCTAATAAACTCTAAATCAGCTCTAAGTATTGAATGTGAAACTTCAATTTATAAATCGATATTACGACCAACAATCACGTATGCTTGCCCAATTTGGTGTAACGCAGCTAAAACACATATTGAAAAACTGCAAATAATCCAAAATAAATGCTTAAGAAAAATAACTAAGGCTCCCTGGTTTATTAGTAACAAGCAACTTCACAGAGAATTACGAATAGAGTCAATACAAGAATACATACTAAAATCCTCTCAAAAGTTTTTCGATATTCTTTCAGGATCTCCAGCCACGCCCATTTTCAAACTTGGCAAAAACTACCCAAAACCAAACAGAATATGCTCACGATTTCCCAAGGATAAATTCAGACCTCCATAAATACTCAGCGGCATTAGTTCCCAACATCTATTAATTTTACATATTAAATCACAAATATTTTATTTAAAGACGATTACGAGTATAAATTCCCTATCAGTATACTCTATTTTCAAAATTATACACTGAAAAACAGCCTGTAACAATCAGGACAAGTAGCGTGAGAAGGAATGACAAATCATTATATTGTAAAAGTTAACATCCCTGAAAGGCAGAAATGCCGAACAGGTGGAAATAAATTTTTTAAAAAAAATGGAATATCAGATTGGAATGCAACAATGACATTCCGGCGGAGACTCGTCAGTTGAATTTCTATAATATATATACTGGGTGTTTCAAAATGAATAGCGGGGTTTTAGTGTGTTATAATATTTATTACATCAAACTTACAGCCACAAGGGGTATATCAAATGAAAGAGAAACTCAAACAGTTTTGTTTGTTGGCATCAATGCGGAATGTTTCCGCCGCAATCCGATAGAAAGCCCTAGTAGCAAAGATGGACACGACTAAAGAACAGAAAGCGTTTTGTGTTTTACAGTTTGCAAAGACGGAATCTGTTGTTACTGTGCAACGTGCGTTCCGGATTAAGTTCGGTTGTGATCCTCCAGGTGATAACAATATTCGTAGATGGTATCATCAGTTTGAAGACACTGGCTGCCTTTGTAAAGGCAAGAGTACGGGACGACCAAGAACTAGTGAAGAGAGCGTTGAGCAAGTGTGTAATTCGTTCACGCGTAGCCCTATGAAATCCGTTCGGAAGGCTAGTCGTGAATTAGCAATTCCTGTGACGACTGTTTGGAGAGTTTTGCGGCGACGCTTTCAACTACGTCCTTGTCGTTTGCAGTTGTTACAGGCTCTGAAGCCTACTGACCATGTTTTACGTGCCAACTTTGCTAACGACATGTTGTTGAATGACAATGAACATTTTCTGGATCTTGTCGTATTCAGTGATGAATCGACCTTCCACCTTAGTGGTCAAGTAAACACCCATAATGTTCGGATTTGGGGTTCACAAAATCCCCGCATGATGGTACAAGTGCAACGAGACTCACCTAAATTGAATGTTTTTTGTGCCATATCCCGACAGAAAGTTTATGGTCCTTTCTTTTTTGGTGAAGCAACTGTAACTGGTCACTCTTATCTGGATTACTCTACAGCTATGGCTCTTCCCTCAACTGACACAGGATGAACCAGAGAACTTCATCTTTCAGCAAGATGGTGCGCCGCCTCACTGGCATAACGAGGTACGCGATTGGCTTAACCTCACAGTACCCGACCGCTGGATTGGCCGTGAGGGGCCTAATGATAGCGCTTGTTTCCCATGGCCTCCACGATCACCCGACCTAACGCCGTGTGATTTCTATCTTTGGGGGTTTATTAAGGATCAGTGTATGTGCCTCCAATGCCAGCCAACCTTCCCGAATTAAGGAACAGGATTGAAACAGCTGTTGCGGCAATTACTAATGAGACACTAACCAAAGTTTGGGAAGAACTCGCATATCGTCTTGACGTGTGCCGAATAACGAAGGGTGCTCACATTGAACACTTGTAAGCTAATATGTAAACCTGTTTGAGTTCCTCTATCATTTGATATATCACCCGCGGCTGCAAGCCTGATGTAATAAATATTATAACACTTTAAAACCCCGCCATTCATTTTGAAACACCCTATATAATCTCGTTGTCGAGACTTTATTCAGCTGTATGAAAATCAGTAATAATTGTCAAATTTGTGTTGATATTCCGTTGAAAAGATTAAGCTTTTGCACCAAATGTTCTACCATTTCTAATGCGTTTTACAAAAAATGATGGCTTGAGATGTGTTAATTTGGAGGGAAATTGTGATTTAAAGAGTATTTCATAACCATTACTAAAAAAGGCAAGAAAATACGTGCTGTATAAAACCTTTTTTTTCCTTTTCCTGTTTTTTCAAGATATTTTTTTTTAAGATACGTGCTGTGGAAGCGCAACTAGTTTTTCTTATTTTCCGAAAGGAATACCTAATTCGGACCATTTGTACAGCAGTTAATCTAGATGTTCATTTTCGTCATTGAACTTGTGTTAGGTCATTAAAAGTACGTTATGGGGTTTTCTTTAGAACACCAATGAATTTATTTGTCATAACCGTTAGGCATTGATGACCTGTAGAATGGTCTAAATCCAGACTGCGTATGATTCGTGATTATAAATATGTCTAAAACAACTTAATGCTTTTTAGAATGAGACTTTATTCCTACTCATTTGTGGTGAGGACACAACATAGGGAATGAGAAAGATGGAGTAACCGATCTGATGATGAATTATCAGTTTTTACACTTGCGTATATTTGAGTGAGGACGTTTTCTTTTCTTTTTTTATGATCGTTAGAAATACCTAATTCTAATAAATTGGATACTGTTATTGTTCGTTTTTATCGTAGTACTGGGGTCACGTCAATAAAAGTACGATAAGTGTTTTTTATTAAGTACTCCAATGGCTATATATTTTTGTAACTCTTATGCATTAATTATCTGTAGAATGGTATGATTAAATTCAGACTGCGTATGATGCAAGATTATAAATCTGTTTACTCGAATTTAATGGTTTTTAGAATAAGACTTTACCCCTCGTCCCTAGCAGTGAGCATGCAACATAGTGAATGGGAAATAGCTTGAGAAAAAGAGCTAATTATGAAAGTCGTGTTGATATATTAAATTACTAGTTTTTACACCAGCGTATTTAAGAGTGTGGTTGTTTTTACATCCCTGCAAGAGTAGAGAGAAAATTATGTAATGTTGGGCGAAAAACGGTGACTATTCGGCAGAAAAACTCTTGTTGCTGGGCCCTGGTAACGAAATAGACGTCCAGTTAAAGATAAATCCAGTTGCTAAATTTAGAAAAAATCCTTTAAAACGTGATATTGTGAGGATTCATGTTTTCTGGGTCTTAATAGAGAAAAATAGATTGACGGCAAACGTGTACCCGTCTATTTGTCTGTCCGTTCTTTCCGTCTGGAACAACGCTAGCGGCTAAATCGTTCAGCCGATTTTCTCTGAAGGTGATATCCTCCAATTGATCTTACTTGAATTTCTTGATTAATCTTGAATCTTCAATCA
Organism: Teleogryllus occipitalis; assembly: GCA_011170035.1. Taxonomy (NCBI): domain Eukaryota; kingdom Metazoa; phylum Arthropoda; class Insecta; order Orthoptera; family Gryllidae; genus Teleogryllus; species Teleogryllus occipitalis. The sequence continues at coordinate 477,677 of BLKR01000391.1, read as the reverse complement.
AACCATTATTTTATTTTTACGGGGTACTTTATATGTAGTAATATATATGTAATATTCTCTAAATTAGAAAAAAGGCTTCATCGATTTTGATTAATTTTGGCTGTAGGATGTCTTAGAGAACGTTTAAAAGATTGGTACATATCGCATGTTCGTTGAAAACTTTAATTTTTCGAGAATTTTGAAAGTACAATTTGTTTCGGTGTCTTCCTACAACTAAAATATTAAAGATGGAGTTATTTTTCTTTTAAGGAAATCCCTTTCTTAAAAATAGATTTTGCGTACAATTTACGGCGAGAAAGTAGTTTCTGTTTTAGTACCACTAGTTTCTTATTTTCTTCAAGATTTATAGACTTACCTAATTCGGTTTATTTGTACAATTATTCTTGATGTTCATTTTCATCACAGAACTTGTGTCAGTTCTATAAAAATACGATAGGTTTTTTTTAAGAACTCCAGCGAATATGTATTCTGTACTCCTTGACCATTGAACTGTAGAATGGTCTAATTTAAATCCAGTCTGCACGAGATTCAAGATTGATATCTTTTAAAACAATTTAATGCTTTTTAGAGTGAGATTTATTCCTGCTCGCTCGTGGTGAGTACACAATATAGCGAATGGAAAAATCTTGAGAAACCGATCTAATGTTCCAAGTCGTGTTAAAGTGGATTATTTTTTATACACTAGCGTATTTCTGAGTCAGTATGTTTTGTTTTTATTTTGTTGATTGCTAGGAATACCTAATCCTGATAATTTGTACAGTTATTCTTGATATTCATTTTTATTTTAGTAGGTGAGTCACGTCAATGTAAGTACGCAATGGGTTTTTATTTAGTACTCTACTGAATATATATTTTTATAATCCTTGCGTATTGATGACCTGTAGAATGATCGAGACTGCCTATAAGTTTATCGAATGATACTTTTGCTCCTCGCTTGCGGCGAGCTCACAATTTGGTGAATGGGAAAAACGTGTGAAACCGATCTAATGTGGAAATTCGTATTTTATTGAAGTGTATTAGTAGTTTTAGTAGTTTTTACACTAGCGATTTTCTGAGTGGGGATGTTTTTTTTATTTTTTGAGTAGTTTTAGGAATACCTAATTTGGGTAATTTGTACCGTTAATCCTGATGTCAGTTTTCATCGTAGCACTTGGGTCACGTCAATAAAAGTACGGAATGTGGTTTTTATTAAGAGCTCCAGTGAATTTATATTTTTTATAATTCTTAAGCATTGATGATCTGGAGAATGTTTGATTTAAATCAATACTGAAATATTATATATCTGACTAAATCAACTTCACGCCTTTTACTTTCTCGCGTTATGAAGGTATTTATTATGAAGAAAACATTAAGTAATATTGGGGGGAGGGAAAGCGGCGTATTTTTGTGAGAAAAACCTATTACCGGGCTCTTGTAACGAAATGGTGGATAAATCTAGTTGCTCAATTTGGAAAAAGAAATTTAGTATAAGTGTTGTAGCTAGAATCCATGTTTTGTGGGTCCTTGATACCGAAAAACCGACTGATGACAAAACGTCTGAGTGATGACAAAACGTGTGTCCGTCAGTCAGTCAGTCAGTCAGCCAGTCAGCCAGTCACTTAGTCACTCAGTCAGTCAGTCAGTCAGTCTGTGAACAACGTTAGCGACTAAACTCTTCAGCTCTTTTCAAAAATTGATATATTGAGCGGGGTATTTTACATGACACCCCTGGGACGTATTGAAAATTAAAAAATAAGTCTCTAACGTTTTCCATTAAACTATGTTATTGTATGTTTGAAGGACGTTTAAGAACATGGTGTTTGTCTCTTAAAGCAATAAATCAAGCCTAAGAAAGCTGGAGTGGGCAACGGCCTCTCCTTATGGAGGATTGCTCTTAATAATATTCCCATAACTGAGCAACGTTTCTGGGTCTTACAATGATTTTTCTACAGTTATTTACACTAGGCACATTATTTTCCTACACACTATTTACATTAGATCTTACAACTAGTTCTCAATGTTACACTTCTGTCTCTAGTTCACTGTTACACCAACTGTACTCACTCTTGCACAACAATAATACTGATAATGGAATTATTCTGAAATCTATACATCAAACTGTTTTACATTGTACTACTTGATCTTTGTCATTACTTTCTCTGCCTAACACTTTTCGCTGTTATATCTCCCTTTTCTAGTTTATCTCTTAGTCGTTTAAAACTTTTATTTGTCAAAAATTGCAAAAGTTCCATATTTTTGGCGTCTTCTGCAACTAAAATATTGAAGATAGAGACTTTTTCCTTCAATGAAATATTTTATCTAAAGATAGCGTATGACGTAAAGTAATGTACAATGTTTCGAAAATTTTATTATTTTTTGCGTAAGTTTGCGTGAAATATGTGTAATTTTTATTTTTGTTTAAACAATGTTTTTCTCTCTCAAAAAAGTGCATCAGCAATTTCGATTAAATTATGACCTCGGATAGTGTGTAGGACGCTTACGAGATTGGTGTAGACCTCATGTTTGTTGAAAATTCTAATTTTTGAAATTTGGAAAAAATTTGTCAGTCGCTCTATCTGTGAACAACGCTTGCGCCTAAACATTCTATTTGTCTCGTAAGAAACTTCACGGCTCAGTCGCTCTCTTGTCGACCTCGATACGACAACACCTTGTGGGATGACTTCAGGGGGTCAGGGGAAGTTGCCCGTGCCCTTAGGAGCACCGGGCTCCCCAGGTGGGCAAGTAGCTCGTGCGGGCGCGGTATGACGTGCCTGCAGTGGAGCAAGGGGTTTGTCGGGTTGAACACTTGCGTTTGACAAATTGCTTTGAAATGTGGTATAAGGGGTCTTCTGGCTATTGTCAACTATCGTGCAAATATATTCCTTTTTCAAGCATTGGTTTTCGACGGGTACAATTGTTCTTTATTTCTGTAATGAAGGACGCGTGTGGTAAGAGTGTGGCAGTGAGCATGGAAGGGTGGATTTACGACGAATGCTGTTGGGGATTCTTCTTTTCGGGGGTTCCAGGCATAGCAAATTGGAGGGGGGGTCTGCTCGTTGCATTGAGTCGAAAAAGAGAGCAGCCATCACAGTAGATATAAATAAATATATTTTATAATAAATACCATGATGTGGGGTGAGAAAACTTCGACGTCTTTCTTTAATTTCACATTAGTGTATTGTTTTCCGTTTAATTAACTTAATATACTCATTAATTCCATGAAAAATCAACGATTATCTCTATGTTAATAGCATGTGTGTAATTTAAATTCAAACGTGTAATTAAACGACACACCTATCAATCAGAATTCAGGAGCGATGCCAAATCGTTTAATTAAGAAAATATATCCAAGGTTTTGCAGGCGACCATGAACTATTTTTTCTATAATATTTATACATGTTGTATTCTCTCCCATATCTGTCTTTACTTTTCGGGGGAAGTAATGTTTCCTTATCTTTGTCAGCTTCTAATATTTTAGAAATATGTTTAGTACCATTTTTACCATAGTTTCTATTTGCAAATATTTCGTCGAAACAAAAGCAATGCAAGGTCCAGTACAATAGATCTATTTCAAAAGCAGTACTACGTCATGAAATGCAAACCTCGGGTGGAAATGATGCGCTTGAATTTAAAAATTCTGAATTGTTCGTAAATGAAAATGAAAAATATTGTAATATTGATAAAAATATTGTAACATGTGTATAAAGGGGTGTAATTGTACTTATAGTATATAAAAAAACTCGCTGCTATGGTCGCTCGTTTTCTTGAACATACCATTCATGCAATTATAAACCTCTTTACATTTTTCATTACACTCGTTTTCAAAATTGTATTATTTGTAATTATATTAATTATAATTTGATTGTATCTTCTATTTACGTGTGTCATTAATTTACCTTTTCCTGTTTTTAAGTTCAGTGAAACCTGCTGAAGCGACAACCTTGATTAAATCGTTACCTACATTAACAGCCAACATTAAATGCCATAATTTATAGAAACAATGATTTTTTTCGTAAGAGTTCCTTTTCTATGAGTTCACCTGTGTACGGGATTAGTGACCAATGCACATTTCATTCCTGTACCGGACTGTCGCATTTTCGTCGCAAATTTTGCGATTTTGAAACATCCGGTGAATATTATTGTTTATCAAGTGTCTGGCAGATTTGGAGCTCATATCGTATTGCCTAAAACAGTGTATATACTGTTGTTTGCCTTGTCTGATGAAAAATTTATTTCAGAAAATAATATAGGTTTTCTGCGCGTTATATCAGAATACTTACTTTCATTTTCCTTTCTCTTTTAGAGAAGAATATTTTTTTCTGTATCCAGACCAACTGCCCGTACCTCTCTGAAAACTGTTTGATATTTGACTCATTTAGTCATTAGCTTGAGAATTCTCTGTCATCAAAGACCATTGTGTATATTTTAAAAAATGACATTTCATACTCAAAATATTTTGTCTTGACGTTAATTATTATACTTTAGTTACCAAATTTTCAGCATTGGGAGTGATTATATTGTATCACGAGTTTTTAGTTCAGCTTTATTTCCTATAACCTGATGTAATGAATTACAAGCTTCAACGATTGTTTGACACGAATTCCACTGCAAAATCTGAATTTCGACTCCCAAATCGTTACTCTGCTATTTTTTACCAATTAATAAATAAAAATAAGCACTGAGTTGAATTTGCAGTATAATAATTCTGTGTAATGTTGCACCTTCACTGCATACAATAGTGAAATAATCTGAAAGACAAATATTTGGTTGAAGGGATAAAAATTGATAAAAAAATGAATTGGATGATTTTATTTGCAACAAAATATTACATCTTAAAATTGATTGGGGATGCTAATTATTTTAAACAAAATAAATATTGGATTACACCCTTCATCAGTCCTTAAACCCACAGCATTTGTTTTCCAATAACTTTCAAAGAAAGTTAAGTGTTAGTGTTTATACCATAGTTTATTCAGTTAGGGATAAAACAATTTTAAATAAAGAATAAATCTGTAAGTAAATGAAAATAACTACTTGTTACATATTTATAAAACAAAATCATGAAAGCATTGCATAATACTGATTTATCGTCGAAGTAATTAGACGTTGGCTGTTATATATTCACACCTTTACAAAAACATTACTCAGAATTGTTGACTAGTAAATTTAAATTAAACGTTTTAGGACAGTTCTAATAAAATAATATGACAAATTCTTGTCATTATGACAGTAACATTAATATATAATGAAACAGAAATACTAAAAGCACATTTTCAAAAATACATCGTGTTTAATGACCTTTTCACCAAAACGTTACTCACAAAAAACCCAATACACTAAAACATATCTTAATTTTTTACATTTTCCATAGATTTACAATTGTTTATGGCAATTTCTTGGAGATGTTGATCCTCTGCGCCGTTATCGATCCTTCCAAAGGAGGTACAAGGTAACTGGCCAAAGTCAGCGATTCAAATGTCCATACACTCATGTCAAATAGAAACAATGCCATAGGAAAAGTAGGGGCAGGACGCGAACTTTGGATCGATTTGACTAGCTCAATAAAGAGTTCACATCAGCATCAAACAAAAAAGGGAGGATGACAGGTACAAGGATGGTAAACATATGGTACTTGATTTTGTATTTATATTTTCTCTCTATGTAATATTTCACATTTCTCCTTGGATTGTGTAAGAAATGGTTCTATAGTTTAAGAACTTAATACGGGCATCCAATGCCCTTTCGGATTTTATTTAACATGTTAAAATAAATAAATATATTTATATTCTGTACACAGAATAATCGGATCGGACGTCTAGCGATCGGCCCGCTTGCCGATTCCGAAGTCGTACATGGGGACTCGCTTGCCCAGGCCGAAGCTGTAGGGGCGGCGGATGTAGCGCGTGAAGTCCTCGCTGATGGCGTCTCGGTCGTCCTCCTCGGGCTCCAGGTCGAGGCCGAAGCCGTCGCTCGTCCGCTTGCCGATGCCGAAGCCGTAGTGCAGGCTGCGCTTGACGGCGTGCTTGCCGTTCGCGTGGGCGTCGTTGGGCTCGTGGCCGGCCGCCGGCGCGCCCTCGGGCCCCTCGTGCTGCTGGGCCTCCTGGTCGTGGTGCAGCTGCTCCGCGCGCACCGCCTCCAGCTCGTTCTGCGACACCTCGCGCTTGCCCAGGCCGAAGGCGAACCGGTGGTCGGGGGCGCGCTTGTCTTCGCCCAGGTCGCTCAGCAGGTAGGACGGGTTGGCGTCCGCGCGCTTGCCCAGCCCGAAGTTGAACCGGCTGCCGGCCATGCGCTCGTAGTTGGGCCTCTTGCCCAGGCCGAAGGAGTACATGCGGCCCTCGCCGCGCTTGCCCAGGCCGAAGCTGTACTGGTGCTGGGCGCGCTTGCCGAGCCCGAAGCTGTACAGGCCCGCGCGCTTGCCCAGGCCGAATCCGAACGGGCGAGAGCGCTTGCCCAGACCGAAGGAGTACAGGCGGTCGCGCTTGTCCACGGTGTCGCCGTCCTCGAAGTTGTCCTCGGGGATGTCCTCTTCTTCCTCGTCCGGGAAGTAGTAGTCGTCCTCGTCGCCGGACGTGCGCTTGCCCAGGCCGAAGCCGTACTGGCGGCCGCCGGCGCGCTTGCCCAAGCCGAAGCCGTACTGACGCCCGCCGGCGCGCTTGCCCAGGCCGAAGTTGTAGACCGGCAGGCGCTTGTACTCGGAGACGTAGCTGTAGGCGCGCTTGCCCACGCCGAAGTCGTAGAGGCGCTTGTAGAACTCGAGCTCGTCGTCGGGCGTCGCGCCGCTGCCGGCCTCGTTCTCCAGGCGCTCCAGCAGCTCGCCCGCGGCCTCCTGGGCGGCGGCGGCGTCGGCCGCCGACACGCCCGGGGCGGCGCCGGCGCCCGCGCCCGCAGACGGGGAGGCGACGGCGTCGGCGCCCGAGGGCGACGTCGCGCGCGCCAGCGGCGGCGCCTGCAGCAGCGCCACGGTGAGCAGCGACGCGCGGAGCAGCGCGGCCACACACGCGGACCGCGGCGCCATGGCACCTGCAACACACGCCACGCCCACCGCACGTCACTTTCATTTATTCATACATTGACGATACCGGGCGCGCCAAGCGCTAAGCACAAGGGTAGTACATGCTTTCTTTCTCTGGGAGGGAGCAGTGATCTTTGATAGTGACATCCGGCGCCAGCCTACCGGCGGCTAGCGGGGATTTCCCTACCGGGTATCTCCACCAGCGGGGCACCGCCCCAGCCGGGACAAGCTCTAAGCTCGCGACCGGTTTCCCGACGTGAGTGGTAGTGTAGTGCATGTAAGTGTGTGTGTAAGGAGTAGGATAGGACAAGGAAGAGGTGAGAAAGATTGCGCGCGGTCCGTGGCCTGTTTGTTAGGGTACTGCTCCGGCATTCGCCTGGTATTAATTGGAGAAACCACTGAAAACTACCAATAGAGTAGCCAGCCGCTAGAATTCTCCTCCAGACAACCACAGAACTCCACCCAGTTATCTAGCTAGAATCAATAATTCTGCCACCATCAGTACTAGAAACTCGCTGTCAGGGGGAGTGCAGTAAACATCTCTTAATACCCTGAGCCACCTTTCCCGGACCGTCACGACAGCTTCATGCGCAATTGGCGGGACATACTGTAACATAGGTAGTTGGCTGTCCGGGAGATGCCGTGTCCTAGGCACATGTAGCAACGTTTCGGCCGCCATTTTGCGACCTTCCTCAGGGCGAAATACATTTGCGTGCCCTGAGGAAGGTCGCAGAATGGTGGCCGAAATGTTGGCACCCATGCCTAGGACGCAGCGTGTCGCGGCCAGCCAAGCAGATACTCTTTCCGGCAGCGGAAGCCCACGCTCTCATGTTGTAACATGCCAACGGTGGATCAACAAAAGAAATATTATGGTGAAGATTTGGAGAAAATGTAGAAATAAGTTAAAGACAGATGATACGTATTAACGTTATTGAAATATTAAGTGTTTGCTAAGAGATTCTTATCCCCGCATGTTTTGACAGCCTAATTGTTCCATTTTCAGGAGCCAGAATCATTGGATGCTCTCCCACTACGGAGAACATCACCACTCTTACACTTCATGGTTGGTGTATCACTCATTCCAAATTAATTAGGCAAAGAAGAACTTAAATTTTTAACTTGTAAATTAGTAAATTTACCGCTACTTAAAGACCACAGTGATTATATTTAACTTTTACGATATTAAAACCATAAATCTCAAAACCACCACAAGGAAACACAGCCGAACGTATCCCTTCCTGCAAAAAATTAATTTAATTCTAAAGATATTCAGGAGAATTTGTTGCAAGTATGTAATGTATTCTGGGTATAATTCGACTAATATAATTGTTCTAAAAAATTATGTTAATGTGGTTTTAAAAGTTTTGAATTTTTAAAACGATAGGATGTTTCTTTATCGGGAAAGCTCGTAAAGACCTTCACTTCATTCTTAATCTCAGGCACGCTATAGTGTGTCTACAATTCGCACATTAGAAATATGGGGCGTTGATAATCCAGATTCCATTCTGTCCAAAAATCTCAAGTACCGTTACTTATTTTTCTGAAGGTACTGATATTTTATAATTGTACTTTACTCAACATACAATTCTGCATTTTGCTGTGTGCCTAATTTTATTGCACATAAAATAAGACTACTACAAGTACAGGATTTTTACTTTCTCGCTTAATGGTTTCGTAGTGTATAAAGTACTGTAATGCTGGGGGAAAAGGGCGAATTTGCGACAGGAAAATACTATTGTCGGCGCTAAAAAGTTGCTGAAATTTGTTGGCGCGGAAAAATAGATAAATACTGTTCTCATATGTAGTTAATGGCTTTTTCTTAAAGGTTTTTCAGCCAGAATTCACGGTTTATGGGCTCTTGATTCCAAAAACTTGGTTTGGACAGCAAAACGGCCGTCCGTCTGTCAAACAGTAGCATCCTAAAGAAGTTTGAAGAGTTTTTCGCAAATGAATATTCCAAAGTCAAAATAACTCGATTAAAGTTTTCTAAAAATGAAGCCGTATATTTTTTCTTTAAATTTCTTGCAAGAATAGACTGACATTCACTTATAAAGAAGGAAAGTAGCGATTTGCACAGTTGATTTTCGAGTACATCATAAGTTCCAGGTTTTTTGAACCACCTCTAACATCTACTTCATTGACGGTATATTTTTTTCATATAAATTTATTCTCCACAATTAGTTCTGTGTTTTGAAAGTGTCTGTAATGTTCGTTGTTTTGAAAGTATTCGTAGCTTTCGCTCAATTTCTAAATAAGTTTCTCGAAGTCTCGTTTCTATGAAAATGACCTCAAAAAAACGCGTTTTCAGAAATGCTCAAATGACATTTTCCCTAAACTGCACAATATAGGTTAAGGTGGCTGTCATTGTGGTGCCGTTGACCGCGATATCCTGAGATCATAAACTCATTTCGATATAAAATAATCGTTATCATACAACATGTAGTCTAGAAGTCCTTAACGTCAATTTGCTTTGTAGTGTTATTAGAAAATTTCATATCAATGGAGTTAGATGGTTCTCGTACTTTCAAAATGAAGTCATACGCTGAATACGTTGCAATGAATAATATCTTAAAACCTCCTGTTGTTCAATGTTAGCAAGATAATTAAAACAAATGTTGATCCAGTAGTCGGTGTTTTTTTTTTAATTTTGACCATAATACAACCACGATAAAGATTTTTTTCTTGACCAGGAGCCCACGTGCAATTCACTTATCCGTGAATACGTCAACTGGACGAGACGTCTTCCGCCACACAACACACGAAAGACGTATTACACGCACGCATGCCAATGTTTTTATTTTATTTATCCCCATTGAATTTGAAATTTTTGACTGTATTTCATAGCTATTACTATTATACTTATTTCTAAAGTACACTTTTTCAGTGTAGTAATCACACACCAAATCGACATACAGTAATAATGAAAACAATTTTGAGATGCAAACTTCAATAATAGTCGTAATTTTAAAAATTCAATTTTTGATGATTGTAAATATAATTTAATAAATATTGTTTGAAAAATGTTGGTATTTGAAGAAACAAACTACGGAGTATGAAGATTATTGGAAGAGCGCAAGCAGATTCTTGTTTGTAGAGTATGATGTATTATAGTAGCTGAGAAGAGATTGATTATATCAAGAATATAAATTTGAAATCCTAGTTCTTAATGGCTCTCTGAATATTTTGTTTATTTCTAGGTTTCCGTTGAACCATGCAATGAAGGGTAGATATTTTGTCTCCATAAATGCACTCCGTGTGTATAGTGGGCAAGAGAATTCCATTTTTGCTCTCTCTTTAGGCCGACAATGCACTTTTTAACACAGTTTTAAAGAGAAACTCTCAGATTTAAGTATGTATTGCATATGTATGTTCTGAATGACTCAAAAATATTTTGTAATACAATTCTGTATTTGTATTGTATTACTTGTAATTTGCATTCATTATCGTCTCGTGTTTTGATATGACAGTATCTGAGCCAGTACAATTCGTTCGTATTCTATATCTTTCAGAAATTCATTCAATATTCTATATTTTTTTAATCTTTCATTTTGATTTCTTGTGAGGTAAATATACTCGTAGTTTTAATGTTAGAATGTGAATGTTTTATAAATAAACTTCAGATTATGTGAATTAACACTGTTCCTTCACATTTTGTATCAGAGAAACTAACCTACTTTTGGAAGAATATTCACAATCTTGATTTGAAACGCTTATTTCCGAGTTAAATTTTAAAAATGCGAGGTTAACATATATTAAATATGTGCCTTTGTCTAATAAGAATTGCAAGAGTATCATAATATGTGAATGAATTAACAATTTACTATTTTGACTGAAACAATTCTAAGCTCTAGAAGAAATATATTTCAATTCTAAATAAAATATATTAAAAACCACCGTTTTTTTCTGTATTTAATGTTGTTAATGTTTTAACAGTTACTATCTAATAGGAAAAGTAGAATCGGGAAAAATTAGCAAGGTGGAGTGTAGCGAAGTGAGATGGATTCGAGCAAAATGTCTGTGCATTCGGCGACTATTGAAGTGCAAGCAAGACGCATGACAGGAGAGACACTGCACATGCGCAGTAGAGCCATCCACACATACGTTCTATAGCTATTCAGAAAACGTCGAGTAGCGCGAAGCGAGCTAGGGAACGTGAAATTGCCCAGAAATATGTCGTGCGTGCGTTAGTAATTTGTTTAATTAGTTTTAGTGTCCGCTCTTACACGATATGTGAAAGTATTATTTTCCGGGCTGAGGCTGCCTGTCGAAAAGATAGGGTGTCGATGTTTTTGAAATGGCGTTTAATGTAGTAGTCTCCCTCTGTGAGGTCTGTCGTGAGCACAGATTCCTCGCATGAAGTCTACAACGGGGAGGGGCGAAGTGCAATGAAGCGGGATGTGGCAGGGGCAGACGAGAACTGGAATGTTAACTAAATTATTTCCGGTTGACAATTAATTCTTTTTCGTCTCGTATGGTCGTAATAAGAGCCTGGGCAATACCACGATAGAGCAGCTAATATCACTGATACCGTTATTCACGAGTGATAAATTTACGTTTCTTCGTAACATAATTGTTAGTTATACGAGGTATTCGAAGTTTTCACACTCTACCAATGACTGGAAATAACATTTCTGATTCATTGTAGTTCAGAATTGCTATTATAGACATTTATACAAGATTTTTTCATGCGAATAAACTAATTGCAAAAGGTACCTTTACAATTTTCAATAAAGTTTTCAGCAGCACTAATAGACAGAATACTTAACATTGGAGGGACAATAGAGACTGTAATTATGTATAAAATTTATAATAACTTATAAACTCAAACGAGTGTTCATATTTTCAATTCAAGGTTTCTTTGTTTCGGTAATTTGAATAGTTTGAGTGATTTTTATTATGTCTGTAATTTTAAAGAGATGAATGTATAACTTCGTGACAATTGTCGACATTTGTTTGGGAGCACCTTCAATTTAAATCACACTTTCAAAAGAATGAAGTAGCACATTCAAATGGTGAACAAGTAGCATATTCAACTTTGAAAAGGTTTTCTTCTCATTTTCTCATATTCATTCGCATTTTCTCTTATTCATTCTCATTTTCTTAGGCTGTACAATTTTCAGTGCAACAAAGTTAAACAGGTGGGCACTGAACCTAGTTTTCACCTTTGCCAACCAATCATCTGGAGATCTCTTATAGACACGGAGAGAATGTTGTTTCACAGAAATACCTAGATATTATCATTTTAATGATTTTTTGTAAACAAATGGAATATTTTAACAAATACTTATATTTTCTAAACAAATTTCCTATTATGTTGCAGTAAATTCACGAACGGTTTCAGGGAGCAAGAAATATTTTTTAAGAAGCAAGAAATCGGAAATTTGAAGTACTGACTGTCAAACGATGGCCGAGTATCGGAACTTGACCACTTGCCATACATTTCAATGATTATTTGCTATTAAATGTATTGCACATGTCATTGGAATTACAACTTAAGGAGGCGGAAATATCGTAGAGATAAATTGGAAGTTATTCGCTTATTGTTTTACAAATGTATTTTAGTCTCATTTTACAGGCTCGCTGGTTTTAAAATAATGAATTTAGTAATCGGTGTGGATTGAAATGTCGGCTACCGCTGCTCTAGTACACGCGTACATACGAGGTCCTTTACCGGAGTGTACTCAATGTGGAATATACTGCACTCGTTTATAAAACTTTATCATTGTATTCCATCACAGTATCATGTAAACGTTTGTGTTGCCCTCCTGACATACGAATATATTGCAGTAATAATATTTATGCCCATAAATTAGTTTTTTGCCACCAAATGTATTACACATATCATTGAAATTGTAACTTAAGGAAATGGAAATATTGTAGAAATAAATTTGAAGCCATTCATTTATTGTTTTACAAATGTATTCATCTACTTTAATCTCATTTTAGAGGTTCGCTGTTTTTAAAATAATAAATTCAGTAATCAGTGTCTTTTGATCGATCCTCTAGTACACCCGTACGCCCGAGTTCTTTTACAACGTGGATTATGCTGCACTCGTTTATAATACGTCATTCTATTCGATCAGTGTCTTGTATATGTTTGTGTTGAAATTTATTTTATAAAAGCATCAATTCATTTCACATTTGACTGAGCGAAGAAAAGAGGGCGTATTTCAATATCTTTTTTCTAACTCAGTAATGAAAAATAATTATTGAATATATGAATGTTTAATTAGTGGAGGATTAGAATATGAAGTAAAAACAAAAAATTGGAATGTGCCGACCATATCTGCTGACTTCAGCTTGTTCTATATTATTAAAAAAATATCTTGGTATCCTTTGATAAGGAACTCTATATTTTTGATGCCCTTTAGTATATGCTGACGTTAATAAACAAAAAATATTTCTGTGAACCTATGTAAACATACAAGAAATAAGAAAGACAAATAACATTTGTTTCTATGGAGTGTTTTGTTTCCCACCAGAGACATTGATGATGTTCTCTCCACATTTTCAAATTTGAACCATAAACAAATATCAATGAACAAATAAACGAACGATCTACTCGTAATATCAGCATGGGAATGACACATGATGTGTAAAGTTTCTTAAAATGAATATGGCATGGCGGACAGTAAACATATAAAAATCTATGGTTTGGTGCTGCTAAATGGTCCTGTCTAAGTATTCGAAGTTTTACAAAGAAGGTGGATTTCATTATTGGCAGAGTTCATGTAAGTGATAATCCTGTTACTCTATTTATGGTAGTATCTAAAATAGTAATTAAAAACGGTTATTATTAATTTGGCTAATGTTGATGTATCAAACTATTTAGAGACAGCCAGTAATAAAAGCGATTTTTCTGGATATACATAGCGTGCTAAAAGATCACTTTTAAGCACTAGTGCTAAAAGTGAGACGACGCCTAAAGTGTTCAAATAAATCTGTGAATGCCACAAAGAAAAAAACCTTCAGCTGACCGCATGAGCTACTTCTGACCTTAATGTCCTGTTACTGAACTTACATTAAGTGACTTGTATTCTTGAATTAAAATGAAATGAATGCCAGTAAGGCTTAGTAAAAATAATGTATGACAGACGTGGTAAAAATTATTTTACTTCCTACTCACAAAATAAAACATCACGTTTACCACTCGTATCCTAAATAACTATTTTGAAACAAGGTTTTACGAAGATATAATAAAACAGTAGTGTAGATGAAATCTGAAATCAGAGGAGAGTATCGCCTTTTGACTTTCTTCTACTGACAGAAGTTTAAAGCTCACCTTCCGCATCCAAACGAAAAACCTTTAAAATCTGACATTCGTTCGTTTAGCATGAAATCAGAAAATAAAAATAATTGCCTTTGCTGACTGAACGAGTTCTTGTTTTTCATTCTCTTTGTTTATGAACTAATACCAACAACCTTTAAATGTAAGTGTGCCCAACTGACCTTCAAACACGTCATCGCACAAACATTTTCTTTAAAGCAGTCGGATTTCTTCGTTTCTAAATAGCACGCTTATCTTGTGTTAATCAATACTTCTTTTAAGACCAACACTTTCTCTTCCACATATGCACTACACTATCACATATTCCGGGAGACCGGTCGGGAGCTTAGAGTTAGTGCCGGCTGGGGCGGTGCCCCGCTGGTGGGAGAGTCCAGGTTAGGGGGAAATCCCACTAACCGACGACGGTAGGTCGGCGCCGGATCTCGCCATCCAGCTAGGGAAGTTCATCCCTATCTCCCGGGGGGGGGCAAACATGCCCTACGCGTACGGGAATAATGGCCTAAGTGGTTGACGCACCTGGAATCACCAACCAACCAATCTCATCATCTCCGACACAACGCATCGACTGGAGTACTGAACGCTCTCCTCGCCGCGAGAGAGGAACAACCGCGGGAGTCAACGCTGGTACTGCGCTCGGTTGGTTGGTTGGTTGCTTAATGGTTCCGGGCGCGTTAACAGCTTAGACCATTAGTCTCGTAAGTGTAGTGCATATTTTTCCTCGAGAGATGGCGGTGATCATATCCGATGGCGGATGGCTGGATGGCGAGATCCGGCGCTGACCTACCTTCGGCTAGCGGGGTTTTCCCCTAACCAGGACTCTCCCACCAGTGGGGCACCGCCCCAGCCGGGACAAGCTCTAAACTCCCGACCGGTCTCCGGGAATATGTGGCAGTGTAGTGCATGTTAGTGTGTGTGTAAAGGGAGAGGATAGGACAAAGAAGATGAAGGAAAGATCGCGCGCGGTCCGTGGCCCGATTGTGAGGGTACTGCTCCGGCCTTCGCCTGATGTTGATCGGAGAAACCACGGAAAACTACCGATCAGAGTAGCCGGCCGCTAGAATTCTCCTCCAGACAGCGACTGTATTCGACCTTGCTGAAAAGCTAGTGTCGAAAATCCTGCCGCCGTGGGGAGTGGGAACCTAGGACCTCCAGGTCAGAGGTGCTGCAGTGACATCAGTTAATGCCCTGAGCCACCTCTCCCGGTTCCCTGCGCTGGGAGGCGCGCCGTAGGGAGAGCAGGCGTTGCGGAGGCAGAGCGGCAATTGCCGCGCGGCGGTTCGCGAAGTACTTTGCGAACTGTGTGTTTCAGTCCGCGAGCGCATTCTCGCTCCGGCGTTCCAGATGGTGGGAGGGGGGCAAAGAGGCGGCGAGGGTGGACGTGGGGTGGCGTGGCGAGACGAAGTCGGGCCGTCCCGGGTTGGGAGAAAGGTCGATGCAACGGCGAGGGAGGGGACAGAATCAAATGCGAGGAGGACGAGTGTGTTTCAGTAGGGCAATCTCGGCCCAGCCGGCCAGGAGCTGTTGAAGGAGTAGGAAGGGGAGGTGGAGGTGGGGCGTGGCATAGCGAGACGTAGTGGAACCGGAAGGGGCGGGTGCAATGGCGAGGAACGGAATCAAATGCAAAGGGGATGAGTGTTTCAGTAACGCGAGCGTCTTCTCGCTCTGGCGTCTCAGGTGGGGGCGGTGGCACCCAGGAGGCGATATGGGGCCGGGCCAGACGCGGCGAGGAGGGGCTGATACAACGGCGTCGATGAGTGCGGGGGTGGGGACGGCATCAAATGCGAGGGGAATGAGTGAGGGCGAGGGCAAGAGCAGCGCCGGGCGTGTGAGTGGTGCGGGTAGGAAGAGCGAAAGTCCTCGAGCGCCCCGCAGAGGAACCGTGGCCGCAGCGCTTTTATTTGTTGTGTTGTTGTGCCACGTGAGTGCGTACTTGAGCCGTCCAAAACAAACTCACAAGAGAAGGCAAAGAGGTGTTAGGCACAAGTTTTCCTGCGCGACTCGATATCCTTATAACATTCTACGTCGAATGGAACTGAGCGTTTTCTCTAACGTCGATTAACCACGCAAGGAGCACGCCCGGCCGACAGTACTTCGCAGTTTCGCAAAAGTTTTCTGGTAAATTTAATAAAGTTACTTTTCGATCAGGGAATACAAAATTTCAGCGTTCTTAATACATAAAAACATCGCCTCTTTTCGTTGGACTATCAGTTGCGTGTTCATTTCATGTAATGACATGCGGAACAGTAATGAAGGAAACTATGCTCAGATATCAGAGTGTATTTAGAAGCCGGCGAACCGTGATCAAATCCACAAACACGCCCAGTGATTCCTTCGCCATTAAAGGAGATTTTGGAATATCGGCAATGAATAGTGGTAATATACATAACTTATAATTTCAGGAAAGTTTGGAAGTACCATGGGGAGAAGATATTTGGGGATATAATCGTAGTAATAGAAAAAATATTTTTAAAAGCAGAAACTAAGATGTAAATCATGCGATATGGTTAGCAGATTAAAAAGAAATGGGTATAAAGTCCTTTTCGTTATTTTTATTTACTTATCTTGGTGTTCCTTATGTGTTAATAATGTGAAGAACACGCAAATAAATTGCATTTCGATGATAAATGAAAAAAAATTATAGGTGAAAAGTTCAAGTTTTTCATGTTTTGTCGGGTTTTCATTTTATTGGCAATAATTAGAACTGATAAGTCGTTTAATCGTGTGTATCATAAGTTACCTCACAGTGTTTGGCTGCATGAAACTAAAACTACGCTTCCTTGGGAAACCACTCCGCGTAAAAAGCATTGAAAATATTGTAAGGACTAGTATATGAAAATAATTATGCAGTAATGTTATAACAGTTAATTTTCTATATAAAATTTTCAATCGTATGTACTAAAACGATGTTTACCATACAGCGAGGCGTATTTTCGCCGCAAAAGTTCAGTATAATGGAAAATGTTTTTGTTGACGTTGAAATGCGTACGATTTTAGAATGCGTACATGGGACTCCGAGTCTTCGCAGAATGCGATTGAAGTAGAGAAGGTTTGTGCATTGGAATCCTCTGGAAGTGTGTTGAGAATCTCGCATGTACAAATACAAAACGAAAGTGAAATGGATGGCAGATGAAGGTGATTTTAAGGTGATAAATCTGCCAATAAATTTATTTTACATGCTTGATTTGTATTGGTATACTGGCTCTTGGTTGTTTGTCATTAAATTGGGTTCATGACGAAAAATTTACATTAATAATAATAATAATAATAATAATAATAATGATAATAATGACAATGATAATGATAATGAACAAGAGCTAGTAATGTTTTCTGTCTGCCAGGCGCTAGCAAAATAGGTTAGGTACTCATCGGTGTACATCGATTAGGTGTAATATGCTATGACGCCGATGTCTTGAGCTGACCTCAACGGAAAGAAGAAGAGGAAGGAGAAGGAAGAGCAGGAGAAGAACTAGAGCAAGCTTCACTACACGCTCTCCTGTTTCTTTGGTTGTAGTACTATAGCCTGTTGCTGTTTGTTAGGAATACTTTAATATCAAATCCGAAGTTTGTTTACTGATGTAAATAAGTTTTCTACTACCCAGGAGCGAAAATGTCTAGTTTTCAATTGTTGCTAACTATGATTGGTTGGTGATTTTATTTACCGTACATAAAAGGGTGGGTAGAAAATTTGGAGCGAAAGAAAACGTTCCAAAATTATACTTTTCCCCATACGTGACGTACGGTTATACTGGTGTTTGACCAGGGCCGGATTTGAGTATTGCGGGACCCCGAAACACAAACTTGTGTAGCACCGGCCTCCCCATAAAAATAGCTTCATCTTTAATAAAAAAAACATCTTCATGCAAGAACTTTGTGTACAAATACAAATAAAATTTTCATTAATTATTATTATTTAATTTATTATTAATTACATTTTATATTACAAAATATGTTACGCATATTTTTACAAAATGCGGGGCCCCAAATGGATGGAGACCCCCAAGCAACTACGTTTTGCTTGTTGGTAAATCCGACCCTCTATTTGACGAAACTAAATCAAAGGCAAACGGGAATACGAGGAAGAATATCGACGTGGTTTTCATCGTCGCATTTGTCGCGTCATCAGCGCTCGAAACCCCAACCCTAAACCCATTAAGAGACACCTCCGCCCCGAGGCCGGTGGCGCTGCCGGTGGCGCAATTACCGCATGCGTCAGCGGCGCGGAGTTATCGCGGCGACCACAGCGGCGCCGTCTGGTCTCCGGGGCCGGAATGCGCCCTCATCTCCCCCACCCCCTCCCCCCGCCCCGCGCGCAATTGCTCTCCGGAGCGCACCCCTCGCTTCGCTTCGCTTTTGCCTCGCCACGCCGCGCCGCGCCACGACTCGCCTTGCGTCGTCAGGACTCGCCACAGCGGCGGGTCGTTTCTTGCGACACGCCCCCAACCCACTGCCCGTCCAATCTCAGTAGTTCGCGGGGGGGGGTCCAGAAATTATCGGAAAGGACCACTATCTGTTCGGTACACGCTATAAATCAGCTACAATGTTATAATGGCTTCGGTGGTATAATGGTCTAGTCGGGCTATTATATTAAAGCGTGTTCAAATCCGATCGAAGCCGTGGATTTTTGAAGGCAAAAATATCCGTCGAACGTCTTTCTTCAGAGGAGAAGTATAGTCGGCTGTCCCAAGATGTAAATTTACTGTACTGAACTACTTACTACCGACCTGACTTAGCACGTAAAATATGACATAATTGAATTGAATTGAAATACAGTCAAATCTGTGTAAGCAGGAAGCGATCGGGACACACAAAATTCCGGTTTAGAGAGGTTTCTTTTTTATGCAAGGTATTCTATATTAAGACACTTTTGATATTGATATTTCTGCCCTGAAAGCCGTAGGCCTAAATTTAATGACTTGATTTTAATTATAAAAGTACAATATCATTTTTTGGAAGAAATCACCAATAAATGAATATTAAACACTCTTCATTGACAGCTTCTGAGTTGAAAAATACATAATACCTTACTGTGTATGTGTAACACCTGTCTGTGTAGTGTCTACATTCGGACAGCTTGGACTCTCAACGCACAATGCGTCACAACCCAATACTAAGACTTTCTGATACTCTCGCATGGCTTTGAGCAATGCTTACCTGATCGAGGGGTTATGATTTTCAACGCGGGCCAGGGAGACTCGTGAATAGAATACACCTTCCCACGCTCAGAGGTGGGAGAGACGGAATTCCCCTATGGCCGACGCCTTGAGAGGCAAGCGACTCCCAAGGTCGAATTCTACGCTGACAGATGAAGCCCTTCTCCTTCAATGTCCCCATGCCACGGCTAAATCGAATGTCTTGAGGATTGCGAGTTTAAAACGGGCTTGCAGAGGTATTTATTTCATTAAGAACATCTCGCTTTTCTTTGGCAATTGCATTAAATTCATAAGAATTTCGTTTTATAATTTTTTTCCCCTGCAGGGCATGAACAATTATTCCGTTTCCACGTAGGTGAGATTCTGTTTTATGCTGTGTAAAATGCCATTTATCTTCACGGGCCGCAGAAATTTTCCGGTTAAGGCAGGATTCCGGTTTGTACAGGTTCTGTTTTAGACAGTTTACTATAAAAAAATGTTTGAAGTATCTTGAAGAGTTGGATTTATTTAGTGTCTTACTTAGAGCTTAAAAATATGAAACTAACAGGTTTTCTTCGACAAGTCCAAAATATCTTCATAGAAAGTACATTCGTTTGTTTAGAAGTTATTAAGGTGATAATTACAAAATAAAATAGTTAATGAGCGTGCTAGGTCAAGGAGAAATTATTGGACAAATTCTTGCACTACAGTGGAAAATAATAACCCATTAGTTATTGACTGCTGTGAAAGGTGTGAATATACTTCTTTCATGTGTATCACGTTTTTCCCCATAAGATACATGTGACATACGAAAATAAACTTCAGAATGTATTACTCTGGAACCCAATGTTATGCGTCATAATGTTTTCAGTTTATTACTTTTAGATACGTTATTCAAAATTAACATGTTTGGTACTCGTTATTTATTCTTTTCACATAAAGCAAACAGCTGTGCATCAATGAAATTTATTACAACACAACCTTGAGGATATTTACTGTTCTTTGGAATTCAAAAGACCTACACTACTTATGTGTGTAATGACAGAATTATATCTTAATTACGTCTTCGGGAAACGGTGTTTGAAAAGGTGACAATTATTAATTAATTTTAATTATTCTTCTTCGTGTATTAATAATATTATCAAAATTCTCAGCAAACACTGCTCAATAAGATCATATATAGGTAACTTGTTAAAGTTCTTTTCGTAAATGAGTGATGAGAGATTATGGAACATTTTTACAGTTCGATTTACTGATTTATTTTATGATATTGCCCTTCTACACCCTTCTTGGTCGTACAAAATAATGTCCTAATACGTTTTGTTTGTAAAATATTTGAACATTATTTCTCTTCTGTATTATGGCACCGTAAGAATAAATTTGCTATACACAGCACAAATTAGTGATGACGCTGGTTCTGTAGATAATGCTCCTTTGATCTAACATTAACATTAACAAGTTTTAAGACAGTCGACTTTCATTATTTTCTAGTTAATATTCGAGTATGCTACTAATTAATCCATACAATGAAATTTATTTTATCTTGAAGTACAGTTTTGTAGGTGAGGCGCGTTAATCAATAAGTTAATATTAATTTTATACTAACCTTACGAACTATTTACATTTGTTTACATTATTTACACACTATTGCCCTTATAATCTAAACTTACATGCTAACACTTACATGCATACAATGTAAACTTTCATTAGACGTTACTTATTTACAAAATTTACACGCACGTGCACTTGCAATCTAAAGTAACAGACTAACGATGGAGACATACACGCGCGCGCTATCTTCACTTTGCTAACAATAACCGCACACTCATATGTGTCAGGCGAGTGCTTTCAATTTAACGTTTGTAACTCGAACATCAAACAATTTTAATGAACAAGAGGTTGTAGATGGGCGTTCTTTTTTACTCATTTTAAGAAATTAATGTTGAGAATTGAAATGTAGTATTAGTAAATTGTAGAATAGAAATTGTAGGATTAATAATGTGACGTGATAACACATCCAGAGCGCACCATTTCTCATTTAAAATAAAAGCGACTAAATCTGGCTGCGAAAGAAAGCTCGAACGGTTTTCTAAATAAAAACCCTTGTAGGATTTAAACATTTAAATAGCAACTATTAACACTTGTCGCCCTCACATGTGCAGCTTCATGATACTCCCCGCATCGTGTATTTCCCTGTCGGGTGGTATCGGTGAATCCGTTTCCGCTGGCTCGCCGAGTCGCGATTTCGCCTCGGGCGTTTCCTCGGGTCGCGGCCCCACACTTGTTGCATGCCTAACCCCCGCCCCCGCCCCCGCCCCGCCCCGCCCCGCCCCGCCCCGCCCCGCCCCTCGTATCGCGGTCTGCGGCCGCGGGGGCTCCGGGCGGAGGCGACTGCGCCGGGATTTCTCCGGGGACGGCCCTGCCCCGCCTTTCGCAGGGGCTGGATCTGGCGGTATCCGGGGCCAGGGGAGCTTCCAAGTGATTTCTCGCTCGGAGCCGCGGTACGCCACGCGAATACCGTACATGCAGTGGCGTCCAGAGCGGGTGCAGTGCTGGACCATCTTACCCGAGACCCCAATGTAATTTGATCATAGCCTTTATTTACATTCAGAATACTGGGATAAGAAACATATTGTAATCCAAATTAAACGATGTAGGTTATTAACGTTGCATGGAGAGATGAATTAAATTGATGTATGGAAAGGTTCTTTGGTTTGAAGTAAGAAAATCAGATTGATTTCCCGAGGTCTCTTGTTTTCTCTGAAACGTCTGCTTAGCTTTTCTTTACGAGCATACATTTTTTAACTTTCTCGTGTGCGTACGTATTTACATTGTAAAACGTAGCATACAAAAAGTTTTTTAATGCCGCTATGACAAAGTGCCGTTTCTTCGAACGAAAACTTTTGTTCTGGTTCCCTGATAATGTAAAAAGACGCTTTTCTTCCTATTAAAATTTACTTTTTCTAGTGCGTAGTTTAGTTAGTATTCACTTCTTGGCGTTACTTGATAACGATAAATTTTAAATGTCCATCAGGATTTTTTTCTCGAAATGGACATTTCCCTATCGATCTGACCTATCTTTAAGCTCTGCGAATTTGAAACGAATTCTTTGATTCATGGGGGTTCTTCACATGAAGCCTGTGGAACATTTTCAAACTTTTCACAAAATGGCTCATACTTTTTGGAAGTTTCTTATAAGAATAGAATGCAGTACACAATGGCTTAGGTCCAATTTTCACAGTTAACTCAATTTTAGAAAGTTGCAAATGTCTGAAATTATTTCAACCCTCTCGGACTATTGCTTTATTGATGATAGATTTTTTCTTCCAAAGTAATTTGTTCTCAACGACTACGTCTTTAACAATAATAATTAATATCAGTTATTTACATATTTTTTAAACATTAATAGTTTGGGGCACTTTTCAATTAAATACGAACAACTTAAAGAAACACGACTTTTTCAAAAAGGCTCTAAATTTCCGATTGAAAATAGGTGTTCCGATTCACTTAATAACGTGGCAAAAGCGCTATTTTATTTTTTGAAAATTACACAAAGACAAATGTTTTAAAATATTTTTCGCTTAGTTAATATTTACATTAGAGAAGTACCCAATAGCAGAAAGTTCTACTATCCACGTAAAGACGAAATGCATCACATTATTGGGAAAACCGGAAAAGTAAAAAATATTGTTTCAAGTAGTTCAATAAACTTTTATACTTCCTTGAAATGTCAATCATGTATCACCAATTATAAAGAAAAGCAATGCACAAATGGGTCCGTGAAATTGTGCACAGACAAAATGAACATGATTTGAGAACGGGATTACACATCTGTCCAAGAATTCATGATATTTTATCATTTTATATTTCTAAGAATGTGAGAGAAAACTTTCGACGGCCACCTGAAGAACTCGACAAGAGAAGAATTAATTTATTATAAGAAATGAGGCGGGAGAACAAGCTTAATTATTTCAATTAAGTATCTACACTACATCCAAATTTATTATAATCTTAAAATTTAAGCACGAAGAAGTTCGGGTTTAAGTATAAAAACACTTTTATTCATAAAAAAAATGAGTCGGGGAAATTGTTAAAAATCAAAATTAACGTGCACTGACATGGAAAAAACATCTGTCCAAAATTTCTATATTTATTTGTAATCTTTTCGGTTTTTAAAGGTTTATTGGTTTAAAAAAAGTAATTTGATTTTTATGCGGATGGAATGAGAAATGCTCCCAAACAGATTCCACGTTACACGTGTAAATTATAAAACAATTCTAAAAAGTGTGCATTTCCGTTTTATAATATTATTTTGTTGTTTTTCAATCAAAATATAGCGTATTTTTCTATTACGTGTTAATAGCT
Source organism: Teleogryllus occipitalis (assembly GCA_011170035.1). Classification (NCBI taxonomy): domain Eukaryota; kingdom Metazoa; phylum Arthropoda; class Insecta; order Orthoptera; family Gryllidae; genus Teleogryllus; species Teleogryllus occipitalis. Next base: position 453,904 of record BLKR01000391.1, on the reverse strand, counting down.
TTGTATCCGATATTCATATGCTGGTATGGAAGACTTCTACGTATGTATAGTTACGAGGAAATGCTAGAATGTTTTTCTGGAAATATTATTGTTTGGTTTTCTAGTACGATACAGTAATGAAGAACATAAATGGCATCATTTTCTTAATAATTTCAAATAGCAGTCATACATGATACAGAGGTAAACATGTGGGGTTCAATCTGACGCCAAACAGAGACCACGTAAGTTATGGAGAAACAGAGTCAAAGGGTTAAGCAGATTTGAGACGAAACATTCAGAATTTTGCAAACTAAGATAAACTCAACTCTCAGGCGAATATGAAACGTGCAACACACGTTATGCTGCAATACCACTACATCTTGCATCAGTTGGAAACGCCGTATACCCTAAAATCCTATTTTCCTGTCCTAAAAGACGTATACAGTTTGTTACAATATACAAAGTGTTATTTCCTTGACGCTCCATTCCAATTTAGGGCATTTAGTTTGTGTCCGAAGTGATATTAGTTCTAGCAAGAAGCTTTTCCGTTTTAAATCAAATTATTTAAAAATTTAGGGAAGTTCGCAATACAATGTTGTAAGTGAAAAATATTTTCTATGTTTTATGTGTCGAGGCAATATTTGTATAAAATATGGCATTTAAGTAACATTGGCACATATAATACTGAATGATACCAACATTTATTTATGATGTTATGCAGTCTGGCCTTTTCCTACCGCCTTCCCACCCACCCCGCTCCACCCCGCACCACCACCGCTGCTTCTCGGCTTGAAAACCGCTAACGACCGACCGCAGACTCTTTGAAACGTTCGAATCTTCAGCCAAAGGCAAAGCAGCGGAGGGCGCATTAGAGGGCAACCGGAAACGCTGAGCCTCCGCGGCGGCGGCGGCAGTGGGGTTGTCTGCGGTCGCTTCGCCTCCGGTGGAAACGCGGCTGGCTGCTCTCCCGACCCGTGGCGGGGTGGGCGTGGGTCTGCCGCGGGGGTAGGGGAAGAGACGAGCGTTGGGTGGGCGCGGGGCGGGGGGCGTGCCGGGCTCGGGGCGGGGGCGGAGGTGGAGGCGGGGGCGTGCCAGGCGCGGGTCGGGCGTGGGGCCGCCGCGGGTATGGGTACGGAGATGCGCGTTGGGTGGGCGCGGGGGTGGAGGCGGGCGCGGGGCGGTGGCGAGCGCGGGGGCGGGCGCGAGGTGGGTGCGGGGCGAGCGCGGGGCGGACGTGGGGCGAGCGCGGTGGCAGGCGGGGAGGGGAGTGCGGAGGCGGCCGCGAGGGTGAATGGCTGGCGGGCGCGGGGCGAAATTATGAAGCGGGGTGAGTGCGGAGGTGAGCGCGGAGGCGGGCGAGAGCGCTGGGGCGGAGGAGGCGAGCGCGGCCGGCGAACCCACAATACGCGTCGGGTAGCAATTACTCGGTCCGCGTCACGGGAAGCAAACACCATCGACGGCGCCGACAGAGCGCATTAGGTCGAGAGGTAAATAAACGGAGCGCGCGGAGAGGACGTGCCCAGGCGAATGTTGTCCTCGCGCCGCTCCCGCTTTCGATTTCGCCACTTGGCCGCGACGTGCTCTTAAGCACGACTTCGTCAAATATGGCAACATTGGCATGCACTTCTTGATTGTTAGGAGCCTGTGTCTGTTTCATTTATTTGTTCACATTGGTACACCTGAGTATCATAGAAGGACATACAAAACTTTTATTATATCACAAACCTGTCAACAATGTTTTCAATTAAAGTTCTTACTGAAGATTTGTCACTGTTGACAAGCTGGTGATGTAATAAATGCTGTATATGTCAGTGATATTGAGGTGGACCCCTGTGAACCTGCAGTACTTCCTGGAAATCCTGTGAACGCTATGAGTGATCTCAATGGTGCACGATCATCCCAAAATATTATTATTTCAATTGCGAAAAGGCTGTGAAATTAAGCAACTACTATCTTTGAAATTTTTGACGTGTTGAAAATTTAATGTACTCTGCTTGAAGTGAAGTTTAACGTGGAGAATGTGAGAAATTTAATTTTGAAAGTTGTTCATTATAATGAGTGATTAAGTGACCTTGAATAACTCAGAATGATAATTAGTAAACTCTCTGACTTGTGGGTTCTCTGAAAATGTGCCCGTGAGGGAGGAATATCGGAATCAAGATTTCTACTATATAGTAATCAAACTATTACTGATCGGCAAAGAACTGTTCAGATCGCTATATATTGGTATATCACCTGTAAAGCACGAGTAATTTTCTCCAAAACAGGTACGTTCATCATTGAAATCAAACAAAACGTACAATACTTTATATACATATCGTAGAGTACAATGGTATGAGTACATTAATATTCGTAGAATAGTAATTGAGTAACTCCAATGTAAAATTAAAATTGTTTAATTCTTCCTTAGAGATGGTTCAGTAAATTAAAGTATGCTTAGAAATTATTATTGTTATTATTATTATAAACATTACAAAAATTAAAGTAAATGATTGAGTATATTACATTTCATTCACTGTTAAATTAATAACTACATAAAATTATTATCTGTTTTGTTAATATAATAAACTATGTTGATTTTAAATGAATTTTAGAAAAATACAATTAAGTTAAAAAATATCTTTCTTACTTTGCATCGTATTAATAAAAACGTATCCAGCAATGCAAATTAAAAGTAAAATGACGAGCAAGACCATATTTTTAGGCCACTACGCCATTTCTGGCCACTTCAAGTACTATCTTTCAAAAACAATTGAAAACTTCTCACTGTTTTCAAACTTGCAGAACACGGAACTTGTGCCTCGAAGTAATGAGGATTCGAACAAATATGATTTATTTCTTTTCCTTATTTTGTATGTAAAAATATCCTGAAAACTTATTAATATGCGTTAGTCTAACGCATTGCATGAATGAATCATGAGAAATTTTTTGGTTGATGGGTGGGATATCGGTTGGCCATTACTGAGTCGAATAACTGGTCACTCCCTAAGGAACATAATCGGGGATTGTAAATAAATGCATTAAAACAAAACATTTAAAATTTCCTGAAAACATACAATTTTTAGGCAAGGAATGTATTAAGAGGTACGTCATTTCCCAGTTGGATTTATCAGAGTGAATTAAGTACTGAGGAGCAAGAAGTTTGAGAAAACTACAAAAACTGTTGTAAACTGTGGTCAATATTTCCGCATCTATCTCTCATTTATAGATGTGAACACAAATGACTGACAATAGTTTATTTGTGGAGATGGTTGGCAGAAAGAGGATGGGTGTGGTGTCCACTGTGCAAACGAATTCCGATTGAAATGTGCCAACCAGACTCGAAGGGTATTTTTGATTTAAGATAGCCGTAGAAGTGATTAGGGAACTTGCTACGAAAACACAAGAAAACTTCTTACAGGAAGATCATGAGCTTGACTGAAGGTTTCAGCTGAAAAAGAGGGAGATGCAAACTGTTTCCTACCCAATATTAAGGAAGAAAATCAAGGAACGACGAAAATGTTATTGTCTAAGAACAAATGTGAGCTCTCTACGATGATTAATTAGTACGTGTCATGTGTACAATGTTCGGCAGGGAAAACAAATTTCATTGACTGCGACCGGGAACGGTGGCTCATTGCATTAACTGATGTCACGGCAGTACCTCCGACCGGGAGGTCCTAGATTTGAGTCCCATCGGCGGCAGGATTTTTGACACTAGCTTTCCCCCTAGGCCAAATTTAGTCGCTGTTTGGAGGAGAATTCTACCGGCCGGCTGCTCTGATTGGTAGTTTTCCGTGCTTTCTCCGATCCACACCAGACGAATGCCAGAGCCGTACCCTAACAAACAGGCCACGGATCACGCGCGATCTTTCCTTCCTTTTCCTTTTCCACTTCTCACCCTCTTACACACACACACTAACATGCACTACACTATCACACATGCCGGGAGACCGTTCGGGGACTTAGAACTTGTCCCGGTTGGGGCGGTGCCCCGGTGATGGGAGATTTCTGGTTGGGGAAAACCCCGCTAGTCGACGATAGGTCGGCGCCGGTTCTCTCCATCCAGTGGGCGAAGATCACCGCCATCTCCTCATCATAAATGAAAGGTCGACTGATACTACAGCAGAAATTGTATGGAAATGTTTTTACTGATCCTGAATGATGTTCATTTATGTAGTATTGCGACAAGGCAGGTTCGAATGGTAATAAAGGCTGTACTTGAGAGAAGAGGAATGAAGCATACAAGGTAATAAATTGCGAGTTGAGCTAGAAACACTATTTCTGGAAACATATAATCGCTTAGTGTTTCCACTGATGCGATGCTTGGTTTGAATGACATAGTTTGCCATTGGTTTACTCGCATCTGATGTAAAGATGTGACATTTATGAATAGGGGGCACTCGTTAGTCTTATTATGTGTCTTGACCTAAGTGGTACCATTTTCTACCATTAACTGAAAATATTCAACGGGAGAATGAAAATATACATTAAAAGTGAAACAATATTTATCTGAACGTGTATATAAGTACAAATGCTTGTGTGCCATATTGTTTACCAATTTGGTGGTGCTATACAATCTTTAGTATATTCTATATTGAATAAATGTAACATTTTATCTTCTTTGAACGCGTAAATAAAAATAAGTCAACTGGAACCTATAAGTTTCTTAGCTTATTACAGTTAATTGATAAGAATAATTCTGTTAAAAATGTGAATAAATTTTCTCCGGAAATTTTGTTGTTAATTAATTTCAGGTGGAGAATAAAGCGTAGTTTTGACAAATATCTTTGTAAACAGAATAAAACAATATTTTGTAGGGTAAATGCGACAGGTGTTCAGTCATCACAATATTTTGCATTTCGTTTATTAGTAACCTAAATGTTTGTGAGTTTCGAGTGGTAATTTGTTAAACGGGTAAGTGAAGTGTGATGTCATGTTATTTGGTGTAGTCCTTTTGCCAAATATACTTTTTCTGCTCTGATTTAATTATTAGGATTAATCTGATCCATTCAGTATTCCAAATAGCTTTGTTTATTCCGAGTTCTTTTTGATATTGTGGGAAAAGAGATACTCCACAATAGGTGAATTAATGGAGTATTTTGCTGTTTTATCGACTAATGTATTGTCGGTGGATGCGATACGCCCCAATTGATAATTATTTCCTCTTTGTAACCCGCATGTTTATCGAAAAATTATTTAAGGAACGGAAGTAATGTAGCCAAATTATGGTAGAATTTGCGATAGAAAGAGTACAGAAATAAATGTCATTACGCAGTATTTGCAAGATGATTATTGTGTTAAAACAGTGTTATTGAAAACATTAATTTTCGTGGTCACAATAATGAGCGAGACAGTTGAAGGAATGCAGAAGCGAGATTCGTCTGTTTCTTCTTGTTGAAGGGCATGCATAGCAGAATCTGTTGAAAACTGCGGACTGTGGAGATACGAATAAGTATTCTCGGAGTTCAGTTTTGAAAGTTGATATTTTTTAATATTTTAATTCTAAATGTTTAAATCAACTGAAAATATTTCATAAACTTCATTATTACTCGAAAGTAGTCAAATAGATGTAGTTGTATTGGGAATTTTTGAACTAGCAAGTTTTAACTGAATGAGTTTGGACGCTTGAAAATTAACAAAGTAGAATTTTAAAAGTGTGGATTTGAATACCTTACAGAAGTTTCACCCGAGAAGACATCGAAAGATAAGTATATGCATATTGATGCAAAAAATCATTTAAGAGTTCTCAGTAGAACGAGATTTCTTACTTATTGAGAAAAAAAACGTTATGTGAGTCACTAAGTTTGGTTTATTTTGAATCGCAATTATCAGTGTTTTAAATGACTTCATATTTTAATAGGTCAATTGTAATGTTAATTGTAAAGGTATGATTTATTTATAAGATTGTGTAATAAACTTGGAATCATTTAAATGTGTCTGAAGTGTTATTTTTTAACAATGAAATGTTAATAATGCACAAAGTAAAAGTATTGTTGATGTATGTTAAAATATCTGTCTGTTGTTATTAGTAAACTTCGCTAACGTATTAAAAGCGTATTTATAAGATTGTTTAATAATGTTGGAATCATTAAAATGTGTCTATGAAGTGTTATTTTTTAACAATGGAATATTAAGAATGCACAAAGTAAAAGTGTTGTTGAGTATGTTAAAATTGTCTGTTAACTTCACTAACGTAATAAAAACATACCAACTAAACGTACTAAATTATTCGCTAAAATTTTGAAACAACATTATCTTATAAATATTATTATTAACGATAGTTGCACTATCTGAGTCTATCAAATATATTTTTTCGGTTAGCGGTCCCAGTGGGGATAGTGGTCCTAGCTGACAAGTTACATAATTAGTCTCGTAACAGAGGTCCAATGATTAGGTCTCTATGCTACTGTCTGAGGCCAACTACATATAAAGGCCTGGGTATTATTGTGGGAATAATATTTGTCTACTCGACATGTCTACTGGGGTGGGGTAGAACGGTGTTGCCACTTCTTCAGGCGGTAGACACGTGGTGTTGTGGTCGTTCTTGCAACAAAATACAGTACATAGTTGCAAGAAACAAATCGCAACAAGAGCTCACAACAGAAGACGGAACAGAACCGCACACAAGATGCATAACCGAAAACGTAATGGCGCTCTTCAATTTTAAGTTCCTTCGCGCTTTTAGGTTTTAAATTCTTCTTAATAAGTATCGGCAACACAGCAGTGTCATCATCATAATTTGAAGCCTCTGATTGATAACGGACCCCCTCTCCTCTGTCAGCCGCTATCGGTCAAGTAGACAGAAATATTATTCGGAATGTAGACGTCATTTTCTTCGCGACGTTTTGTACGTACTGCATAGGCTTCCCCGATACACATTGCTGACGTCATTGCTTATATTGTTGTTTGTTGCCTAGATCAGCATTTCTAGTCGGCCATGGCTATTCTCTGCTTAAAAATAGTCCATCTGATATCCATCCCTTAGAATAAAACTCTGGAAAAAATATATTCAGTGTGTATTCCGCATTATTTTCTAATTGCCGGCTGTTGCAGTACCATTTGAGAGTCTTGTGGCCTCGCAAGGAGGATGGGGGTCATGGTAAATAAAAAAGGACGTTTCCGAGTGTAGTCAATAATGTTAGGTTGTAAAAGAACTCAGAATTATAAAATTACGAAGTTTTGTATAGTAAGGGATGTGTCAACACTTGAAACACTGATAGATAAGATCGCCTTTTGCTAAAAGATCATTGTGTTCGTTAGTAATTATATAGTATCGCTACCGCTCTCACCAATGAACAAGTACATAATGGTCAACTTGAAAAATAAACTACCTCTTAGTTAAGCTTAGCTTCATTTGTGTATGTGTGTGGGTGCGCGCAAACTTCATATATTAAATAATAATTATATGTAAATTAAACCTATTTGAAACAAGTACCGGATTATTCTATTTTTAGAAGATCTTTCTAATCATCCGCCATGTATTACATACTATTGTTACTGTGAAATTATGTGGTTCTAATTCTTGTATTTTAAACATCCATACATAGAAAATAGTTGTCTCTCGTCTTCAAATACGGCTCTGGCGCTATTAGCTAATACATGCGAATAGTAAGGCATTTCGTAAGCAACTAATTTTCTGTTGATGCTGCACGGACTAGATTAAATGGCTCATTATAGTATTCAATATAAAAAACAACTTCCTGTTGTACTGAAAATGAAACGATTATATTTGAGGTTATGAGAGCTAGGTCCTGCGTAGGTTAACATATTACAGGCATGCAGTTAAATATCGATCCAAATGAATAAGATAAATTGTATGTATATTTCTCGTGTAGAAAAGCCATTTCACGCTCGTTAATAATTATCCGCTCACGCTATCGCGCTTGTGAAGAAGCTGACATGCACATAACGGTCTCTTTTAGCCTCTTGTAAGATGAACTATTGACTAGTTTAAAAAAGCCTTCTAAATGCTGTGTAATATGATTCAACGGCTATTTTATATCACATCTGCTTTCAATATTATTTTCAAATATCATTTTTGCGCATATTGCATCTTCTGGTTTTGTGAGCTTAGTAGCAATTCATACGTTCCTTTGGCTTTAATTGATATTTTCAACCTACGCTCTTTTCCCGTGTCACTCGTCTTTTAGGCTTTCTTGACCAGTTTTTTTTTAAATATTTCCTACTTAGCACGTCGACGAGTCTGCTAGTGCTTACGGAAGAGAAATTTGCTGTCCCTGCTAATGATACAGAAGAAATTCTCTTATAAGTGCTAAAAGTAATTAACGTTTTATTGGCACCCTAAATTCTTCCTGTCCGTCCTGAACGAAAAAAAAACGATATTTCATTTACGACGTAGCCCTGAGTTTCTCACTCCATATTGACTGCTGGCACGCACAGAACTTACTGTAAAACTTCAGTTCCTTCTTGAAGCACTTGTGAAACTTCTTTGGAGTAATAAAATCTTTTTCGTCTCCTGGTATACGACGAAACTTTTTATAACTTTATCGTACCATTTTCTCAGATTGAGTGCTTATTATTTCTATGAAACTAAGCAAACGACCAACAGTATGTTGTGAAATATTCCATCTTTTATACGATTTTTGATATTGCAAAATCTTGATACTATTTACAACAATTATTCAGTATTATGAAGAGGATTACTTCTTCTGTTATTATCAATATTGTTATTTCTTCCGTTGTCCTGTTATGCTCATAAATTCTCTCAATGTTAAATATTATTTTATTAATTTCATTTTCAAATTTACTCATGGGTTTGGACCTACTACATTTTACTCCTTACCTGTTGCATGTGGACGTGTAATATACAGAATCACGATTCCTCGAAGTTCTATTGATTATTGGTTAAATTGAATTGACATCAAGTACTGTAAATGATCAGCCTTTTGTTTTCTCAAAAAATACAAATTTATCACAATTCTGACATTTTTTACAAATTCTAAAGAGCTCATTAATGAAGTGATCAACATTCTTTGTACAAACATCAAGGTCGCGTTCTTTAAGCAAAGTTCGTAAGCTTACTACGATGATTTCTCGGCTGGATATAGTCCGTGGGATGTCTTTGATATCCCACTATTGTCAATCATTACATTATTGTCTATCATTAGAATAATTTAAGAATGTTTTCGGAATATCCTCAACTATTTGGTACTTTATAGGATCTAATAAATTACATTGAATTACGCGGTCGTAACTTGCCCCAGCTGTGCTTCGGATGAAACACCTACGCGCGCCTGTTTATCTTCAGCTAACTTACTCAAAACTAGCAAAATACCGGCGTTGCCCGGGATTTCTTCATATTCAATTCTTGTAATTGAGGGAAAAGATCAATTTCTTTCACCACGGTGTTTAATATTATTATTTTTAACATAATTGGTTCAAATTTTAATAAAATACTGTAATTTTCTTTCATTTTATTTTACAACACATTGCTATTAGATGACATTTTTTGTTATCTTATGCACCGCGTCTGACCTCTAGCGAATAAATTAGGTACCAGTTTTGCTGCAGCACTACTGAGCTCTAGCGGAATATATTAGGAACCACGTGCTCTAAGCGAGAAGCAAAAAAAGGTCACGGTGTATCTACAAACATATTATATAAATTCTTAATTTTCTGCTTTTTGGTTGTGTTAATCTTTACCAAAATTTGCAAGGATACTGCGATACTCCTGAAGAAGAGCCTGTAAATATTTCATATCTATTCCTACGCTGCTTTTGGTGGTTTCGGTGTCGGTTCCACGACGTTTAATTCACTTTTATTAGTGTAGATTCCTCCCATCTACGGAGCTATCGTAATAAAAATTCACTCGAAACACGGAGTCCCAAATTACGATAGCAAAAATTACCATTATAATTCAAAGCAAATAACTCTTTCTCTTCTTACTCTGCACAATGCCCAGCTATCAAAACGAATTACAAGTTACCCATCGCACTATCATTTAACTAATACCCCAGATTATGTTGAAAAAAATATTCGCCGATTGCTTTCGATGTGTTCACCCCGGTAGCTTTTTAGAGAATGATTGTTTTCATCTTCCTACAAAATCATGGCTTTCAATGCTCTCTACACATCTTTTGCATGTAATGTCTCCAGGGCCGTGTCTCCACAAATGAACAGCGCTATGACACTAAAGAATACTACACTTTTTTTTATTGGTTGCCCCCACAGACAGAGATGGTCTATGTCTGTGGGTTGCTTTAACAACTTATATTCCTTGATTCCCGAGCCAGCATACTGACATACCCATTATTACTGACGCTTGATGCCGATTTTCCCATTCAAATTAATTGCGGCGATCCTGGCTTATCACAATATATAACTGAACTGTCTAAGAAAATATTATACGACATTTATGAGGGCTTCACATTTGAATTATTACCTGATTCTGGAAACTGCTACTTTAAATCGCTTCTAATAAAATGTAAACAAACGGTAAATTCAATGTAAATATAATCCAATAAAGTGAAATGTAACGTACGGGTCAGGAAAGATATTTCATATGTCTTATGTTCGTAAAATAATGAGGGCTTCACATTTGAATTATTACCTGATTCTGGAAACTGCTACTTTAAATTGCTTCTAATAAAATGTAAACAAACGGTAAATTCAATGTAAATATAATCCAATAAAGTGAAATGTAACGTACGGGTCAGGAAAGATATTTCATATGTCTTATGTTCGTAAAATAATGTGAAGAATACTCCTTTACTAATTTTGGTCTTGGAATACTTGATAGTAATATACAAGATTCTTTGCTTGGATTAAAAATGACTTTACAGATTTCATTTACTATATTAGAAAATATTCATATATCACCGTTAACAATTAAAGAATTTTGAGATTTTGAATGAATGCTGTGATGATTGGCGTTGGGAGATCGAAATGCGTCTTAGCTAATAATACTGCCGACAGCACTTGAGGTTAAAAGTGGTATGTTTTTATCAATTTCAGTCAAGCACACGACCTTTTATTACTTCTACGTTTTAACAATAGGTGCTTGTATACGTGAACGGAGCCTTTAAATAATTATAATTAGTTTCAAGAGTAGTATTGAATTGTTGCTCTAGAAAAAAATGTTTACTAATAAATTTAGTGTCTCACATGATTTTCCATTTTTGTAAATTCTTAATATCTAATAGATGTTACGTTGACTTCTGCGTTTCTTTCTGCGTTCAGTATTAGTCCGCATCGTTTGCAATGAAAGTGAATTATCGTCAAATAGTATGTGGTTGTGTGGTACCAAATTGTAAGTTAGGGTGGTTTTCACTCGTATCTCAAGAGAAACAGGGCTCACAATAGAAAGATTTATACAGCACAAATCCTAGGCCGAGAGCCAATACTTCCAGTTGCCATGAATTTCACAGTTTTTTTATCAATTGCTGCTTATAATGCCCGGTGAGATATATTTGATTTAATACCATCTTATTCTTAAAAAATTTCACTACTTATTGACTAAAAGAAAAAAGTAATTTCATCGTATAACTTCTTCAATAACTAAAAAACCTATGCCCGCGGAAGTTTTTCCATAAGAGCCGGTAGAAATTTAAAATTATTTAATTAAAAAATTAGGCCAGTAACAGATTTTGCTTTCATTTAAGTTTATCTTTGGGGGGGGGGAGCACTTCACCATGGACGATCTCACGAACATATGAATGCCGTTCGTAGTTACTGCGTACGCGGTATACGAAAAGTATTGTAATGCTGCGAGAAAAAAAAACAGCGAATGTTTGTCAGAAAAATTCTTATCACCGAGCCCTGGTAGCGAAAAAGTCTACAAATCTTGCCCTATCAAGTGCAAAAATAAATAATACATAGATGACTCACTAACTACTGAGCTCTTGATATTGACTTAGATCTGTTTTTCAGCTTTCTTCGAAGCCTCACTTGCCATTTGCTTGACATTCAGAAGCAGAAAATACGACTGCGGAAGTATTCGCTTCGCGTCTGGGGCTCTCCTCTTTAACCTTCCGGAGGAGCGTGGTGGGGCGAGGGCCACGTGAGGGGAACGAAGCTGTGGACAGCGGACAGCGCGAGAGCCGGGGGAAAGAGGATCGGGAGAGGTGGCTCAGGGCATCGAATAATACCATTGCACTGGCTCTGACCGGGAGGATCTAGGTTTGAGTCCAGACGGTGGCAGGATTTTTATACTAGCTACATAGCTAGGTCGAATTCTGTCGCTGTCGAGAGCCGACTGCTCTGATCGGTAGTTTTCCGTGGTTTGTCCGATCCACTCCAGGCGAATGCCGAAGTAGTACCCTTACAAACGTGCCATGGACCGCGCGCGACCTTTCCTTCCTCTTCCGTGTCCTATCCTAACCCCTTACACACACACAAACACTAACATGCACCACACTACCACATATTCCGGGAAACCGGTCGGGAGCTTAGAGCTTGTCCCGGCTGGGGCGGTGACCCGCTGGTGGGAGAGTCCTGGTTGAGAGAAAAAGCCAACAGTAGGCCAGCGCCCGATGTCGCTATCCAGCGGAGGATCACCGCAACATCCCGAGGGTAAAACATGCACTACTCTTAGGGGATGAACGACCTTACTAGTTGACGCGTCCGGAATCACTAACCAACCAGAAGAAAGGGAGGCAGCGGTTGCCAATGTCGCTGCCACGGGACACTCACATCCACCCCTAACCCCTTTCCGCTTTGGGGTCATTGACCGAGACATTGTCCGAGATGGGGGTCATTGACCCAGAAGCTGCGATTCAATACTTGTTACACGTTGTTTACATTTATACAGTCCACATGGTAAACAATACATTAAATATCGCTGTTAAAATTAATGTTACTTTCCTTGTGATGCTCAGTATAGTCTCTAATTGTATAGAAACAGTTACGTAGCAGAACGATTTCACTTAGGATTTAAACTTTTCTATCGAATTTAATCGTTTAATGTCATCTTGAAAAGTGTTGTAAATAATGTACATGTATTGTATGTGAATGTTTTGTAATGAGCCGTTGATACTGTCACCTGATGAATGTGATTTCTACGTCGATTGTTATAGTAATAGACATTGGCATTTCTGAAAATATATTCCCGCCCTTAAGCAAGTCATTTTTGACAAAAACCACTGATTTGTTAATCAACAGCAAAGGTAATGGTAAAATTTCTAGATTGATAGAGCGAGTCTTACAAGAATCACGTGGGTGTGATTTGCTTATTATTCGTACGAGTACAATTGTTGTTTGTAATCTAAAAGTCTAGGAGCTATAAGATACATTTCCCCAGAAAATTATTCCATATCTGAGGCGAGAATATTTATTGGACTGGTTTTAGTCTTAAAAATTGACTGCTTTTGTCCAGTGCAAATCAATGTATAAATGAAAACTACAAGAATTTAGACGAGCCAGAAACTACTAATAATATAGACACAATTATACAGATATGTCCTCTATTTATAGACAGTCAAATTTTGTGTAAGAAATCGAGAAAATATCGTAAAATATTTTCTTTATCATTACGTTTGGGGAACCTGTCTTGTTTCGGTCATCAGCTACTATAAAAACAATACAAATTCATATTAGTTTATGCAATTGGTTTATAATGTGAAGCTTTATTGCATGAGTGCATGTTTTAAAAACGAGCGACGTAATACATTTGAATGTGGTATTATGCTATTAAAATTTATGGAATTTATAGAAAGTAGAGCAGAATCATCATATAATGCTGTATTGGAATCACCGTTAATAGGAATATAGTGGCTATACATATTAAATAATTTTGTGGAGAGTACTGAGTCTTTTGGTACTCCTAAAATATACTCCTGTAGGATACGATTCTTAAATTATGTTGTTGAAGTTAACCATAAATGCTATGTTGAAACTTTTAATAATTTTCAGTAAATATTCGGAAGTTCCAAGTGGGTGGATTTCATATAATACTACTCTGTGCCAGACACTATGATAAGCTTGGTTTATGCTTAGAAATATGATTACTGAATTTTTTAATGAAGTCTGTGAGCAATTATCAGGTTGTAAAGTAGTTCTGTTTTAAACTAAACTGAGGAGATGGCAAGGCACTTCTTAAGAGGAATTTGTTGAACCGAATCAATATTAATTTTCGAAATATTTTTGATACTGTTGGTTGTTCTGGTACTACTGAAAGGATATAGTTATTAGCGAATCTTAGGATGTTTGCAAGGTTTATGGTTAGCGAGTGCTGCCTCTTTCCATGGTGCCTCTTTCCATGGTGATGGGAAATATTTTAGACGTAATGGGACGTTAGAAATCGCCATTGATACTGCCGGAGTTATTAAATCACCGCCTTTATTTTCAGGATTGTTAATTCCATGCGTTGTTGCTAGATTCCAAAATTTTCGCTTTTTTACCGACTTTGGGCTAATATTTCGAAATACGGGCCATTAGAAACAACTTCCGCAACTGTTCCTAGACCGTGAAAAATCCACAATTTCTGTCTCAATGATTATTTTTAGCCTTTTCGCTTTTTATGTTCTTACAATTCGAATGAAAGAAATGTATATGGTGTACAACTTTGGCCAATGAAATCTTCAGAACAGTTCTTACCGTCAGGCCAATATATCCACTATTCCACTGGTTATGAATTTCTCTCTCTTTAATACGATTTCGTGCTCACATTTTTGGGCGGAGTCCTTGTGAAAAATTACACATTTGAGCAGCCTCTATTCCTCATTCCTCAATTGTTAATTGGTACTTGCAATTTCTGCCAACACTGATTCCAAAACTTCTTAGACATTTTTAAGTTCAAGGAATTTGATAACTGATACTGTCTGATGAACGTGCTTCCTAACATGGCGGTTGGCATTGTATCTATGTGAGACAACTGCAGTGTTATCAGAGTTTTGCACGTTAAGTAACTAAAACTAAATCTTTCAACTTTCGGGGAATTTCTCTCCCTATATTAGGTGTTCTGATTTTCGCAATATATTTATTTTAAAAATCTCATGAAGGGTTATTGCCAAATTTAACGATTAAATGTATATTCCAAGATACTCTTAGGCTCTCTACATTTTTAGTTGGTACTATACTTTGTTAAATTGAATTTTTGTTCCATAACTTATTTGAAGAAACTTATAATGGTCTTTTCGTTTTTTTCTGGCAGGCTGCATGCAGAGAAATAGCGCACTGCTGCAGAATGCGTTATTCTCTTTTATTTGTCGTGCTGAACCAACAAAAAAGCCCTTAGAAAACGTTGGCTTCAATTGGACGTAATTTCAGCATTTGCGAGTAAGGAAACGCATGGAAATGCTGTTCTCCTAAAACATTTTATTTCTTAATTTATTCTAATACTTCATTTTTCATTTCCCAAGGGTAGAGAACGTCTCGTTAACAGAAGTGAGCCACATACATTTTATTGAATTCATTTATGTACCGGAATGAAAGTAGCTTTATGTCGGCAACGGAATTTCAAATGTCTGCATATTAACGCTGGTTTTTAAAAAGGTAATAAAGCGCATATATTGCATTTCTTCTTGTGCTGACGACATCGAGCTTGATATTCATGCGCTTCGTTCTCAAACTACAAACAGCGGAATTTTGGCTAATATTGTTGTCTTTCTTGCAGCTCCATTCAGATCCTATTATGTTTTGTGCATATTCTCAATCCTTCTTCTCGAAACGTTCCTATCTAACCTCAATTCTATACTTGGCTCTTTTTTCTGGATTGTGTTTACTTTTGTTTTCCGGTTTAGTGTAATAAACTACTGTTACTTCTTGTGGCGCGGCGTTCAGAAGATGTGTTCTTTCTTCAAAAACTCAACATCTAAAGGAAGCCGCCAAGAGGTTCCCAGATTTGGACTCTCCTTTGTAGCTTTACAAGGGACGTAAAACTAAGTCACGGTCGGCGGAAAGTGCCGAAAGAGATTCATTCTGATTTTCTTTCAAAGACCCTGCTACTTTCAATCACACATAAACTGTATATTGTACATAAATGTTTTGAGAAAGAGTCATTTCTGTTTTGTTGTCTTTTTAATTACCTACTCTGATTTAGTCATCACATTTACGTGGTTCCTCATGTGAAAAAATATAGTTGTACAGGATAAATTTTCGTTACAAGACAAATAATGTGTTCTTTTCGGGACAGTGGAAATACTAACAAGTTACCAGACTTGAGCTCCATCATATATTCTTAAAAAGAATACTTAACATTTTACTTGAATTTAAACAAGAATGTTTAAAATATCCTTAAGTTACCAGTGATTAATTAGGTCATTTTGTTTGTTTATTGACCATTCTTACCTTTTTTATCTTTTTTTACCCTGAAGGATAAAGATTAACTGCAATAAGTCTCTGAAACTCAGTGCTCTTAAGAGTAATCTTCGTGAGAGTAAGAAGAGATCGCTTTCAATGTTGTAAAACGGTGATATTTTAAATACGAAAATGAGCCACTCTACCAAGAAGTGAATTTCAGTAAGTGGAGTTCCAAATAGTTGCGTCTCCTCCCTCTGGACCTAGGGTGTCGGCAGTGAATGAAAGTGTTAACCCCCACACTACTCTTTTTATTACATATAATTTACATATTACATATTATTTATTTTAAATTGTTAGGAGAATGAGGGAGAGATGAGCGCAAAATAAAAACACTGAGGATGTTGTATTTTCTACAGCAAAGATTAGATAATACATTTTAAAGTACTTAAAAAGCTGAGCATGCTCAACGCTTTTCCTATTCTTCGGTTCTCGTTTTAAAAACTAAATTCTGAAATATTATCAGGTTAGGAGAAGATCGCCCGTTACTCAATTACTTGTTTCTTTTCTTCATACGAAAGGGAAGGAAAGAAATTATTTAATACTGTTGTTGCACTTTTTCACTATCCCTATCGTGTCCTAGAAAAATGCATTATTAAATCATTCTCAGGGAATAATAGATTAAATGATCAGGGACGAATCAGATGTCAATGTTTATTTACTATAAAGACATCTGCAATAATAATAATAAATGATGAAATTATCTTTATTTATGACGAGTGCCAGGCCGTAAAGGCTGATTTTTAACCTGACTTCTCGTATGAATTTACATTCACAAAAAGTGCAGTTGAGCTGATGGGGCGTAAATATAACTGACATTTCATGTTACAAAAGAAAATACAATCTGATATTATCATCGACATGAAATTAGCAGCGTAAGCCATAACTCACATGCGAATTGTATTGCCATTTGTTAACGAATTTAAAAATTCTTGCATCCCATCTTTAAGAATGTTTCTCGCATAACACAAGAAATAGTCAGAAAATATATAGTCAAAATTTTCCAAAATGTCAGTATACCTGCAGTAACTCACTAGTGAACAGTTGACAAAGTAGGAGGGTGAATTTTACATTTACGTCTGTGGTGAAAGACTGAGGGACATCCGGGAATACGCCTTAAGCGATTGAATAAATGCGGAAAAAACATGAATCAGTATAGCGGCTTAAGGACGAACTATAAAGCAAGTTCAGATTTCAAGTTCAGATTTCAGATCAGAGCAAGTTCAGATTTCAAATATACATGAAAAAACTGTTAATGCATGATAGGTCATTATTTGGATTAATGCTTAAGAAAAAAAAAGTGAATTGGAGTGAACAAACCAATTTTCCACACAATCGTTTCTTCGTCACGGCACTTCGTTGACCTTTCAAAGGCGTGGCGTCAGCAAATTACGGACGTTACCTTTCGTTAAGTAAACTGGTTCTTTATCTCCGCCCAGTGACCGCGCCAAGGCGGATATCGAAAATACGAAGGACTTCCAAGTCCTTGACTTTCGACATTCCGATTCTCTCTGCCAATTGGCCTCAGAACGCCAAATACTTCTTGATCAAATTATCAAAGGTGTATTCATTAGTGAAATGGAATCAAAACAGATTAAATCAGTTTAAGAATAAAACATGAAAATGAAATTGTGTTATCTATTTTCTAATTTTAACGTTTCACATATATCATAGATATCACCATATAATGTTTCATACTTTACTGCTTATCTAAGACGCCTGAGGTTAATATTCGTAGCAGTGCTTCAGGTGGTAAAATGCTACATTAATGTTTCTGAATGCGATTCGGGGTGTAAACGAGTACAGAATGAGATATTTATGAAGAGAACAGTATTGGTTGAAATTCCTAAGAATATTGTGTGTAAATAGTAAGCAATTATTTTAATTTCTTTAGTTTTAACTTTGAACATTTGATTTCAGAATTTTCTATGGTACTAAAATTCAATTTTCTTTTGTTAAACATTTTTGTAATGTTCGAGAAGATGAAGACTCACTATTAAGCTTTGCAAATGAATTTTGTTACGTTTATTTTAGATCTCCGAACTCAGCGGTTTGAAAATGTATACAGCCAAATTATGGTTAAAACTAAACTTTTGTTCCAGCGTACGGCAGGCATAAAAATCCATGATGCTGATTGGAAGTGAGGTTTATGACGAATAATTTTTTATTAAATATCTTAAATGTTAGAAAAAACTAGGCATATATAACGTGTGTAGAATTGCTTTTTCGTGGTCATGTTCACTGCTCGCGTAAATCATACCATCACCTTGGTTTACAGAAAATAGAAATATAAAATAATTGACAATTTTAAGAAAATTACCGAATACAGAATTATATAGTGGATATACTATACCAAAAGTCAGGTTATTACATAATTTTGATGTTGCAGGGTGTATTAACAACAAGAATATAAAAAAACAATATATAATTAAAATCATTCGCGGAAGTTATAAATTTGTATATTATAAAGTAAAAGACAACTCTTATCAACAGCATGGGAAATCCTCTGTGATGCCCATCTTGAGAAGAAAAAAACTTTTAATTCGTATTTGGATGATTGCGCGGATCGTTTTTGAAAATACGTGTTAATGTTGAAAGTGAATATTAAAAGAGCCCTAACTGACAATCTAAAAATATAGTCTTGTAAAAATGCATAAAAATTCTTCTCCTAGTGTTCAAACGTTTTAGTGAATGATGAATCAAAGGAATAATTCCAGAGAATCGTTCTATTTATTGATTTTTTACTAATTGCTTTAAATTTTCATGGCTCTAATGAGGGAGACATTTCTTAAGTCTTATTAAGAAATTTCTTAAATTTTACGTTTTCATTCGATTGATTCTTAAAGCTTCGTTAACATCTAATTCAGTTTGATGATTTTTTATATATTTTCATAATTTTCCATTTCATAATTTATATGAGAAAAAAACGGATGTGAACGTTAGGTAATAAAGATTTCAATAGCTTTAACCCAAATTCAGATCAATATCCCTACCTGTTGTATTCATTGCAAATATAGTAAAATCTATGTCAATCGCGATCGCTCGAGATAAAAACAATCCAATTTGGGGGAAATTCCGTTTCATTAGGTGTTGACAATTTTTGACACTTGTGTGATGATAGTTTTGCATCAAAACTTAAAAATGCCGTAACATTGCTGTGGTTTAAGTATGTTCAAGTACTAACGCATTTACAAAGGAAAACACCAATAATTAAGTATTAATAATGATATATTCTTAGTTTATTTAAAAAATGTATTTTCTGCATGTTTGGCATAATATGGCTTTCAGGGTCAATTTATTAATAGATTATTAATGATTATACATGTAGCTCATTTTTCACGCTAGTGTAGTACATGTTTTATCATCGGATGTGGCGGTCATTTTCCCCGGCTGAATGGCGAGATCCAACGCATGACTGCACACCCCTGGTAAGGGAAAACCCCACAAGGCCATGTCCCACCGGAAAGGCATCGCCCCTGCCGGGAAGAGCTCTAAGCTCCCGAGAAGTCCCTCAACATGTGTGGTAGTGTAGTGTATATAACTATGTGTAAATAAGGGATGAAGAAACCGACTTAAGGTTCAGGACATCAACTAATGCCACTGCAGTGTCTCTATCCGGGAAGTCCTAGGATTCGATTCCCGACGGTGGCAGGTTTATGACACTAGCAACGTAGATAGGTCGAATTCAGCCGTTGTCTGGAGGAAAATTTTAGCGGCCGGCTGCTCAGATGGGTGGTTTTCAATGGTTTCTCCGATTAATATCAAGCGAATGTCGGAGCAGAACCCTTACAAACGGGCCACGGACCACGCGCAATGTCTTCTTCCTATTTCTGTATTCTCTCCTTTTACACGCTTACACTTCCATGCAATACACTCCAGTAAGACTTGAAAAGAGGTTCCGTTTGCGGCTTGAATAGGTTCCATTTTACGCTACCTGAAATTCTATTAAATTGCACGAGCCAGAGAAATTTCTGTATTAAGGCAGGTTTCTGGCTTGTTTAGAGTCCGGGTTGAACATATTATACTGTTTTCTGTGAAAAATTATGTTTTACATGCCAATGCTTTTTGATTAGCTTGGTGTGTATAACATGCACACTCACAAAAATGTCAGACCGAAAGACTTGTCGCGTTTCTCTACGTATATTGACGCGTTGAATCCCAATCTGAAGCCACAATTTCACCACTACCTTCCAATTTCTTTTAAATCGCAACAAACACAGTGAATTGATAATTTTTAAATTTCTTGGTGTTTTTTTGCGATGTCAGAAACTGGAGGAAGTTGGCACAATTCTGCTTTCAGAGTTTTTTGAGGCTTCCTGTGTTGTTATTAGATTCTACAAACCGCTAAATTAGAACGGGGTCGTGTGTAATTACTTCGAAGGCACAGTCATTGTAGAAGTAAAATCTTTTTCACATTTCAAAGTAATTTGTTCATCGTGGAAAGAATGTGAAGAAACGACCGTTGCAATATGACGAAATGATTAATTGTAGAGAATGAGGGAAAATAGGGGTGAAGCAATATTCTTGAAATTGTAATAGATGGGTAGTATTGACTATATTACTGCTTTTGCTAAACCTTCTAGTGTTCCTTTCAATGAATATGACATGATTGTGTTACATCAACGCCAATTAAATTATTCTTTATTCGCGTTTCGTCAGGGATACATGCGATTATTCAGCTATTAAATTGTTTCCAATATATCATGAATGTCAAATATATCACTTCTCCCCATAGCACCTCATACGCAGTTTCAACTGTATGTTTGACGTAAAATAAATAAATAAACGTGGTTCACAATCGCTTCATTCTTTGCATTCATTTCGCACCATTGAATTCAAAAGATTTTTAAAACAATTCTTGATAACAATCCTCTGGTAAACACATTCTCCATAATTATATAATGCAATATAAATAGTAACGTAAATGTTAGTTCTTAAAGAGAGATTGTCCGTTTCCTTTTATTTTTCTATGCCTGGCGTATAGACAATTTGTCTTACACGGCTGAGCGGCAAATGGCCCGTTTTCATCGTCCAGGCGAAGCACGCTTTTCAGAGTAATGAACACGACGAGTTGAATTCCCTCTGCAAGTATTCGATGAAGACCTCCGTGACCCATTCTAGCCACTCGTTAAGCGTTTTGCTCCGGGATGGAAAGAGGTGCTTTGACTTCGGAGGTCTATCAGTCTCGGTTCTCGATAGCTTGCATTTCCACGATAAGGGAACGCGCAAATTATGGTGGTAGCTCGCCTGGTAATATTCGAGGAAGAGACGATGCCCGAAGAAGCTCGTTAACAGAGTCGCGGGGCGTGTAATCATACAAATTGTGTTTACCTTCTTCCTGAAGACCTACTTTTGTTCATTGGTTTAATCAATATACAATTCAGTGCAAAAACATTTTTATAACCTCAGTTACATTAGATTTAATTTTTTTAAATAATTTTGTGCAATTTAAATATAAATCGTTTTATACGAAATTATGATAGTAATGTGTGGTAGTGTAGTGCATGTTAGTGTAAGTGTGCGTGTAAGTGGTGAAGACAGGACAAGGAAGAGGAAGGAAAGATCTCGCGCGCTCCGTGGCCCGTTTGTTAGGGTGCTGCAACGGAATTCGCCTGGCTTTGATCGGAGAAACCACAGAAAACTGCGGATCAGAGCAGCCAACCACTAGAATTCTCCTCCAGACAGCGACTGAATTCGACCTAACTGAAAAGCTATTGTCGAAAATCCTGCTGCCGTCAGAACTCGAACCTAGGACCTCCCGGTCAGAGGCGCTGCAGTGACATCAGTTGATGCACTGAGCCACCGCTCTCGGTGACATTTGCGAAGTAGGGATGGGATATTCATGCGGATGTTTTCAAAACATGATGTTTGTATCTAATCTTTGATGTTTTAGTTATAGATATATTGAAACTGATGTTTGTAACATCAAAATTTTGTGCTCAATGTTTTGACATTTTGTATGTTTTGTTTCTAAATGGAACAATTTTCATAGTCACAATTCTGTTAAAGTTAAAATATGAAAAAATAACTTCTGCTGCTACTACTGACAATCGTGTTCGATCCAAAGGAAGAATGTACTAGCTTTATTAAGCAGACTGCCTCGTGCTGGATGATCCCAATGCGGTGGCATGTTCTAGGCTGTTCCTCGTATTACACATATGTAAGGTCAACGCATGCGCTTTAGTTTTACGCCCCCCTTCTTGCCAATCTCTTCTTCAGTGAAATGAGGACTGATCCTGGGCGCTCGAGATTAAGTTTTTCCGTTGTTCTTATATATTATAAGATTAGTTTTTGTCTAGATATATTGCTTATTCTTCTTCTAGATTTTCCTACTCATTTTGTGCAACAGTTTTTGCTTTTTTTCTCCGCATTCATTTTCTCCTTCATTTGGTTTGCTCATCCAATTTTATTCCTTCGATTAAGACTGGGTTATTTCGTTTTTCCCTCTGAGTAATATCCATTTCATCGATGAACTTGTGTAGTAGTCATACGACGTCCTTGAATGGTTTAAGCACACTGCAAATCAATTGTTGCAACATGATTACGTCGTGAAGTGGATGCAGGCGCCTGATGCTGAGAATCAGGTTGATGTACTGTTCACAATGAAATATGTCAACAATTGTACGGCTTATACTTCACGCAGAATTTTTATAAAAATGGATGTTCCTTGATCGATATGCGTAATGTCGACTTTTTGAGAACTTGAAACGTATCTTTTAATATGCTGCCTGGATACACGGTACTGAACATTTTTCAAAAAGGGCTCCCAAGGCTTTCCTTATTGTTTCGCAAATGTTGCAAGCTCGTAGGTATGCTTAAAACAGTGGCACACGTTCGATTTTTATTAAAAGCTGAGAAGTACGGCAGACTGAGAGACGTATAAACAAACGGAAAAAACATTTTCAACAAAAAGTCTGTATCACTGTTCCAAAAAACGTGAGTTTCCGACAAAATATCTACATAAATTTCATTTTTCCTGTATCTTCTGTATATTACGTAGAAGTACAAATGAGAGTGTAAAAACGTTCTCTTCTACTTCTCTTGATTGTTTTTGGATTCCCGAAATCTACGTTACTTGAGAATGCCTTAGATACCACAAATCTAACCAAAACGAGCCAACCAGTCATATTTTTTACCAATTATTTCGGTTCATAAAAATGAAATCAGAAATCTACCAAATAATCCGAAAGTGGAGATTGTTTTAGAATAGGAGGGACGCGTCGTCGGGAATGAAGCAATGGTTAAACATTTCAGGAAGCGGAGGCTGTTGTTGATTTATTATTGTTGACAGGTGAGTCAACTGCTAAAGTCATTAGGCCCATAAGTGCAGTACATGGTATATCGCTGGAGGAGGCGGTGTTCCCACCTCTAGAATGTGAGATCCGGTGTCGATCTACACGTCAGCGTATGGGATTTCCCCTTCCTGATCTCCAACAGAGCATCTCCCCGGTTGGAACAAACTATCAACTCGTCTCCCGACATTAGTAGTAGTGTTAGTATGAAAGTAAATACGTGTGTAAGGAGAGGATGGAACTACAATGAGGAGGGAAAGGTCGTGCTCTGTCCGAGACCGGTTTGTAAGGGTACTCATCCGGCATTCCCCTGGAGAAACCGCGTTTAACAACCGATCAGAGCAACCGGCAGTTAGTATTCTCCTCGAGACCGCGTTGAAAATGACCAGGGTATGTATCTAGAGTTTAAAAACCGTCGAACCTAGGGAGTTTCTTGAAAGAGACACTGCAGCGAGAATAGTTGCTGCTCTGAGCCTTATCAGCTGGTCATACGGATCTTTATTTCCTAATATGAGTAGCTTTTCTTCATTGTGTCACCAATTGGTACTCTTGCAAAACAAGGAATATCGGAAGCTCGTTAAACTGACATGTCAAATCGTTGTTTAGTATCAAATGTCTAATATGGTTATATTTATATTTAAAAGATTTTATTTAGAATGTTAGTAATACAATTCTTTTGTTAGACTGAATACGGGAAATTATTAATACATCTGATGTATCGGTGCTAGTGTTGGTAATATCAACGAGAGACGTCAGTATGGCTTAGCTCCCTGTCTCGTGGAAATTGTACAAAATTGATGTGTGATCGCTTTTAAAAGATCGATATTGTATGAGAATGGATAATGATGCATTTATACAATTTACAAATTAAATAAAATATGAAAAGAGGTTAAAACGTCAACAACTTTTTATTTTTTGGGTTGGGTCCCTCTCTGACTGAACGTCTCAATTATTCTCGCATTGTTTCTATGTTGTCCATTTTGGGTCTCATTCTCGAAAAAACATTAAACTTCATCGATATATTTCAATTAAATTCAGTATTCATGAATTCATAAATATATTACAAAAGCTCCAAAATTACAAATTTACCAAAAACATTCGCAATAATTAGTAACTTCTTAAACTGTAAAATAACCTGTTACACTGAATTCACTAATCTGCAAACTTTGTTTGCAATTCGTCCATTCTGCAAAGTTGAAAACCACGTTTCGTTAAAAAATAAAGATTTAAGACAGCAGAAAGATACTGCAACGTTCATCATTTTCCGGACAGAGAAGTATTTCTAGATTCAATTTTTTAAATTTGGAATTACCGATCATTGAATCATACAGGTATTTTAAAAGAATTTTTTAATGGTAATTTTGCGTAAAGTTTGGTATTTATTGGTTTTCATTGATAATAAACAGTGCACTTGTGTGATGGAGGTTACGACTTTGTTACGTTGCGTTGTTTTATTCTTTTGTGACTAACATTTGCATTTCATTTTGTTAATATTATTCTTAACTTTGAATCATATGTGAAGTATTAAACTTTTCGAATTTTCCAAATGACCTGGAAACGATAACATACTTTTTTAAACATTCTATTTTTTCAATATAATTTTTATTAGTTTTTAATTCAGAACATTGAAACACTTTGTTTGTAAGATTTGGATCAGGGCATTAAATAAAACGATGGGCCCATTTTGTAGGAACAGCGCGGGAGGGATAGATGCCCTAGACGACGGCCGCAACCTCATAGATCCGGCACCGAGCAGCAGGGGACGCGAACGAGATAAGAAAACGCGCCGTGACAGTGCAATAGGGCTCGCTCCACCGCAAGCCGGCCATCACGGCGGGCGAACGACGCCGCGGCGGCATATGCAGGCAGTGCTACGCGCCCGTGCTTCTGTGCCCTCGCCGCGCCGCCCGCCGGGGGGACTTTGCGCGTAACGATTCCGTTTACGAGTCGTAACCAAAGCGCCGTAAAAGACGTCACGGCTCACGGCCCGTTATATCGTCCCCACCCTCCTTTCCGGCAGGCGGCGTGACTCGGGCGTGCCGACGCTTCGGGCACATGACACGAGCTCGGGAGCACCAAGGAGAAGTTCATTTGGAGATAACTAATGATATTGTAACGTTTCTAGGTGGTGCATGAAAACACAGATATTGTTTTCACAAAGACGTTCATTTTGTTTCTTAATGATACACTAAAAGTACGTGATTTCTGTACAATTGCTATTCACATTTCTTGTGTTCTTCATTTGGTTATTTCGTTACACGTGTCTCACTTTCCCTTGATTATCGAGTTTCTCTGTTCCTTCGTTTGCACTGCCGCACAGTCCCATGCACTGATCACAGTTCACGGCGCTGATCACTGTCCACTGCACCGCTGATCGCCGACTGCAGAGCTGTTCACCGCCGTACACGCATTTCACAGCTCAGCTTCCACTTGAGACTGACTAGCGGCCGCCGGCAGCGGCGAATTTTTCCCTGGCTGGCGCCCGCCTGGACGTTGCCGAAACTTGCGTCACTCTTCTACGTGACCCGCGAATACCCCGAAACCATGCAGTTCGGGGGGCGCCGGCAGATGATGCAATATTCGATACAATATTGGCCCTTCATTATGAATTCATTATTTTGTTTTCTGTAACCTATTTTAGAGCGTAATGTCACGTTAAAGATCCTGTAATCTTTTGTTTTATTTTCTTGATAATGGATAGGGGCGGGATGAAATTAGGAGGAAAGCGAATGATAAAATTTCTAATGAACTGGAAAATAATGCGCATTAGAAAATATTTTCAAGTTCTCTTTGTATATTGTTATGAAGTTGTTTTAAAGAATGATAATTATTTATTTTGATGTACTGAAATGTTGATATATTCGAAACCGTAATGAAATATAATCAAATTAAAATTAACCAATGTTCAAAAAATGTTACAAGGTGTTGGTTGTAATGTCCGAGCTTTAGAAACGTCCATTGCGGCATAGGATGATACTTTTTTATTTTTGTATTTTGGCACCACCCGAGAGCCCAGCACTACCAACTGTTTCACTCCTGTGTTCACCGACCGCCAGCTTCCGACACATCAGAGGTCTCCGTCATATTATGGTTATTTGAGTCGTTCGCTGGCAAAACAAATTCGGGATTAAAACAAGCCAGAAAACGTTTGCTGATTGACTTTGTCATTCTTTTATCAAGGGCTCATTTTTACATTAGATTTTTCCATGTGTAGAAAATCAATGGGTTTGAACATGCGAATTTGGATTTAGAATCCCACTTTGGTACCTTTATATTTAGGACCCCGAAGAAGGGGAAACTGGTGATAAAAGTATTAATGTGCGTTTTTGGCACAGATAAACTTATTAATATAAAACTTCTTACGAGAATGACATTTTTATCGATTTATAATCGTATGACTACAAAAATAAATTTAAATATTGCAGACCAGAAACGTGTTCTTTTTCTAACGCCAACATATTTGTGTATACCTACTTACAAGTAAATTGTCGACAAATAAGAAATAACCGAAATACCAGATTTCAAATTATTCAACGTTCCTTTTATATCGTTTTACTTATGGCCCATTCCATCAGTGAAATTACTTATTTTAGGATTTTACTTGCCCCTTTCGTGTATTTACTTGTGCTAATTTGAGTTTTGAATTTGAAGCTAATTTGAGACTTGAATAACTCGGGCTCCAGTGCAGGATCAAAGTTCTAGTTTTAACAGACTACAAAGCACTGTTTTTGAGTGATGCACAATGGTAGCGTGTGTTGGAAAGTCGTGTGTTGCAAGTTGCATGTGCGACTGTTGAATTATTTCTAGCATAATCTACCAAATTGTACATTTTTCGCTTCAAATATCTTTGATACACACATCGGGCCTCGACGAATTCTTTAACAGGCATTTACTTAATTAGAGACTGTGTGTAGACAGTATTTAATCAATCGTATAAAATTGTACGCTTTCTTTGGATAATTATAATGAAGAGATTGCCGTGAGCTATACATGTTCCAGAGTCTCTTGACATATTTTTTAATTATTGCTCGCATGCAGATTGATTTACTTCTGGACTATTTTCGATCGAAACCATTTAAGAACCACTTTCCTATACTTGGCCATTAAATATACATAGCCTTCTAATCGAAAGTTGCGATGAAATGTCCGACGAATAGAAAACACATTACAAACACAAAATTATAGCTGTTTCCGTGCTATTCAACCATTGTTATGGATCACGAAGAATTTCCTCAGTAACCTTGTTTCATGGCATCCATTAAAAGAGATGGTTTCCACCGACACGTATAGCTCATTGTGTTGAAATAATACCGTAGCAGTCGGGCGGCGCATATCCCTCCTTTGTTTCGACAGAGATGTTTCACTGCCCGCAATGGAACGGAGTGGTGAATACACGTACATTTCGGTGACCTCAAACGTTCCCCTGAGAAGAAAAATCCTACTAATTACTGGGGAAAATATATTTAAGAAAAAATATTTTTTTCTTGTGAACAAAGGAACTCTGAAAGTCACAATATTCACAACTTCTCACAAAATTCTGTGAATTAATAAAAACATGCAAAACGTTTTCAAATATGCAAGGAAAGAAACCTTTATTTTCAACTCTATTGCAGTACGGATATTCAACAAAAACATAAGAAAACAGGACGTATTTCTCTCATTGCTGTTTGGGGTGTAAAATACGTGCATTTTTTAATTTTTACGAAAAGAATTCTTTTTAGAAAATATTTCCAGTACATATTTAATGTAAACTAAACGACCGAAGAGTTTGCTTGTATACATTCCGCCCAACGTATTTTCTTGCTTCAGTTTAGGACTGGTTTGACCATTCGTGGTTCATTGTATTGTTTTGACTTAATGGTGTATCTGCGAAAAAATTGTGATTGGGTCCTGCAGATGTTAGACGATGTTGTTAGCTTGGACGGCGGCGATGCTAGTAATTGAGTTAACGAGTTTAGTCCGCAAGCATGTTGCAGGGACCTCCTCTTGCCCGTCCTCCGCCCGTGGCGGTCCCTGCAGCTCACGCTTTGTTTCCGGGTGTTCTCCAGTCGACGCCGCGCGCAGATTGAAGTGCTACTGGCTTTGTGAGCCGACAGGCGAAACTCCAGCGGGGAAAAAATTCTGGCGAGTTGACTCGACCGCCACAGAGTTGCCAACTTCTGACGTTCGGACGTCGTTATAGTGCAACTAGAACGTGAGGGTTACGAACGTGTTGGTAGGAAGGACTCTAGGGCAGGTGATGTCCAATATTATTCTCTTCCAAATCGGCAAAGACTTTTGAGACCTGTTTTTTTACCTGCACTACTATATTTAATATTTTTCATAACTCTGCTTTGTCAAGAATCACCTCGGTGGGCGAGTTGTTCGCGTCCTTCTATCTGAACTCTCAGAGCACGGGTTTGATTCCGACTTCGGCACATTGACTTTCGAAGAGCTGAATATCCCACGAGACCATGTAGAGTTCGTGGTATGTAAGAGAATGCTGGCAGGGGCCCTGGAAAGTTAAAACCTCCGGAAATTTCACGTTCTCCCAAGCAAAACGCTTGTATGTAATGAACATGTGGCGGAGAAAGTGAGAATCACACCTTTGCGTAAATAGCAGTTCGCGGGGCGTGCCTATTTGAAGAAGAACCCTTAGACTTGCGCCAGGGGTCGGTCCTAAGGGGGACACACGGGTGCGAAATTTCGACGAATGATCGTGTCTCCACTAATTAATCCGTATGTTAATAGTAATAAAGAATCAGAGAACACGTGTTAGAATGATTTAGTGGTGCTTTCAACTGTTCTAATGCATTACAAATCTGTTTTCAATGGAAATCGTTATACCAATGTGATTTCGAACGATTTCAGTAGTATTATTTGTTAAGGTCCCTCATCACGAATAGATGAAAACGGTGTCTTTAAGCTAAGATTAAGCTCTAGCAAAAATAGCAATATAATAGGTGGTTGGGTTATACATGTTAAATGAAGGCTAAATGAGCAGGTTAACAAAATTAAGTGCAGTGGAAATGGTTAAAAGAACAAGTTAAATAAAAATTCTTTTTTTTAAATTTAGCTTCATAGTTTGTTTGAGCCAATGCTGGGAATAATGAGCGTTAAAGCAACATTTTACAGTTCAAGTGTCAAGTGACAGGGAGGTTGCAGATTCGAACCCCGCCATATGTTTTTAACATCCTTGTCACGAAAGATTTCGTGCTATTTTATTTCAATGCTCACAATGAATTTATATTGCATTAGTTATTATGGATGTGAATGACTTGCTTGACGTTGGAAGGCAAATTAAAAATTATGCAAGGGCCTTATAGATAAAAGCCCAAAATTTATTGCTGATTTATCCTTGAAAATAAATTTTATTACATCGGAGCGTTTTTTTTCTGTATTCAAAATTAAAGTAGTATATGGCTTAGTGTAGGAATCACAGAATTTTAAAAATATGCAGAGAATTCACTTCTCCCCATAGCACGTCATACACAGTTTTTGACGTAAAATAAAAAAAAAATAGTCAACAGTTTTCAGATTCAGACTCTTTCTGACAGCCTTAAGTGGCGAGCGGAATTACGAATAATGAGGAAAACTGACATTCATCTGATATGTACAGGTATTTAAACATCATTAAATAAATGTGGAAATTCATTTTCTCTTCACATAACGTCTGGGGAAGGCGATTGCAGATGTGAATGGAATTTACTGCAGAAATTAACATGACGCATATCCATATTTCATAGTTAGTTCTGGGTATGAGGTAAGAAACGCGTTGGGAAAATACCGCGTAGGTAAAAAAACACATTTTTGGGCGGAAAATTTTGAGAAGGGCGATAAAGCAAAAGGCGATTTGAAAATAAGTTTTAAATGTTATAGTGACACATACATTATACAAATGACATTATGCGCTCCTTATGGAAAGTGGTAAAACCTTTGCAGGAGAAGATGATTCATTGTAAACAACTGAGGGTGTTGGGTATTTATAAATGTTTTATTATTCAATATTGAATGCGTTATAATCAATGATGAATGCACGTTTGCTGCTAAACTCGTCGTATTTCATTGTTTACAAACATTTCTCTGTATTTTCACAGCGTTTACGGTGCCTTTCGTAATCTCACGAAAAGATTATCCAAGTCTATATTTGTAGCTTATTATCAACTGCAATCTGGCAAGAACATAATATTCCGTTCAGAACGAAATCGCATGTGCTTGCGGAAAGATTATTGCTTTTATTCTTTGAAAATTAAATGACATCAATTGTTGTTCCCATTTGTTCGTTGATACATCGTTGATACATTGTTGATACATCGTTGAAATATTTTTAATGCGATGTCTGATGAATCCTAAACTAATTTCAGGATAACATTTTTTAATCTGTTAAATAATAACGATATAGATAAAACGAGAAGAATCTCATTTATTTACCTAAGTGATCAAGAATCGTAATCCACAATAAAATAACTATTTGCCTCCTTATTTGCAATATGAAGCTTTCGTTTCTTTTCTAGAAGTTTAAATGGACGCTAATGAAGACGGGTGGTACTACTAACTCTTTCAAGTAGATTTCATTCTTGTACGTAACATGGTATCAAAACCTGAAAATCAAGTAGAGAAATCTGAACACGTCAAATGTAAAAACATGTGCTTTTACGTTACCGAAGAAAATAAATAGAAACAGTTTTACGCACGATACAAACAGGTAAATTCTTAAGAGGGGAAATATTCCTTAGTAAATAACTGATAAGTTGCCGATTTACCAACGTTTCTATTATTAATTTAATTTATTATAGTATTACGTGTCGCTTCATATCATTAACAAGGTTAAATCCGTCAGAGATCTGGCACATGGCTACATCATCGAACACTGTTCATCTGGTTAATGATAATCATGATGAATTGATTTGATATGACACTACACTATTGTATCATATCAAATACGGATACTATTGTATGGGCCCTCTGTGTGGAGAAAATAGTGAAGCCAGTGTTATAGAACGATTTTCCTAAGGATGAGCCAAAGTGACAGTTCGCGAAAACAAGTGAAAACATGTATTTCAGTGAAGTATCCCTCCGCCGCGACAGCTGTTCAGCCACGCCCCTTCGTAAAGTGCTAATGGCTCCTGTGAAAACATCTCTATGCAGAAATCTAAGAGTTTCGCTTAAATATATGCATATACGCGAGTTCGGGAAATATTTAAATTTAATTACGTGTGTGGAAAATCTCTTAACATGCTCTCACAATCAGTAAAAGAAAACTGCCACGAATGTAAATAGAAAGCTCTCAATCAGAGCTCGTCCCACAACAGCACAAAGCCTGAACCATGTGCATCGGTACGCATCTCGCATTCAAATCTCGGTTTTAAAATAAACATAATATTTATCACAGAAAACGTAAATTCAATGCAATGTTAATAGAAAAAGATAATTTTTACAGAAGAGCACGTAACACTGCACTTTCTAATTTCAATTATTTCTCGTGGCGCACTATATTTTTGTCGGACGAGGACATCACAAAAGGAAGAGTCGAAGCCATTTACAAGTTAGCCAACTACAAACGAACAAATGGAGGAAGGGAGTCCATTGGGCTCAAGGGCACGACGACCACAGAACCTTCAGTTATGTTGCCAGCACTAGCTGTCACTTTGGCTCATCCTTAGGAAAATCGCTCTATACTGTATAGACAAGGTTACAAACTGTAAGCTATATCAAAACGTAGAAGTAGCTCATTCGAGATAAAAATTTGCGTGCTAACCCTGGCCAGCAAGTTCACAGCCCAGCCCTGGCAAGATAGCAATCATTGCCCCGAAGGGATGTGTCTGTTTTTGTTATTATTATTATTATTATTATTATTATTATTATTATTATTATTATTATTATTATTATTATTACAGATAGATGGCTCGTTTCAAGTGGTTTTGAAAGATACAGGATCAATGATATGAGAATATCAGGAGTTAAGACATTTGTATTTTATATACTTATTTTCAGCTTTATGTTTCGCACATTCAGCATGTGCCTTTTCAAGAGTAATATAGAACGAACGATTGACAATAGTATAAACATTTCATTTTTACACAATAAAAAACAAAAGAATACAAAAATATTAAAATATCTCTCTCTACTCCATCAGACATATATATATATATATATATATATATATATATATATATATATATATATATATATATATATATATATATAATTTGGTGCTTCTAACAGTGTTTAACATACAATATGATGATATTTTGTTATTACATGCTGAAGGTGGCGTCCAACTTGGTGGTTAAAATAATTCAGGTGTCTTGCATCTTGCATGCAGTACAAAACAAGGTATGTTAGAGAATAGATGCGCAAAGATTATGGTTATATGGAGTGAACAGTGGCAAACGTATTTAAACATGTTTGTTTATTATTAACCTCATAACTTTGATTGAGTGTTAGTATGCCATTTTTGGTGTCCATAGCATCATTTAATATAATATGTACCATTTCAGCAATTTGTCCTTTATACAACTATTTCATTATTATTATTATTATTATTAATGCGTGAAAACAGCGTGTTCTCGTACGAGTAGTTCTAGGGCGCAGAAATGAGATTATTGAGTTCCGGCAGCGATCACTGCAGCGCGCTGTCGATCCAGGCCGCAGCACGGCGCGGAAAACACCCGAAGAAAGGGTAACCTCCCGTTCCTCGTTGGGGTGCTCTCGGTAGGCCAGATCCGTAAATCTACCCTCAGTTACCGGTGCTTCCCACTACAACATAGGTAAAGAGCATCCCGTAGAAACTCGTCTCCGCAACCGACTCCCCTTCCACATCTTCCTCCGGAAACTGGCTGATATAAGATAATGAAATGAATAGTCCTCCCATAAAAAGTCAACAATATGTATTCCTACACTTTATCATTCGCACTACTTGAATCTATGATTAATGATTAATGGCCGTAGCCACCCCTTTCGCATATTTTCGTCTGAAAATGCTCGCTCATAACAACTGAAAAACCATAAGGCTGAGCGTTGTATAATCAGCTCGCTCTGTTAAGTAAATAAATTTTAAAAACAGGTCAGACCCGTGGAGCACGACCGGCAGCCAGTGGATCGATTCAGGGAACCCCTTGCTTCTCGTTTCTGAGAAGCAGGCATCGATTAAGCGAGAATCAAGGTTCGCGTGAGATGTGGATAGTGCCAAGCTTCGGAGAGTACGAGAGCAGACAGAGCACAGACGCCAGTTGTGTAAATTGAGAGACAGTGGTTAAAGTGACTAATGAAGTGCACGGTAGTGATATAATTCATTAGTCAGGATCATTGAGAATTAACAAGGCTTTGATAGCAGTTACGGATAACTCAACTTTCCTTTGGTGATGTTGAAGACTAAATAGTTGGGTTTGGACTTTCCTCTTAAATGAAGTGAGCTGGCATATTTTGCCCCAGCTCATACTAAAATAAAAATGTTAAAGTTGTCTAGTTGAAGTGAACATAACAAGTCGCAAGCTGCTTCTAAAATCACACTTCTCTTCTTCCCTGCGCGAGCGAAGAACAGAAGAACTGTACTGCGCATCACTTGTGCAAGTTCGAACTTGCACTGAATGAAGTGGCATGATTTCCCCTTCCTTTTCTGATCGGGGAAATGATGGAGACATATTGCAATCCCTTTCATGTGAAGTGGAGCTTCTGAAGTATATTTTGGTTTTGGACATTTTGCCCACTTTCCCCTCCTTTGGCCCCACTGCGCGCCGTGACGCAGTGAATTATCATTCAAACTGTTGGCAAAAGTATGCGTTGCACGGAAATGGGTGCTTTTGGCACCCGGTGCTGTTTTGCGTAACGGTCGCCAGCGTTGCACGATAAACATTTGACGCATTTGTGCAAAATAATAAATACAATGAAATGAATGATAATTTTAATAAATACACAAAGAGTTGCTGTGTAATAAACGAATATACACGCGTTCTTTTTCACGGTCTCGCTTGATTATATCCCGTCAGCCCTAGCCTCGCCGCCGCACCTATCCTAATAGATTTGGGCAGCAGCCTCTCACCGGAACAGAATGTGCCGGTCAACTTCGTTGGAGGGTGGGGTGGGGCGAGGGGAGAGTGCAAATAGAACTTCTTAGAGATTTCAACCCCCATTATGGAAGATGAGTTATTCCTAACTGCTATTAAATTCACGTTAATATTTGATGATTCTGTCTAGTGAAGTATATCATGTACGTGCACTTCATCACTAACTTGGACCACTGTTTTTCGACTCGTAGAGCTCGCGAACAAACGCACCTCGCGACATTTTGCGCTTGAACGTTTTGCATTTGTTATCTAAATCTCACTGGAAGACATCCACTTGTGTCATCTTGGTAGGTTCACGAAAGTGAATGCGAGAAATTTGCAAATGCAAAGCATGCCACTGTAAGCGTTCTCTCTGTTCTTATGGGAGTTAAAAGGTCCTGCAGCTAATCGAGAGAACTATGGCAGAGACGTTTTTTTTACGGCAGGGTGCGCTGGCGCTGTGAGACAGGAGGTAGCTAGTTACATCGCCGAAAAGGGCCTATCAGGACACGAACTATCGCTAGGTACGGTGGGTTCTGTCGCATAGGGACGTACTCGAGGCGGAGATAGCCTCTTCCATTTCCCTGGTACTTGGAAGGCTGGTGCCATAGGAAAAAAACGGAATTCACCACGGGAAATAAAAATAATTGTTATTTCTAAAACCTTTCGTTGTCCGCTTAAACGGTAGTCGGCATGAGACGTATTAAAATCCTCGACAACTTTTGTTCAAATTGTCTTTGACTACGCAAAGTTTTTGAAATCGCTGACGTGCCGTCGTCGGTTGACGGCGTCCGTCGTTGTGTGATGCAGTGTGCTGACGCAGGGGACGTACTCTGTGCTGGAGGCACTCGTTGGGCGAAGCAAATAATCGAGGAACATGAAAAATGTTTAGCAGGTCTGAGTATAAAATATGTATTAAATGTTATCGTTACTATCTCCTAAAGAGCGTTTTAGAATAACAATCCTAACATATGAAGTCAGTTAATGATAAATAACGTCACCTTCATTATTATTATTATTATTATTATTATTATTATTATTATTATTATTATTATTATTATTATTATTATTATTATTTTATCGTTGTCATTGTTACAAATAAGAGTTGGCTTGTCATGTAGAAACCATCGAAAACTACCATGCCAAACTCTGTTGCTACTTATTTTCCATACGCAAAATGTTAAATCTCCTCTTGCAGAACATTCAATAAATTATTCAAAATTAAAACATTCAAAGTTTCATAGTAATAGAGAATACTTAGTTAATTAGAGGTTAATTGGTAATTAAGGGAAGTGTTTTATCACTTGGAAAATGTGATCGCGTTTTAGTCTGTTCTCTCAAAGAGACTGAGTTTTATAGAGTTGTATTGTGTGTAAATACAGCGCTCTTGGTTGAAGCTATTTGAACTACTGACCGCCATGATTTCCGTCGGCAGACATACTACCAGTTGCGAAGGTTCTTCATTAAAACTACACTTTTCCGGTTGTTTTTCTTCGTTTAGTGCTTGTAGGGGTTGTAACATTAAAATGCCCTCCTCTTTTTTGGCGTGTAATTGCATGAATAAAAGCGACAAATGTAATAGTGCATCATAGTGTATGAAAACGGTTGTGACAAATTTGTTGGAATATTTATTTTCATATCAACGTTTTCGAGACGGTAGTTTGTCTCAATTTATTATTATCCACAACTTTTACTTAGATGTATCAATTTTATTTAAATGTTAATAACGCATATGAATGGAACAGTAAGACACTAAAATTTCATCCTGATCCAATTGACTATCACGCGCGTGTTCTTGTGTTGCTTACTTGAAACAGCAGCTGTGCTTTAAAAAAGCTTAAAATTTGGTGGGAACGTCACCACCACTCTGTAGATTTCTGCATCGTATGTATTATTGACAAGTAGGTTGAATTGAATGTTCCCTTAATTTCTTCAGAGACTCCTCTTTTTATAATGACTTCCGCAATAGATGAGATCTTTAAGTTTACTAAATTGTTTTATTAGTAACGAGCCACGATTCTGGTTTCGAATCTTCTGAAAATTTGTTTCATTCTGTGGCAAAGCCTCGATTTTATATCGTAATTCCAAGTAGATTTTATGATAGTTTTGTATAGTACAATTCCTTTTAAACAGAGAGATGTGACTTTGGGTTGAGAAGCGAAGACAATTTTCAGTTGTACTTCTTTTCGTTTTTTAATTATGAGTTTTCCATGTCAATGGTTGCCCATGTGTAAGCCAAGATATTTTACAGTTTTATCCTCAGAGAGTTTCATCGTAATGTGAATATATTTGTTTGCATTTCGTGTTACATACCGTTTGTTGTTTCATTCTTTTATTTTTCCAGGTTTGGTTTTGTGCATGTTGCGAAGCACAGTAGAGATCTTCATGTGCTGCAAGGATAGCCCTGTCATCTGCAATTGTAGCGATAGTAGTAAAGTCTGTAAATGGCATTTGGAAGTAGTACAGGAGAGATGTGAGGATATTTCATTGTGGCACAACTGCAGGGAGAGATTTCAATATTTAGAGGACGTATTGGTATTTCACTCGAAAAATCGATCCTGAAGATATGATCGGAAGAGACGGTAATACGGATGGCGTAGCACGTATTTTATCTCATGCGGGTCTTTGGCCAATGAGTGCCAGACTATCGAACGCTT
This sequence comes from Teleogryllus occipitalis, assembly GCA_011170035.1. Lineage (NCBI taxonomy): Eukaryota > Metazoa > Arthropoda > Insecta > Orthoptera > Gryllidae > Teleogryllus > Teleogryllus occipitalis. The sequence goes on along the minus strand of BLKR01000391.1, from coordinate 416,716 downwards.
TCTGGCTCAAGACGCTGTAATAAGATATTTCCGGAAACTTTCGACAGTGTTAATAACAAACTTATAGATCTTTACAACATTTCCGTGATTATATTGTAGGTCTTATCAGGCGATGTTCCTGGCTTTTTTATAAATGGCGTATGAGTGTACTTCTATTGACTGGGGTCATGAGTATATTGAAAAATTGCATACAAAATTGCATCAGGTTCTAAATACAAAAAGGGCTTTCTTTGGATGTTCTTAAAATGACTTCTAGTAACATAATCATACCCTGGACATTCTGCGGGATTCGTTGGTTTTTTGTTTCTTTTGTTTGTTTCTTTCGGTTTCGCCCGTTTCGTTTGTTATTTCATTTTGATTCGTTCATCCCATTGGAATTTGATAGCTTCAGTTATTTACAACACATTATTTTCACCGCAGCAAACAACTTCTGATTCTTTCCCGAGCTATCAACGTCACGTAGAGGCAGATTTGCTTCCTCTCCCGAAATCTTCTTAACAAAAATCGCTGTTTAATTGTCAAAATAACCACAAAAATGTAGGTGAATCGTTAGAACTCAGTGATTGTGAATGGGTCGTGTGAAAACGCTGCTCTCTTGAAATGGTAACTGGCATTCACAGATGGTCGAGTGCTTCTTTAACGCCTCACTAGTATTAATCAAGACTTATCTATCATCTCCCATTTACACAGTGGCGTAGCTTAAGTTGGTGTCACCCCCGCTCTAAATTAAATACAAAAATATGTATATCTGAAGAGTTTATACATTGACATTAAAGTTGACGGAGATGACTTCCTTTATTTCTTCATGTAATAACGTCAACAACACCGCTTCAGAATTCCCACAATTATTTTAGAAGAACTAAACAAGAACACACCTTTCTTTTCCCTCACAACGTTGACCCCACGAGACAGCAGACCATCGATGAGGTACACTGTCAAAAATCCAAGAAGCTGTCAACAACTAGTGTATGAAAATCCATGGTAACTTTTGCTTAGATTGTGGTAACTTTCGCGGAATGCCCTAATACTGTCAAAAATCAAAGAAGCAATCAACAACTAGTGTATCAAAACCCATGGTAACTTTTGCTCAGATTGTTAGTTAGTTAATGCCTTATTTTACATGTCGAGACTCGGGCCATCAGGCCCGCTCTTCCGTCTAACCACGCAAATTTCGCTACGCTCCTTTCACCACCTAGCGGAGAAAGGAGGTATTGTCTTGGGCGACGAAACAGGCGGATCTCAATTTTGCTCAGAGGCTTCTTTTAGGCTTGATGATCTTTTACATGCGGTAAATCTACTACATGGGACAGCGGGCTTTACTTCCCCTCCGAAGGAAGGCATACGAAGGTTTTCTTCGCCCTTAAAAATCCCCACAATCCCTTCGATCGGGTTTGAACCCGCAAACTCGGGTACAACAATCCGGCACGCTGACCGTTATACCACCGAAGCCGCACACACATTGGGCTCGCTTCTGCAGAGTGCCCTAATACGGAGAAAAAGTTGAAGTGCGAGAGTGTGAAGCGGCCTTGCGGGGGGAGGGGCTGGAGGGGGCGGGGCGTGCCCTGGGCTGGGGGATACACGTGGCGTGGAGAGCCTCCGCGGGGCCGGCCACATCTGCGCGGCGCGAGGCTCCAGGCTTTCCGAGAAGGCCGCCGCAAAAACAGATGATCCGAAACGAGCTTCCGTCTCTTCGATTGGAGCATTGCTTTTTACGCGCGGAAACGAAGTGTTATTTATGGTTGGTGCGGTTAATCATGGACGTTACAGTGTTTTAGAAACATTTTTGCAAGAAACGTTGATTTAGAAACATTTGAAGATATCGTGAGTGGTGCAGTAGGCTTAAACAGTGGTGAACGGAGTCTTTTGAGGAAAACGATGATTACTGGTTTCATCAACGGTTACAAAATTGATGGATTGTTTGTGATTCCAGGCGCGTCAACAACCATGATTATTAGTCCCGTAAGTGTAGTGCGTGTTTATTTGCTTGGGAGGTCGCGGTGGTCTTCCCCCGCCGGATGACCAGATCCGGCGCCGAACTACCGTCGGTTAACGGGGTTTTCCCGCAACCAGGTATCTTCAACCAGCGGGGCACCGCCCCAGCCGGGACAAGTTCTAAGTCCCCGACCGGTCTCCTGGCATATGTGGTAGTGTAGTGCAGGTTTGTGTAGGTGTCTGTGTAAGGGATGAGGATAGGACAAGGAAGAGGAAGGAAAGATCGCGCGCAGCCCGTGGCCCGTTTGGTAGGGTACTGCTCCAGCATTCGCTCAGTGTTGATTGGAGAAACCATGGAAAACTACCGATCAGAGCAGCCGGCCGTTAGAATTCTCCTCCAGACAGCGACTGAATTCGACCTAGCTGAAAAGCTAGTGTCGAAAATCGTGCCGCCGTAGGGAGTGGGAACCTAGGACCTCCCGGTCAGAGGCGCTGCATTGACATCAGTTGACACACTGCAGCGCCTCCGCTCCTGTTGTGACGAAATTGAAATAGGAAAAGTAATGGAATGATACATTTCTGACTTATGAATGAATAACGCGAGAAGCGAGATAGAGCTCCATCAGCTTCATAAATTGTAATGTTACTTTAGTGATACCGTCTAATTTATGACTCACTAAAAACTTCATTAGAGAACTAGTAAACAATTAAAAACTGATATCACTGATTTATACCGGCGAGGCGAGTTCCGTTAAGCGCGTATTGAATCCTGAAAGTTTCAAAATCCTATATTTTTTGTCGGAACAAATGGCGTTTCGAAATAATATGTCAAAAATAAAAATAAAATTAACATATGCTTACCACAACTGTAAAACTCTAACACCAAATAATTAAAAACCTCTTTGCATGATTGAAAATCTTTTTAAGAAAAGAAAATATAACATGACCATTTTTTTAAAAAAAATCAATTTTACCTTTTTATATAATTATACATTAGTTTTCTTTTAATAAATGAAACCAATATAAACTCCGTTAAGCTGTCTCCGTTAATCCAATATAACCTACGGAATATCTCAAGATAATCATGGGACCACCATTTTCAACCAATACAATTTTCTATTTTACTCAAAATCAGATGCAGTTTTCACCTGCTTAATGATCAAAGAAACTATGGCGTAAACCATGAGACCTGCATTTGATTCCCGGTAAAGAGAAAATGAAAATCGTTTGCTTTGAAAAATTGAAAGTTGTTTTCGTGTGTGGGAGTATGTTTCAAATTTAAAAAAAAATTATACTTGTATACTCTATTAACTTTAAAACAATATTCATATAAATTCCAGTTAAACACTAAACAGATTTAGAAAGACCTGTTCTGTAATTTCAGCATCATAAAATTTGTAGAATGTGTTTTCTATCAAATATAGTTTTTACGGTCTTATCTTTCGTTGTAGTTACCTAACACAAATCTCTTGGGAATGCTAATAACTGAGATTTTATGTATTAATTTATTTTTCTTGTTATTACTGTTTTTGTTTAATTCAATTTACTGTATTTGTTTAATGTAATTATTTGAATATATTACTTGATTTTACATGATAAAAGCCAATGGAGTTTTTTTTGAAGTGTTGAAATTTATCTTTTATACATGTTTTTGGCAGAAAATTGAAATAATTCTTCAGTTTACTTAAACAACGTTTTTCAGGAACCTGTTTGATTAGTAAAGTAATTCACTTCGCTGGCCTCACTCTAGGAGAACTGGTAAAATGGAGACTAACGCAAGAGATATATGTAATTTGGTTTACAGATTGAATCACGTTAGAATGCGAATGGAAATTTTGAATGAGAAAAAATTATATAATTCAAGGCTTAAAGGGACATAAAAGTGAAAAAAGAACGTGTTACATTTATATATATATATATATATATATATATATATATATATATATATATATATATATATATATATATATATATATATATATATATATATAATTTATCAATAGTGATAAAAGCTATTTGAAAACTTAAAAATATTAACTTAAAAAGTTAAATATTTGTATGTAATAATATAGGAAAAATATAAATTGGGTACCATGCTTTCTCTCTTGTGAGTCTTGAATTATTTAGCTTTCCTTTAGCTGATAAGTCCGAGAATTAGCAGTTAATTAAAATATTAATGGTTTAATTTATTTATTTTCACATGCAGATAGGAATAGAGAGGGAATGATATGTGCATTGGTGACAACTACGCTACTTAACGCTTGATAACGATTATCCAATTGTAATCTTTCGGCACTCAGTGCGGATTGCAAGACTACAAGAATAATTCAGGATGACTTTACCGGCAAATGTTAATTTTCTTAACCTAAACACATTAATAATGGTCGCTAACAAATATTACTCGTAGATCATTTACATTTCGTATTTATTCGATTTGAGCATCTGTTAACTGACATACGAACTCGTGTTAGGGCCTATTTCTCGTTATGGTTTACATCCGCCTTATTGACAGCGATGTTGTTTGTTGGCATGTAGTAAAGACTATCATTTGAGCTTGTTTCCACAAAGAATCTCCCACAGGCTACGCCGTACAGATCACTTGATTCTCGTACACGACTCTTTTATGGTATGAGCGAAAGGGAGAGGAAAAGAAGAAAAGGGAGACAAAGCTTTCGTTAGTTACACAAAAATGAACTGAGTTTGATGGCAAGTTTCCGTATTCCATGCGCATAATTTCTAGATGTGTGATGAATTACGTCGTGATTATTATTAATATAACTTTATTATTATTATTATTATTATTATTATTATTATTATTATTATTATTATTGCCTCTGACGAATAAGTTATTAAGAGTAGTTCATTTATTTGGTTGAAGGGCAGTCGTCTTATGTCAACAGAACACAGCAATTCATGACTTATGGAAGTTTATTATATTCAATCCTTAATGATTGGCTTAACTTAATGATTTTCTTAACCGATTTAAGGAGTCAGATCTTACATTTTTGTGTAACAATGCAATAAGCAATATGAATGGAAGTTTGTAGTATGTCAAAGAAAGAAACGGATATAAACAAATTTAGTTATTGCATTTATTGCAATTTCAGTAAGCAGTTTATGTTACGGAATATAAATATAAAACGTGAAATGAGTGTATCAACCCGCAAGAAAGAGACACTGAGGTATGCAGCGTCGCTGTGGATGCAATGATTTGGGAAAGGAAACTGGCTGGGGATCGTAAGAAATCGATGCCTGAATGTAGGTAGAGATATTTGAATGATATTCCGGTTGAAATAAGCAAATAGTAGCGTCTTTAAGAGAGCAGAATATTGGCGAAACCTTGGGTGAAGTATTTAAGAATATTAATCGGTTGTTCTAGAATATGGAACAAGATATCCGCGAAAGCGGAGCAGGTGATGGTTTGCCGGTTCATTCCGGTAACCCGAATTCACGAACAATGTATTTTATTTGTGTTGGAACTTAGTGTTTTATTTAAAATTACCTGAAGAAAGGCGAACAGACTGCGACGTTGGCTAAATGAAAAACAGAGGCAGCTCTTTTTATTAGGGCTACCATGATCGCGGACATCTACGAGTGCATACGCTGTGGCAGGAACCGAATCAGTGAACCTCAGTTACCTTTTTTTAGGCTCGATTCACTCGTACCACGTTTTATATTTACATGTCGTAACAGTTTAGTATTTATAATTGGAATTTCAGTTGATGTAATATTTCATATGATATTTCTTTTGAGCTCTTCATTCTTGATTGATAGTATTCAGTTCGTCATTTTTTTTCTTCGGCTCCTTCCATAAAAGCGATCCGTATATTATCAAAATGCCTCCCAGCCTTTTGTCCTCCTTGTCGGTTTCATTTTGTTGTCGTTTCGTCTCCTGCTGTGTCGGACACATCCTGCAACAATGCGCCATTCCACTCGGTCTGAGACTGGCCGCGCCTTTCAGGCAGCACGCCGCTACACCTTCCTGGGCCCATTCAGTTTTTTCCGGCGTTTGTCCGGCACGTAGCCCCTAGGCCCACGCGTCATCTCCCGAAGAGACCGTCAAGAACAATAGATTCTTTCAACGCGCGTCGACAATAATACTGGACTTTTACGGTAGGCGATACGACCGTTTATCTTGTGAATTTTAGTGCGGAGCCCGTTTTTGTCGGGCCGAAAGGGAACGGAGGAGAAGTGGGTGGCGGGTGGATGAATGGGAGGGGGAGGGGAGCGGGGGGTCGGTGACTCCGGGATAGAGGCGTTCCCGGGAAAAGAAGACTGTTGTGAAGCCTGTCCCCGGAGGCTGCGTATGTTTTTTATGGGCGAGGTGGCGCCGGCGGCGGCGGCGGAGGGAGAGGGTTCGAGGGGGCGGGGCTGATCCCCCAAACAGCAGCGCGGCCGCCCAAGCCACGTGCGGAAGTGGGGCGGTCGCCACATGCCTGAGGGCGCCGTTCGCGATCGTTTTGTGGGGCTGCTCTTCGGCGGTGCCGCGTCGCTTCCCGTCGCACATGCCGTCTGTTTTGGCGGTTGGCCCCAGAAGAAGACGAAAAAAAACACGCGCCTCGCCGGATTGAGGGCGGGCTGGGAGCGGTGAAAGCTGATCGTCGGGAAATAGCCGTGATTTTTAAACGGTTGCTGAGATCAGAGGCCCTGTGATGGCCATTAGCTGAGCGCCGTCTGTGAGCGAAGACTCGGACGGACATTCGAAAAGGCATCCCGCTCGGGACAGTTGAAATACCTCCAGACTGAACGTTTTATTTATGAATTTCCTTTCTTATCAAAATATTCGACTTGAGTTAACACAGCCTGACTACGTTCACTGTTCTGGGATTCACAGGTGATGCACATAAATTTTTTTGTAGCCCTTCCGGCCGTCACATATGATTTCCTTATTACGCCACTGAACTATTTTTATTTTCTCGCTATCGTTTACGAAGTAGAGAGAAAGTTGTGTAATGCTTCGCGAAAAAGAGCAGAACTTTCGGCAGAAAAACTCTTATTACAGGGATCTGCTGAAAAAAATGTGGATAAATCTAGTTGCTAAATTTAGAAAAAAAACTCTAACACCTGCTGTTCCCTTGTTTTGTGGGTCCTTGATACCGAAAAATCGAATGACGGCAAAACGTTTATCTGCCTGCCTGTCTCTGTCCGTCCGTTTGTGAACAATGCTAGCGGCTAAACCGTTCAGCCCATTTTGTCTAAAATTGATATTCCCCAATCCATTTGGCAGATGACGGCACCTGTGAATTGAAATCGATATTTTAATTTTAGGAGTACTTTACATCAAACTCCTGGGATATTTTCGAAATTAAAACAATGGCTCCATCGTTTTTGATTAAAATTTGTTGTTGAATTGTGTGAAGGACGTTTAAGAGAACGGTGCAGGTCTCATTTTTGTTGAAAAAATGATTTTTTTAAAATTGCAAAAATTAAAAAAAATTTTCAACGTCTTCACACAACTAAAATTATGGAGAGATTTTTCGCTTAATGTAATCTGTTCCTTAATGATAGATATTGAAATAAGGTTATATACAATTTTTCGAAAATTGGAGTACTATTCCTCTAATTTTGCGTCGAAGTACGGGCGAGAAAGTACGTGGTGTTTTAGCACCACTAGTTTTAATCGGACTTGCGTACTAGTATTTCAATACTCTGTGAACTTGTACTTACGAAAAGTACTTAGGCTTTAGTAAAAATTATGAATCTGCATAAGAGCATTTTTCTCTATGAGATCATTTTAAGATTTTTGGCTCTATCGGATATATATTATGTAATTATATTACGTCTGATTTGTATATTGAAAAACTGAGAAATATCTTAATATTATCCTTTACTTAAAATATTTGTAGAGAAGCACTGTTTTGGTGTATAAAAATATTTATTTATTTTTCAAATTTATTTCGCAAAATGAACTTCTTTCCAGTGTTCATTTGTTTTTCAAAGTCTGTTTGGTATTTTTTTTCTTGCAATATTTGCTTCTTAGAAACTAATGCATCGTTTCATACGTATTTTCCATGTGCAAATCTATGAATTCGAGACAATCAGAAATTTCAGGTTGTTTAGTTGTTTAGTTTAGTTTTTGCCTTTCTCAGTTCATATAGGCAATTTACTTTGCATCTCTGCCTGTAATTCATTATAAATCAAAAGTGTGCTAATATTTGCTGTTCCAGCACCCAGTTCTAGTGTTGTTTTTATCTTAAACTTGAAAGTTGGTTTGATACTTTTATTTTCTCGCTACCGCTTACGCAGTAAAGAGAAAGTTACGTGTTTTTATTGTACTAATGAACTGCTTCTGGTTTCATTTGATCATTTCTTCTTTAGTCTTTTGTTTCATAAAAATATGTTCATAGCAAAACATTTCATTTTGTCACCCCCACTTTGTGACGGAAACATGTACTTTCTGTTTTGTAACTTTTTTCACCTCGACGCAATTTCTTCTGAATTATTTCCTTTGCCTGATACATTTTCAGAAAGTCTTTTATTAAATATGTTTGGGTGAGTGAAATAAACAGAAATGTCAAGCTGTCGAGTGGATAATGTGACGCGTGGACTTGAAAAGTTTCTTTTCTTTTCATACATTCCGGCATTATTTGTGACGCAAGGAATAAATTAAAAAAAAGTAACACATTCAATATATCCTACATTAAAATTTCGATTTTGTTTTTAATGCATATCGACACAGTTATTGTAATTTATTGTCTAAAATCGATAATTCACAAATATTTTATATGGGGACAAAAAATGGATTAATTAGTGGAACATATAATACGTGAATAAATCGTTTGTACGTGAAAAATTTAATTGTACTATTTTATCAAATATTTACACAAGCAGTTTAATTAAATTGAATTCAGTTCGTGCACTATGCAATAAACACTTTATACTCTGAAGAATATAGAATATATGTTTACCCATGATATATAATAGTTTAACTCGGATAAACTTCCAATGACAAACAAATAATGGGAAATGGACTAACTGGCCCATTGTAAAGTAAACATTCTCCTGGGCGTGGGCGCAAACATTCATATAGGTGTCCAATATGTAGAGCACACTGACGTTAATGAACTAATTCATGATTTGCCTTTTTAAAGGAAATTGGTTTTAACTGAGAAACATTGTACTATGAGTTTTGGGGTTGATTTTATTTTCAGTCTTCTACATTGCTGCGAAACAGAAACCTCAAATAAAAGAACTTTGTTGACGCTGCTTTTTCGTACTTCCACACGGTCTTTTTTTTCAAACGCAACCGCAGGAAAGCATATACTGCATGATACTGCAACGAACCAGCTCCGCAAGGTGGAATGAAAGTCCAAACAGAGTTGGGTGGAGTCTAATTTCCTCTCGCCACGGGAGGTGATGGCGCGCATCGCGCTGTGAAAGACCAAACTGGACATCTACGCGCCAATTATTCCTGGCTTTTGAATACCGCGGTACAAGGGGTGGCGGTAACACAACCAAAGCAAACAACCGAGTGAACAAAAACAAAGCTGACAGAATAAAAAACAAAAAACTTAAAAAAATCAGAGCCCAGATTCGTGTGTGGTCAGATCACAGTTGTTTCCACACGGCCCGCATGCTCGTATGGTCCTCGCCCGATTCTCCCACGCGTGTGCTCCCCCCTCCCCTTCCCTCCCAGCTCCGCTGTGGCCACGCCGCAGTACCCTCCCCCCCGTTCGTGGGCCGCCGCCGTGCGCGTGTTTTGCATTTCAATACGCTCCGCAGACGCCGCCCCCGGAACAGTTGAAGATCCCGCCGCCCGCCACTTGCGATGGAAATGTAAGCGGCCGCGAAGAGGCTTCATATCCGCTGGACACGGCGTCAGAGGGCGTGGGCGCGGTGAAGGCGGGGACAAGAGGGGGCGGGGTCGCGCTGCAGGGAGATGAGCGCGGGCTGAGGCAGGGGAAGCGACAAAGCATGTGGAAGGACAGCGGTGAAAAATGGGTGGAAACGCAGGAAATATGCGTGGATTTGGGGAGATGGAGTGTGGAACTCGTGAGGGCGCGGTGATACGAGAAGATACAAAAAGGAGTAGGTGAGTGGACGCATGCATGTGGAGTTTCTGGGTAGAGATAACAGATCGGGAGGAAGTGAGATGTGGGAGTGGCGACAACTTCTTGAAATCTGTTAGAGGAGTAAGTCATCGCCGTGCGAGATGGGAGGCTATCAGGACGAAATGGGGAGAGACGATAGTGAGGTAAATGAGGTGGGGACGAAAGGAAGGGTTAAAAGGGAACTTGGTGAGAGCAAGAAGAGGTGAAAGTGAGAGCCCTTGGGAAGATAACGCGAGAAGTTCCCTTGAAAGGGAAACCGGCTGGGCAGGATGGGTGGCGGTTTTGTTGTGGAGATAACGAGGAATCGGCGAGGAGTGGAGTGCTAAATTGATTGATTAATAGCGTCCATGTATCAGCAGCTGTATCAGCGCAGGGTGGGATGATCTCGGAGCGGAGGTTGTTTAAATGACTACGAGGTGCGAATATCCAAGCAGGTGGATGTCATGAGGTTGGAAAGAAAATTCCGGATCATAGCGATCGAGTAGCAAGACGAGGTTGGAGAAAACAGTACGCATTAGGGAAAGTTGTGGAGAAGAGACAAGGAGAGAAGGAGATAGGAGCCAAGCAGGAACGGTACCGACAAAGCTGTAGGCGAAAGGAGCAGAGAGGGGAAAGAAATATCGTGCGGATTGCGGTCATGACCAGGAGTCAGTTGATACAGGAAGACCCGCGCCCGAGAGTTGACAGACTAGAGTGTAGAGTAGGCCCCTGAATGGGAGTGTATCTGTAAACCGATGTAATGCGGGGAGTCAGCGGATGCGAAACTGCTAGATGAAGAAGGAAAGGGGCGTGGCTAGATCGGGGGCGTATGAAGTGACGGATGGGACGGAAATACCCTTACGCAGAACAAACGAATCAAATAAGAGGAGAGAAGAAATGATGACAGTGAGTTGTGGTGATAGTGATTGTGAGCAGTGAGATAAATACGAAGCCAAGCGCACGAGAGGGGAGGGAAGAATGTGGAGTAGCCTAGTGAACGGGAGGGTATCTGTGGGCGGAGGTAGCGGGGAGAAACGGTTGAATAAGTCAAGCAGGAGGGTGTGACGAGCGTGGAAATGCGGAGGGGGCGTGTAGAAGCGACGCGGCGAGACTAGGGCGGGCAGTGTTGTCTGCGGGGGAGGGGGCGGGGCCGAGTGGAGCGGCACGGCGCGGCGCTGGGCGGCGCCACGCCTCGCTGCTCGAGCACCGGGAATTGAGTCCTCCGTGCGTGGCCTGCTCCCACCCCGACCGCGCGCCGCCGCCGCCGCCACCACCGCCGCCGATACCGCCCACTCCGCCTCCGCCGCCGACACCGCCCAATGGCACCGCCGCCGCCGCGTCCGCCACCGCCGGCAACGCTCGCCGCCGACGCCACCTCTGCCCTTGCCGTCGCCGCCGCCTCCGCTACCGCCGCGACCGCCTCCACCATCGTCCCTGCCACCGCCCCCATCGCCGCCACTACCGCCACACCTCCATCAACGCTGCCCGCCGGCAACACCCTTTACTCCGCCACTGCCACCGCCGTCACCACCCCCGCCGCCGCCACCATCTCTCGTCGCCGCTGTCATCACTACCGATGCCGCCGCCGCCTCTCGCGTGGGCGTGGAGAGGTGAGGCCCACGAGGAGGGAGCGTGAGGGGGAGGGGGGAGCCCCTGCGCGCGGCAGCTGTCACGACGGCCGCGGACCTCGAGTGCCTCGCCGCCCGCCGCCCGGCGGAATACGCAATGCGCTCGCACCTCCACCTGCGGGGGCGTGCGCGGCCGAGCCGGAGCTCTCGCGTTTCATCACGCGCCTCGGCCGGCTCATTAATATGGAATCGCAGGGGCCTGCTCGAACAAGATTATTCTACAATTAAACAAAACACCCACTGCTCCACCAGAGTGAGAGCTTGCTTTGCCGCCTCAGCTTCTTGCGTAATAATAGTTTCATTATAATACCGATTGGTCGTGGTGGACGTGTTGGACCAACCGCAGAGATGTGCACGAAGTATGGAGAGAAAATTAATCACGGGTCATCATTCTTGTAAATATTTTGTTTTATTGAAACGACCCTCATGAAGGTGACGCCAAGCTGCGACCAAAGAACCAAAAAGTTAAAATGTTGAGCGGGAATTATATAGGTAATTAACATGATCAAAAGCACGAGAAAAAGCAGAAATGATGGCGAAATTCTCCTTTAAAATTGTTAGTCGTAGAAAAAGGATTTTGTGAAAATATTATGGATATTAATATACTCTTATGGGGTTATTTTGTACATTACATTACCTTAAATTCGTCATACTTGCGTATTAATATCCGTTATTTCATCATTGTACGGTCTCCGTGCGGTCGTGGTTTGAAATAGAGAGAAAGTTATGTAATGCGGGGCGAAAAAAAACGGCGAATTTTCGGCAGAAAAACTCTTAATACAGGACCTAGTAATGAAAAAGTGGATAAGTCGGTAAATTTAGAAAATAATTCTTTAACACGTGGTGTAGCAGACAATTCATGTTTGATTCCGAAATATCGAATGACGGTAAAACGTTTAACTGTCCGTCCGTCTGTGAGCAACGCTAGCGGGTAAACGGTTCAGTTGATTTTCTCCAGAATTGATATTCCTCAATCAATATGGATAATGTCGCAGCCCCTTGAATTTGAAATCGATATTTTAATTTTGGGAGTACTTTATGAAGCCCCTGGCATATTGTCCAAATTTTCAAAAAAATTACTCCAACGGCGTTTTGATTAATTTTTTGTTGGATTTTGTGAAAACGTTCAAGAGAATGGTGCAGGTCTCTTTTTCAATAAAAACTCTTAATTTTTCGAAAATTACAGAATTCAAAAATTTTTCTGAGCCTTCTTACAATTGAAGTATTAAAGAGAAATTTTGAAATAAGCTCGTATAAAATATTTTGAATATTTGAGTACTTTTGGCGTAATTTTGTATGAAATTACGGGCGAGAAGGTACGTGATATTTTAGCACTATTAGTTTTTATTTCTATAATTGTTTTTGCTCTCCCTAATCAATGTGTACGTAGGTTCAAAAGGCGTTGATTTCTACTGAGGAAATTGATTAAACTCACTCGAATCCCCCGGAGTAAACTCACTCAAATTGATTAAGCACTTTATTCAGTTGTGCCGGTAACGGACACGTCAAAGAAAGAATTGTCTTCCTCTTATCTGTTTCATTAACAAATTGAGAAAAGGTAAGATAGAGATACATTTTAATCTTGTAATGTTTCCGTTACTTCTTTACTGTCTCGCCTTATTTAATTTAAGTTTGGAGATGGTAATCTGTGACAATGTCATTCGCATCCAGTCCTTTAACGATCGATTTTTTTTATTGTGCTACATGTTTATTAGTGTAGTGCAGTTTTTTTCAGATTTGCTTATTAATGTGCGCACATGTTTCATTTTCGTTTGGTAAGCATTGTGCCTTTCTGAAATTTCTCAATATGGATCAGTATTGTTTCGATAACATGAACACCAGCGTTTTAGGGCTCTCGACATCATTGCTCGCTTTTAGATTACGTTTTCATATGGTACTTGACCCAGTTTGAGCATTGGAAGTAGCATCGGGAATAATATAGACAAATTTTATACAAATAACGCATTATGATTTTTTTTATTTTGACAAGAGATACCCATCCGCCTTAGTCAACGCTCGCAAATGGTCCCGAGATAAACGTAACAGTTAATCACAGAGATACGATTCTCTCTTGTACTGTTGTAAGCGTACATACATGCGTACGTACATTTTCCCATTCAGTTTAATTTACATGTACGCGAGAAATATTTTTAATTTCTTCTTTAGCGTCTCGTATTTTTTTTTTATTTTTGACTATATATTGTTTCACGTTGCGACTTAAAAAGTCTTACCTTGCACTTTTGGTCACTACGCTTTTGCCGCATGGCAAATGTTTAATATAACCCCGCCGTGGGTAATTTATTGACATATTTGTTGGAGTTGGAAATTAATATTACGGTTTCCATTAGACTCTCGTAATACAATATGGATATTAACATTGTAGCAGTTTGTTATTGAAGAGTATGAATGTATTTTTGCGATGTGTCTACGAATGTGGAATTTCGTCAGAAATTGAACATAAATGCCTGCTGTAATTAATACATGAAGGTCTCTACTATTAGATACGGAAATATGGATATTTTAAGACGAAAAACATAGATTACTGTAAATGACGCTCAAAAAATCAGTAGGCGCACATGCAAAACTCACTGTTACACTCCAGAAATTACCAACACGTGTAACTTGGAAACGGTGCGTTGCACACTAGTTTCAACAGCCAATAGTCTACCCAATAGCCTGCCGAAAATGTAAAAATTTTGTATGATTTTCATAAAAAGGGTTTTTGGAAATTGTTGATCGAGGTTATCGAATAAAATTTGAAAAGCGGAATGCAGGTTCAATGGCGGATCAAAGTGATCACATTTGGTAAATATGTTTTCATATACTAATAGAAAATGCATATGAAGGAGTTTAGCGATCCATTTTCAAGAAAACGAAATTACAGTTCTAATGATACAGTTTTATCAATCTGAAATGAGCAGGAAAAATTGAAATAGGTACAAATTATTACGAATAAGCAAAACTCAAATCAAGAAAAATGTTAAATTTTAAGAATTTGACAGTAAACGTTAACTTGATTAATCCTCGCCCCGTAGACCATGCCATACAATATTGATTCTTGATTTTTTTTAAGTGATCGATTCGTGATTCCTGGCTCGTCAACTGATAAGGTCATTAGCCTCATAAGCGTAGCGGATGTTTCTTCTTCGGGAGGTGGGGGTGGATGGTGAGATCCGACCTCCGTCGGCTTGTGGGGATTTTCCTTCATCCACAAATTTGCCACTAAGGGCATCGCCCCAGAATGAATGAATTCTAGGTTTTTGATCTTAGCCGCTTTTACATAAAGCATTATTCGCGAAGGTGATCAGTGACAACATGGTGACGTGAAAATTAAACGAACTCCTCTCTTTCCCCACGTGAAGGGTGACCGGAGAGGAGGGTGGGGAAAGGATTCGGAGGGGAAGGGATGGTTAAATTATTGATTAAAATGAAATGGTGATGGCTGAATAAAGTGGACGGAAAATAGAACCTTTTTAAAATTTTCTTTCCTTTTTTTAAATTTCACCCTTTGTTTTTGTTTCGTTATTTGTGTGAATCTAGTCTGTCGCTGTCACTTGTTCTCGATTATTCAGAGGCGTTCGTCAGTTATCGTAGAGGGGGGAGTTAGTAGGATGTCGCGTGGATGACGACGTTTTCTGTGAGCAGGTGTGTTGTTGAGGATATTAGTGTAGGGAACGAGAAAGGGAGTGAATTTAGGGTTAGTGAGGGCTTTGGTGAAGCGTGTCTTAGCATCGTTGTAAAACACAAGTTGGATGGGAGTTAGTCCGTGCTTCATCTTTACGTCGTATCTCGTCAATAGAGACGGTTGAAATGCTTGTCTGATCAATCTATTTGCTACTCCTTTAGTCTTAGTCGTCTTCCAGATATCATATCCGTATAGTAATGTCGATTTCACGTAAGTATTGTATATGTAGGTTTTCGTCTTATTGTCGAGTTTGGAATGAGAAATGAGTGGTGTCAGTGAGCTAATGATTCGAAGAGCTTTCTTTGCTATGATTTTGATGTGGCCGGTCCAGTAAAGTCAAAGTCTTCTGTCAAAAGTCAGTCCTAAATATATTACATTCCAAGGGGTGTGGATGTTGTTGATAGTAATGGTAGGGAAATTATGAGTCGTCCGTTGTGTAGAAAAGATTATGGTCTTGTATTTAGTCGGATTTATCGTCCCAGATGGGACAATCTCTTAAGTTTCTTACTGGTCTGCCTACACGTGTGGTAGTGTAAGTGCGTGTAAGAAAGGGGTGAGGATAGGACAAAGAAGAGGAAGGAAAGACCGCGGGCGGTCAGTGGTCCGTTTGTTAGGATACTGCTCGGGCATTCAATTGTGCTGATTGGAGAAACCACGGGAAACTACCGGGAGCAGCCGGCCGCTAGAATTCTCCTCCAGACAGCGACTGAATTAGACCTAGCTAACAAGCTAGTGTCGAAAGTCCTGCGACCGTCGGGACTGCAGTGACATCTCGTGATGCCCTGAGCCACCTCTCCCCGTGATTCTTGATGAACATACTATGCCCTTCCCTTCAATAAATAGATTGCATTTTTAAGCAACCCGCCGAGAATACGGAATCATATTTTTGGCTCAAACCCCACGGTCGTCATTCACCAGTGTGGCAAATATCTAGACGTAAATAGTTCTTCAAGCTTGCAATAAATGTAGTTTCACTATCAATTTACGTTTTTTACAGTTTAGAGGGGAATATAGTTATTTAAATAATCCTGCTCCGTGTTGTTGCAGCAGAAGGTCGATTCCTTCACGAAGATTACGATTAGGGATAATAGCCAAAAGCTGTAACTGATTTACCTTTGCAAATTAGTTTTAATACAATGGAGCGAATACTTTCTCATCAAATCAATCCCAAAACTCTCGTTTCTACATGTATTTATAACTCAACTTGTTGGGTAGGGATCCCCAAACTTAAGAAAACTTGTAGAGAATACACTTTTCTTCGTAGTACCTCACACACAGTTTTAAATGTTGTTGACGTTAAATAAAAAAGCGGAGCGCATATTGGGATGTTATGAGCATATTAATGATACGCATATTTTTATGGATTCATAATATTATTTTACACATGAACATACATTTTAAGAAATATTTAAGAACTAGCCATTTTAAGAAAGATAAAAGTTTTAAATGCATTTGCAGACATGTTACACAAACCTGTTGCAGATAAATTGAAAATAATTCAAAGAAGAAATACAAATATCGTTTCAAATGACTGCGAAAATGATAAATGTATTTGAAAGAGTTCAAGATATAACTAATTAAAATATAAGAAGACTTTCTGATATATTTAAAATGCAAGTATGCAATAATTTGGTATCTTAATGCCATGACTTTCCTTTCGTACCTCTTTCTGCACATCACGGAAATGGTTGAGTCAGTTCACGGATGTAATTTGTAATTGACTTTGCCGATTTTTGTACTAAATTTTTGGGCGTAGTGATGCCTGTATAAAGAGTTTGTACAATTTGACCTCGTTGATTTCCCGGGAACACGTTTCCTTCCACTGAAAATGTTCGTTACGATCTTTCCTTATCGTGAGTACGTGGCTGCGCAACCTTTCCTCTGTCGCTTCTCTTGCCCTCCGGCGTGGCGCGGGGGGAGTGGCCGCCGCCGTGATGATCCAATTAGCCGATCAGCTGATGTCAGAGAGTTCCGGTGGCGGGACGCAACGCCCCCACCCGCTGTTTGCGCGGCGACTCGTGTTGCTGAAGCGCACCCCCACTTCCACCCCTACCCCCTCCACCCCCACCCCCACGCGCACACCGCACCCCCGTGCGCGATTACTTCGATATCGCTGCGCTTCGATATCGAACCCTGTCGCTTTTGGAAGTGGAGGTACGAAGCGAGTCTAATAAATGCTGCAATAGCTCAGTGGCAACGTGGTCTCTGGAGTATTGTGTAGAGGGTTACCACTAAGGAGTAGACGCATGCTAGGAGACCGGCCGGGGGTTTAGAGGTGGTCCGGTCTGGGGCGGTGGCCCCGCTGCTGGGAGATACCTGGTTGAAGAAAACTCCGCTAGTCGGTAGGTCGGCTCCGAATCTCTCCAGCGGAGGAAGATTACCATCACCTCCCGATAAAAAGACGTGCACTACACTTACGAAACTAATGACCTCAGTGGTTGACGCACTCGGAATCGCAATCAATCAGTCATTGAGGAGATAGGTTATCTATTGTGCTATTTATAAGCACTGTCTGTTCTACGAGAGGGATTTCTCCCCAGAGTTGGCACCTAAGCATTTGCCACTATCCGCACACTCCGCCAAAGTACGTCGACAGGTTGGTATTTGTGTCTCACCAGTAGGGAGTTTACTCTCGATAAGCTTCCCATTCAAGGCCTGGGTCGGGTCGCCCTGCCAGCTCAAAGCTACTGACTGGCCAGGCCAGTGCTGGAATCGGAATAATGCGCCCCTCATAATGAGCCGGGCATGGCCCACCTTAAAGCCCAGAGTATCGGGCCACTCCACGACGAAGCCAAGACCCCAATTGGGGGGCCCTCGGGTTAAGGCCTGGGGATCTCGGGACCCCCAGCCCGTCTTCTTACTGCCTCCACCTTGAAGCTATCGACGTGAGCGGCCATTCATAATCCATCACTAAGAACTGCGACCTCCGTGGTCGATAATTCCCCCCCCCCCCTCTCCCCACGCGGGGAAGCCCACCATTTAGGAGGGTTCGTGATCCGATGATGACGGTTTATCTACGCTAACTACATAGCTGAGTTGAATTCAAACCATGTGTGATGAAGTGATTAGAGGCCGGCTGCTATAATCCGAAGTTTTCAGTGGCTTCTACGACCAATAGCAGCCTAATTCTGGAGCATTAATTCATGCAACTGGCCACGGACCTCGCGCGATCTTTCCTTATTTATCCTGTCTACACGTTTTCCCTAACACACACAGACATACAGTTAAGCTTAAACGCTATTTGCACCACCACCATCACTTTAGTAGGGAGAACATTCGAGAGCTTACAGCTTAGCCTGGCTCCGGTACTGACTCACTGAGAGATATATGTTTTTTGGGGGGTGGGGGAACCGCAAGCCGTCGTGCGTAGAATCTCGTGTTCTAATGGAAGATGAATATTGCCACCTTCTGATATGTAGCGTACATTTGGCTAATTCCGCTTATCCGTGCGTGATTACTTGATCATTCCTTTGTTGTCGGAAAAGAACGAATGGTAAAAGAGGAGGTACGAAACTGTTCGTCACTAAATGTCACTTTTTCAGATTGTTGATTTCTGAATTTTTGGTACAGATAAGTTTATTTAGTTTTCCGTTGTGTTCTATAACGTGGCAGTTTTTTAAGCAAAAACCGTTTGGTGCCGCTAATTTGGAGATCTTCATTCTCCTGTTAATTTGGTTTTGCTGCTTTTGCAGTATCAGTAAGCATGACACTTTTGCACGGGGCAATCGGTTTTTCAATCCTTCTGATGGAATGCGTAAGCTCTTTACAACAACGTACACGGGAAATGTGTAGAGTTTTTGTTGCACATAAAATGTTTGCGTGTGTACTATAAACATAAAACTCGAACGATATTTGAATTCTTTTGACACCTCTATACGACGTGTTAACCTCCACAGTACAGTACTAACACTCCAACAGAATATAAAAAGAATTAACTCATTTGGGGCCCAGGCAATTAAATGCAGCATTTTTCATTTGTTTTATTTAATATTTTCCACCAATTGGAACCTTCTTTGTAAAAAAAGTAGTATTCTTGAAGATTTGTGTTTTTTCTACCTCATGACTGATATAATGATTTGCTTTGACAAGAAATGCGCTGCAAGATAATTTTGTTAAGGTGAGCAGAGGCGATCAGCATTCGGGGAGTTTTATTACCTCACCTAATATGTGAATTATCAGATTATACAGATTATATTTCAAATATGAATAAATATTTAGTAGAAATTTAATAAACGGAAAATACTTAGTGGGTATTACGTTCTCCCCCTTTCGTCGAGTTCTTCTTACTGCACATAAATCTTACCAATGTTTCCATGGACAAGCCTCTAGAACCCCCTCCTGTAGCGTATTAACGTGACATGGGTGGATGCACTTTACGTTGGACCGGTGTCAGCGCCAGACATTACGTTAAGTGCTTCGGGGCTTTAACTGGCAGGTGAAGAGGTAGTATGAGGTTGTAATTTTGTAAATAGGTTAACAGACATTTTAATGACAATATTGTAGAGTTAAACTAGTTTTAATCAAAATGGGTACACAAAACCGTTGAATTCTTGTCGGTTTGTGATAATGTTTGAAGTTGTATATGTCTTTCACATGAACAATAATAAATTTTCGAAAGGAGAGAAGTCTGAAGTAATTAATGTAGTTTTTAATTTTTAGAAGTCAGGACGTTTTTTAAAACATTAATACGTCACAATTAAACCTCGTTGGGGATTCAACAGTCAGTAGTAAAAGAAAGTATCACATTACGTTAATACATGGATCGCGAGAGTGCTTAAGTCTGTTTTCGATAGGTTTTCCGTGCTTCCTTTCAAAACCAGAATGTGATATTTGTTCTCTTCATTATTGCTTTTCTAAGAACAGATTTTACCATTCAATTACTTAAACGCTTCTTTCATTACCGTTTCAAATGTGTATTTTAATTCAATTAGCTGATTACCAACTTACGAGAACTTAAATTTTTTTAGCTCCGTCATTCCACTCCGAGTTCGTGAAGACCAGAAATTATACCCGGGTAGTATAATTTTATTTTTCTAATAGATGAAACTAAATAAAACTGTTTTAAAATGGTTTGGAACTGTATGTATACGTGGGACAAAGAGGGATTTTCATGTTTCTCGCAGATAAATGATATTTTCAAGAATGTATGTCATTGCGTTCGATTTACTTATCATTTCCAAGTTGATAGTCTACTTATTACAAGTCGTATAGTATAAAGGAGGAAAATGTTTCTATAAGGAAAAAATTATGTTGGGACCAATATATTATTTTTATAGATTTGCCCAATTTTAACACGACATGTGAATGCAAAATATAATTTTGGTACAACCATGAATCGCCCAATAAATATGTCCTTCAAACTAATGGTTCTATAAAATGGAACAAAACTTTCTCATACCAGTAATTTTCCTAATTACTTTAGTCTGTGGTAGATTTTCGGTTTTACCATAACCTCTTCCCATCTGCTATCTATCGGCTTAATTGCCAAAAAAAGTATTAAAATTTTTCTCAATTTTCCGGTTCCTTCATAATAGAATGCAAATATGACTTTAAGAAATGGTAGTGAGGTAAAATCTGGCCAAATATTACTTTTTTTATTGATCCATTTGGAGCTGAAAAAGACGTTTGTCCGCTTCTGAAATTGCGCATTTTTGTGCTCATTTCACAGACATATTTTGAATTTTCGGCATAGTGCATAAAAATTATTTGAAGCATTTGTACTCACAAGTGCAATTATGTATCAAAACGTCCGTAATACAGTTTTTCATACGATGATCTTAAAAACATATATTAGCACAACTTTTGACAAATCAAAATTATACATGAAAATGGTACAACGTCGTGTTATTCGGAGTAATTAGCATTATCCACATTAAAATTTTAAACAAAAATTTGGAGCCGCGATTGAGAAAATCCTGTTTATTATTTAACTAAAAATTACGTGAAAACTACTAGTATTTTCATAAAATGCAGTATACGCCGTAATTTAAAGAAGTAATTGTGAAGAACAAATTGCATTGGAAAAAATATTTCTATCTTCAATAATGTTGCATGATGCGGTCCAAAGAATTTCAAACTAACATTTCCGAAAATTTAGTTTCAACAATAAAAATTGGAGATGTGGCGCCTTTATAAATGCATTTCTATTCAATCTTACAAAAAAATTAATGAAAAAAAAGTGAAGCCATTTTTGAGGAAATTTTGAAAACGTTGCAGATGCTTCATGTGAAGTTTTAGGATTATCAGACTTGAATTCTTTTTGTCGGGATAGAATTATCTGGAAATACTTATTTGAGAAAAAGAATCCTACGAATAGTTTAGTGCTAAGATTGTCAACAGACGTATGGGCAAACTGTCAGACAGATGGGCGAGCGGTTGAACGGATGGATAGACGTTTTCCCTTCAACCAATATTTCACTATCAAGAACCCACAAAAATTGTATTAGAGCAACTACTTTACTACATATAGGACCAAGATGTATCCACTTTTGTGATAATAATATACGTAATATAAGTAAGAGGAGAGAGAAAATCCACTTTTTCAGTATCAGGGAACCTCATGATGTGTACTTCGATTGATATTTTGAATTTTGTTTTCCGCATCGTTACAATTTTCTCCATACTCCTTATGTTCATCCGTCTACGAGAAAGTATAAACAGTCATAATTTACCGGCTGTGACGCATTGCATTGATCTTAATCGAATTCTTCGAGGAATTATTTTGAAGACTCGTTTTTAAACAAAGAAGGCACCAACGTAACAGAAATAAGCTAGAATTCTGAGGACTAATTAAGGACAACATTTATAAAGAACCAAAATCTTCCTGTTAACTAATTTTATATCAATTCAAGTTCGCCAATGAATGTTTTTATTCTTGTTAACGTTCAAATAAAGGAAATTAAGACAATTCAAATGCAATATGAATGTTACAATAAAGCGTTGCTTCTGTCAGAGTCGACGCTCAAAAAGTAGCCGTGACGTAATTGGAAATAAAACATCGCGGAAGCGAAGCGAGCGTACGAAAGGATGCGACGAGGTCTGTTTCCGCTCAAACAGCGCGCTCTCCGCTAATAACCACCGGGGAAAGGGCGTGTCCGGAATGCCTGGCCGCGTGGGAGCTATAACGAAGTTCTGTCCTCGCGGTTGATCTCCGGGCTGCCGCCACCGTCACCGCCGTTGCCACGACCGCCATAATCGCCGCGGCCATCGCCTCTCGTCTCTCCACGCCTCCGACGTCGTGGTCACTACCTTCCTTGCGAACTGCCTCCATCTTTGGACCCACCATCGCCTTCCGTCTTTGACAGGTTCATCTCCAACGTCCCCTCCCTGAAGTATCACGACCCTTGCCACCGCTCCGTCCCCAATGCCTCATCTCCGCAAACGCTAGCCCTCCCCTGAATAATCCCGACCCCTGGCATCACTCCCTCCTCAATGCCATACCCCCAACGCTGCCACCATTGCCTGCTCCCTGAAGAATCACGACCCCTGCCACCGCTCCCTCCTCTATGCCATTCCTCCACCGTCGCCACCGCTGCCTCCTTCCTGAATAATCACAACCCCTGCCACCACCCCTTCCTTAATGCCACACAACCACAGCCCCCGCCACTGCCCCCTCCTTCAGGAATCCGCCTTCTGTCCCTCTCCAATGTCACATCTCCACCGCCACCGCCACTGCCCTCTCTCTGATGAATCACGACCCCTGCGACGATGCTCTTTTCAGTGCCACACCTCCTGCCGCCGCCACCGCATCCACCACTTATCCCATCTCCACCGCCCTTTCCCCGAACAATCACAACCCCTGCCACCACTCCCTCCCCAATGTCACCACACCCCCACCGCCACGGCATCCGCCATTTCTCCCACCTGTAACGGGCGTCCCGCTGCGAAACGGATCCTACCCACTCCACCCCACCACACCACACATCCCTGACCGCGTCTTCTCCTACCAAACTACTCCCCTCCCCAGCCCCTATAACCCCCCACCATCACCACCTTTGATCACGATTCGGGACCGTTACCTCCACTCCCACTCCCTCTCATCCCCCTCCGCCACCGCATTCGTCCCAGCTCGCACCGCCGCCGTTTGCAGGAGCGACGCCGAAGTTTTAATCGCGTCGTTTTCCTTTGTGCGCGTGGTGGCCTTGGCGGATAAACGAAATCTTCCGTAAGGACCAGGGACCGGACCGCGGGGACGCCGCGCCGGGAGAGGGGAAGCAGAACGGAATAATTTCCTGCGATAGTCCCTTGTCGCACTGTTGCGCCAACCCTTCTCCTGCACACTTCCGCGACGCAACGCGCCACGCGGCGAGGCGGCGGAGGGGGAGGGGCAGCTGATTACGGATCCGGGGACTGCTCGACGAGTTTCTTCGGAATAGTAGAAGATGGGTACAGTTTGCGTGCATGCGAATTTTCTACGTGCATCATTCAGACGAAAACACACACGCATGTGAAGTATTTTTGCATTGATCTACCTTTAAAATATATTTTTCTATTATATTATACATGAATTATATACATGATTATATACATGAATAATATGCATGAATAAAATTATATATAATTTTAATTATACTTGAAAGTATATCTTTCATGTAAAATTTTACTATTTCTGTGTTTAGTCTATATATTTATTTTTCGTAAAATATTAAAGATGTAAAGTTTTCGGACCTAATTCTAATAACTCAAACAGTTGTGTAACGGCTGTGTCGACAAGTGAATGGGATTTAAAAAGATACTGCTGGTATGTAAATCGATATATATATATATATATATATATATATATATATATATATATATATATATATATTTTAATTAAAAATAAATTCGAAAGTAGAAGCGTTACTATCTAGCTTAGGTTTCTATTGACTCAATATGGAATAATTCTGACTTTTATAATCTGTAAAAAATTTTGTGCGCTGGGTGAAAACGAATCGATCTACAGCCAAACACTTTCATCATAGCAACCACCGGCAAGTTCGCTGTTGTAAATGGTGTTTTAATTGTATTAATGACATATATGGTTAGTGAAAAGTATGTTTGGTGGGTGTATCCACTGAACTCATCTTAACAATGTTCATTTATCTCCAGGGACAAACTTGTTTGTATCGAAAGAATTGCCACAGGCCACGTTAGTACTACAATCTTGTTGGAAACGTAACTTGTTTCGCATCGAATTATTTATATGTCGACCCAATTCGTGGGTTCCAACTCTGACACATCTCAAAAACTACGAATTTTGAATTGTAACGCTAATTTTAAACATATTTTATAATTCTTACTTTTAAACAGAACTCATACGAAGCCTTTTAGTAAAGCTTATCCCTTAATGCAAGAGTTACTAAGCGTGTGATATTAGAAGTTCAATCCAACTAAAAACTTTAAAAACGTTTAACTTGAATGTTATTTTTCGTTGTGCCAACGAACAAAATAATTTGTATTTTAAAATAGGGCTGTTTAAAGAACCAAATTCGGCCTAAATTGTCCGCGTACACAAGTGCCACTCGCCTTTCACTAACTATTGAACGATTTTCGTAAGGATGAGCCAAAGTGACAGCTAGTTCTTGCAACATAACTGAAGGTTCTGTGGTCGTTGTGCCCCCGAGCCAATTAGACCCCCTTTCTGCATTCGTTCGTTTGCAGTTGGGTAACTTGTAAATGGCTTCGACGCTTCCTTTTGTGATGTCCTCGTCCGACAAAAATATAGTGCGCCGCGAGAAATAATTGAAATTAGGAAGTGCAGTGTTATGTGCTCTCTTCTGTAAAAATTCCTTTTTTCTATAAACATTACATTAAATCTATTTTTTGTGTGACAAATATTATGTTTATTTTAAAACCAAGACGTAAATGCGAGATTCGTATCGGTGCACGTGTTTCCGGCTTAAAATCATTTTTCTTTCTATTTACAATCGTGGCAGTTTTCTTTTACTGATTATGAGAGCACGTTAAGAGATTTTACACACACATAATTAAGTTTAAATATTTCCCTGATCCGCATACGTATACCTCAGCAAAACTCTTGGACTTCTGTATACTGATGTTTCTCAGGAGCCATAAACACTTTACAAAGAGGCGTGGTTGAACAGCTGTCGCGGCGGAGGGATACTTCTCTGAATTACATGTGATGTTCACTTGTTTAGCGAACTGTCACTTTGGCTCGTCCTTAGGAAAATCCTTCTGTACTAGTGGTTCACCCCCAAGCGCTTTGCCTCCCGTCCGGTTGACTCAACAAGAAGAGGGCACAGCTGGAAACGAGCATTTTGGGATAATTTAACTTATCTCTTGAAACTATCAGCCGAAATATTGTGGTTGGGTTTGGATATCGATTGGGTGATGCGAATGGGTTTGGGATACTGATTGGATGATTGATTGAGAGCATCAATAGCTCAGGTCATTAATCCCGTAAGTGGTCACTCGCGGGAGGTGGTGGTGATCTTCCTCCGCTGAATGGCAAGAACCGGCGCCGATCTTCAGGTCGGCTTGCGAGATTCTCCAACCAGTTATCACCTACCAGGTGTCGTAGTCCCAGCCGGGTCATGCTCTTAAGCTCCCGACTAGTTTCCGAACATGGTTGACCGTGTAATGCATGCAAATGTGTGTGTGTGTGTGTGAGAGGGGGGTGAAGATAAAACAAAGAAGAGGAAGGACATATTGCGCAGGGTACTTGGCCCGTATGTAACGGTACTGCTCCGGCATTTCCCAGGTGTTGATCGCAGAAACCACGGACAACTGCTGATCAGATCAGCCGTCCGCTAGATTTGTCCTCCAGGCAGCGGCTGAACTCGGCGTAGCTATCATGCTGGTGTCAAAAACCTTGCCTCCGTCGGAAACCGGAAGCCTAGAATCTCCCTGTCAGAGGCAGTGCATTGATCTCCTGAGCCATATAATCCAATTTTTAGATATTCTGGATGCAATTCGAGTGTTCCTAAGATCAGTTATTTTGTGTGTAATATTTAATGGAGACATCGTCAATTGAATTAATCACTATCGCTTGTTATTTTGAACGGAAACATACATCTCTAGCTGCATTACTGGAGTTACTGACAAGAGTTTCATTCTGTTCGGTGATCATAGCTTGGCTTTATTAATTTGTTGTAAGAGTCAATAGTGGGGCAGGTTCTTGATCAGCAGACATTTTCAGTGAAGATTTTTCCATACGATCAATACTTCTCAACAACTACAAGATGTCAGCTAATAGTTTTCACTAACAAGGACAGTAGAAAAGGAAACCCCGTATGGGGCAATTTACTCCAGTCCGTTACACAAGGATGGCTGTTTAGGAAAAGCAAATTGAGATATAAGTTTCTTTTACACTCGCACTACGAGCACTGCAACGAAAAATCGAGATTATTGGCACTATGGTTCCGGACAGACTGAGACTGCTAGCTTCACTAAAGTACACATTGTGAAAAACACGACATATTGTAAGGGAACTCTTGTTCCATCCCGTAACATTCAACTTTATTGGTGATGTTGTTGCAAAGAATACTTCGGATTCACAGCGTCAGGCAAGTAGCAAAGTGTTACTCGTAAATTATTATTTTACTTTCTGTCTGAAAATGTAACAACTTTGTCTGACTGTATTTGGCCTTTATTTTACAGACAGAAAAATTCAGTGTTTTGGATGGATTTACAGCAAAGTAATAAAATATGTGTGCAATTTACTAAAATGTGTGACACAAATGACATTTAAAAAAGCGACGTTTCGGAAACCATTATTTCCTTCGGGCTAGAGTTAAGTTGTAAAAAACAAATAAATTCAATATTTAAAAAAATGGACAGAATTGAAACAGAAGACTTACATAACATTAATGTACAGAAGTCACTGTATGAAACGCATCTTGATAAAAAGTCTTTTGAAACTCCCAGGTAGAAAAATACGGTATCAGAACACTCACATGGCGGTATGTCGTTGGAATACACTAATAAAGTATTCTGTTCTCGTGATTAAAAAAGTAGCTGCGCGTCTCTATCAGCGAGAAAACTGAAAACATTTTGTAGGAAAATCAACAACCAAGAAAAGTTAAATTTTGTTCAAAAATGTTATTTGTATCACTCCTCCTTCAAACGCACGATGAAAAATTAATCTAGGATCGCGTTGCAATACGAATTCAGTATAATGTACTAAAACCCATGCTGGATTTAACATATTTTACAGGAGAATGACAAACAAACGCGATAGCTAGGATAATGAAAACATT
Source organism: Teleogryllus occipitalis (assembly GCA_011170035.1). Taxonomy (NCBI): domain Eukaryota; kingdom Metazoa; phylum Arthropoda; class Insecta; order Orthoptera; family Gryllidae; genus Teleogryllus; species Teleogryllus occipitalis. The sequence continues at coordinate 389,244 of BLKR01000391.1, read as the reverse complement.
AAACCTAATGGCAAAAGTAAAAGATTGTTGGAGTAATGAAACTGATATCGGTTAAACTACACGGAATGCACATTAAAAGACTTCGATCACAAAACGAGATACATAATAAGCCTCTGGTTGTGGGTGGGAAGTTTGCAGTTTCCTTAACTACTAAAGCCATTTCCCTCACACTATTTGATTTACTAAAAGAGTAATTATTACTCTCCAATCCTTTGTATGTACAAGTGTCAAAGTCGGAGTTTAGTTCAAAATACTGGTGGTGGATGTTGAATGTGTGACATGGGTACGGAAAAAACGATAGTTAAATGTGACGTAAGATATTTGTAATTAATTCCTGACAATGGATACACTAATACAGTATCTATACTATCTTCACCTGGCGATAGAAGTAAATCGCAATTCGTTCAAGATTTAATATTTTATAAAATATCTCATGGTAAGTGTGAGAGCAAACCCTTCAGCCAATTAGCAACTTTTGCTGATAGTATTAATGAATGATCTTGGCTGTCCGGGTGATGCAGCGTCGAACGCTGTGTTGCCGACGTTTCGACCATCTTATCATGATCTTCCTCAGGGCTGGTCTGTGCATCATGATCGAAACGTCGGCAACACAGCCTTCGACGCGGTGTCACCCGGACAACCAAGATCATTTTCATGATTCTGGCCGCGGAAACCTACGACTTTAAGTATGAATAAATGTTCATTTAAACCAATCACTGTCTGTTGTAACAATTAAGAAGTTACAGTTTTTTTAACAACCCACTGTTTGAAAGAGAGGAGTTTAAAGCACATTTTATGGAGAGAGATGAAAGCACATTTTATGATAAGAATGAAAAATGCATCTGCCTGAGTGAACCGACCAATCTAGAATAGTGTAGTAATTAAATGTCATTTGGTCGTGCCTTTTTAACGATTGTTTTCATGAGATGGCGTTTTAGGGAATTCAAGCGACACCTCAAACGAACGTCGACACGTTTTTCAGTTTCAACGCATACAACTCTTCATTTCTGGAAACCTCCGGAGCTGGTGCGAGGATGCGTTTTCACATTTACTTCTATTATTTGTCTGATTGTTTACCTCTTTTTTTCACCCCTCTCTTGCGATTTCTACGTAACAGTATGTTAATCCCCACGAAGCTTTTTTGCTTGTTGCTACGACAGTAGATAAAAAAGTTTTGATATGCGAGCACGCACTATTGCTGCGGGCTGCAGCGCGGTTACAAGCAAAATGCATTATCAGAGAGACTGCAACCTTCATGAGTATCGCATTCCTTTCCTTATTTGTGGAGCCAAATAACACGGATGTAATGGTTTCTGTCTGTCTGCCCCCCCCCTCTCTATCTATCTCTCCCTCTCTCTCACACACACTCACTCACACAGAGAACACATCACACACCACACACTTTCGATCTCTCTGCGCCATAACCCAGATGGAGACCTGCCGTGGCCGCATAGTGCCATAATACCGGTGTTTTTTTAAGATGTTGATAATGTGCTAAATTGAGATGAGTAAGAATAACTCTTGACCCTAAGTTTATACATAGGGTCAGGATGGAGAAGAAACTTCTGAGCGTATTCCATGACACATTGTATCAGATTCTGTCCCATATATATATATATATATATATATATATATATATATATATATATATATATATATATAAGTGAAATTCAAACATTCATACGGACTGAGTAATTACGTATGAATCTACGTTCTAGGATTATTAACGCTTGTGACTTAAAGAAAGTGACTTAAAGTTGTGGAAATTAGAATTAACATGGAATCACGCATCTGTGACTATTACACACTGAATGAAATAGAAACGAACTACAGGCATATATTTTGTTGGAGAGCAAGAGATAAACAAAGATAAGAGATTGTGAAATAAAGTCAATTGTAAAATCTACTCAACCTAATAAACCTCTAACAAACCCTTTTAAGTAGAAACGCCGCGATGCGCCGTAAGTCGTTGCTAGTAAGTTTATGCGATTCGTACGTAAGTGTGACCTCCATTTAGTATAGTTGTCCTCAATCGAATTGAATGTTTCTTTTCAATCAACACTCACTTGAACGGGCGACTTGGATGTGATCCCAAAAGGAACAACAAAACCGTCGGAGCTGAGTTCGGGCGTCCGGGGTTGCAGCATGTAGGATACGTCCGTTCCCCTTATCTGGCGCGGCACAATTACGAACTGGCTGGCGCTTGCGGAACAAACACGAGCGTGTGATGGACTACGCCTGGCAGCTGCCGAGCTCACTATCAACGCGGAGCAGAACGGCGGCGTGAGGAGGGGGATTGAAGGTGTTGAGCTTAATCGATTCATCGATCAATGCACAGGAGACGCCGCAATTAATTTGCTTCATGTTCCAGGCGAGAAGGTCGCTAGGGAAGGCTTGTTTTTGATGCATGTTGTTTTGTGCTCTTGGGGAAGAGCAGTTGAAAGCACTTTCGAAAAGCACTCTCCCTTTCAGTTGTATTAGGCACTATACAAAAATGAAATCTAAACTTACGTAAAATATTATACATTTATCAAGATTCATCTCGAATATTTGAACACGTCTAAGCAACACTGTAATCAATTGCAATCTAAAAGATTGGTCGCATCGGTCATCTGTACTGATTGAATGTACTGGGTCCGATAACAAGCGGATCAATACAATTCTTTTGGGATTAAAATCTTAAATGTACTTGGTGTGAATGAAAATTGTACTTTTATACTTCGTCCATGTATTTCTTTAGAATCAAACAATAATTCTTTAATACTTTAGCAATAATTAATCAGTTCCAATTTATGGTATAAATTACGCATTTACTTTATTATTGATGATAGCTGATATTATTATTATTATTATTATTAATATTATGACTGTAGAACTGATGGGTACATATGACTTGTTAATAGTTCCACTAGACAGATGAAAAGGACATTTTGTGTCTTTTTGCAGAGTTTCTAGTAAGTTTGCGCAGTTTTCAATAATACATAGAAAGTAATAAATGAGATGTGTAAATAATTGCAGCTGACATGTGTCATTCACCGTACATTTCCTTTTCACACGAAAAGATCCGCATCGTATGATAAAAGTTTCATTGTCAATTTGGTATCGCTTTGAACTCGGTTGGATTATTTAGAGGGGCTGACTCGCCTTCATAAACGCCAAAATAATAATAATAATAATGATAATAATGATAATAATCGTAGTAGAAATAAAACCCGCATACAACCTTGACAGAGAAATTGGCTAAAGCTGAGCGTCCTGTCTGCCTCTCCATAATGGGTCGTATATTGTAGGATCGACACATACTTTGAGTATTGTTACGAGCTACTTAATTCATCATCGGCAATGATCATTTAATCTTCCAAAAGCTGCCTCTAAATAGTATAGTCATAGTATGGTCGAGTCATAGTATGTAATTGCGACGTCGAAATATTAGGATCACGAGCAACACGAAGTGTAAATGTAAAAAAAGATAACGATTTACAATATAAGTTCTCACATCAAGACTTCCACGCCGGTAGTCGGCAGCAGCACATCCTGAATCATTGTGTGTGTGGAGGTCCTGTGCCTGCAGTCTCCGGGTCACTCCCCCTCCAGTCGCTCAGCGCCCTTGTGCCCCCGGCGGCGGCGGCGGCGGCGGGGCCTCCCAAACAAACAACGGCCTCCCGGCCTCAGGCAAATTCTCACGCGGCCCCAGGCGTTTACGCGCAGCGGACCACCCTCGCCGCGCCCGTTCACGCGGCGGCCCGCCACCCCGCCGGCGAAATGATTGCCAGCAGCTGCCCCTCATGGCAACGATTTCCCACCCCGGCCACCCCCCCTCCCCGCGCAGCCGGCCGTGGCGCACGCCGTCTCGGTGCGGGGGACGACGAGGCGACGTGAGAGCGTAGGCTTCCGCGCCATGAGTCGGTCTGTAAACTTGGCTGTCCGGGAAGCGGTGATTTCTGGACTCAGATGCCAACGTTTCGGCCCCCATTCTGCGACCTTCCTCAGGACGCCGCCCTCCCCCCTCAGCATTAGGCCTTGAGGAAGATCGCAGAATGGCGTCTCCTCTTCTTTTACGTACTTGGCTGTCGGAGAGACGCGGCGTCCAAGACACAGGTATCCACGTTTCGGCCCCCATTCTGCGACCTTCCTCAGGACGCCGCCCCCCCCTTCAGCATTAGGCCCTGAGGAAGGTCGCAGAATGGGGGCCGAAACGTCGGCACCTGTGCCTTGGACGCGGCGTCTCCCAGACATCTAGGTACGTAAAGACAAGGAGACGCTTCCCATATAGTATGCCGACGAGTTCCCTCCACGATAAGGTTTGTCTGAGGTTTAGCGCCATAGTGATTACTTGTAATGCGCGTCATTGTGGTCAGAATCGCAAAAATTGTTGATTATATCAGAATGGACGAGGGAGATAATTTTATTCACGGCGAATTTTATATCACGAGTGGATAAAAATCTTAGATGATACCGATGCCAAATACACGGTTGTCATATATTTCTTGTGTAGATAACGCCACTGACATTACTATTTGTATCGACAAGTTTCGGAGAGGAACCCAGTAGTTGGTATTTTTGATGTAGAAAGTGGAATAGAGACACAGCTCCGGTGAGTGTCTTCGTAGATTCTGATTCCAGAACGGTAAAGAAATTATTTATTGATATTTATTCTCGAATAATTGGATTAGAGAACGGAAATATGAACAGAAAAGAGATTAGAACAGAAGGTGAAGAGAGATAGAGAACAGAAAGTGGATTAGAGACGCAGCTCCGGTGAGGGTCTTCGTAGATTCTGACTCCAGAACGGTATAGAAATTATTTATTGATATTTATTCTCGAATAATTGGATTAGAGAACGGAAATATGAACAGAAAAGATATTAGAACAGAAGGTGAAGAGAGATAGAGAACAGAAAGTGGATTAGAGACGTAGCTCCGGTGAGGGTCTTCGTAGATTCTGACTCCAGAACGGTATAGAAATTATTTATTGACATTTATTCTCGAATAATTGGATTAGAGAACGGATATATGAACAGAAAAGAGATTAGAACAGAAGGTGAAGAGAGAGAGAGAACAGAAAGTGTATTAGAGACGCAGCTCCGGTGAGGGTCTTCGTAGATTTTGATTCAGAACGGTAAAGAAATTATTTATTTATATTTATTCTCGAATAATTGGATTAGAGAACGGAAATATGAACAGAAAAGAGATTAGAACAGAAGGTGAAGAGAGATAGAGAACAGAAAGTGGACTAGAGACACAGCTCCGGAGAGGGTCTTCGTAGATTCTGATTCCAGAACGGTAAAGAAATTATTTATTGATATTTATTCTCGAATAATTGGATTAGAGAACGGAAATATGAACAGAAAAGAGAGGAACCCAATAGTTGGTATTTTTGATGTAGAAAGTGGATTAGAGACACAGCTCCGGAGAGGGTCTTCGCAGATTCTGATTCCAGAACGGTAAAGAAATTATTTATTGATATTTATTCTCGAATAAAATGATTCACTCGGTGTAGATCAGGGCGGCTCAAGCAGAGCGAATCGTCAGCGCGTTGGCTCCCGAGAGCAAGTTACCGAATATGTCCCGATTCTTAGTTTTTCAGTGTTTGATAAGAATGAAAAAATTTCTTCTTTAAAATATACAAGTTATATACTTCAAAATCCTGAGGATATCACTTCCTACATTTCATTATCATTATTATTATAATTATTATTATGAACAGTTTTATAGTAATTAACGAAAGGAGAGTATAAAGAGTGGGATAATTGCATGAATAGTATGTTCAAGAAAACGAGCAACGATAGGAGTCAGTTTTCCTGTGTACTACGAGTGCAATTATACCCCTTTATACACATGTTACGTTCAATCTTTTTTCGTTTCCATTTACGAATAATTCAAATTTTAAAAAAGTCGAGCACATCTTTTCCACCTGCGGCATTAATTTATGACGTAGTGTTGCTTCTGAAAAAGATCTATTTTAGTGAACCTTGCGTTGTTTTTGTTTCTACGAAATTTTTGAAAATACTGGAAGGCACTGAACCTATGCAGATAAAATATTAGAAGCTGACAAAGTCATGAAAACATTACTTCCCACGAAAAGTAAAGACAAGTAAGAGAGAGAATACATGTATAAATATCGGTGGAAAAACTAGTCACTTCTGAAACGTTTTGGTACAGCATACGTTTTGGAATAAGGAAACACGACTGACGTTTACATTTTTTACATTCGTAATCCTAAGACCACATGTTTTACATCTAAATCATTTAATATAATCACGTTAAATAATTGATGTTGTTGCATAAGTCAGCTAGCTTAACGTTTACTTCCCCAATTTAGTTTTATTAATTCGTTGTTCATGTGTAGTTATAGGTACGTAATATGTCATGAGCTTTTTTGTTCATGTTTCATGGCCGGCTGCAAATACCTTTGCTACGTCTGTGTAATAGTTTCTTAATTACACGATTTCACCCCTTTTCTGAATTTTGATTGGTAGGTGTGAATTTTTCATTGCACGCGTGCTATTACCATAGAGATAATCAACGACTTTTCATGGAAGTAATGAGCTGATTTTAGTTAACTAAACGAAAAACATTATTATTAACCTCAATACTGTTTTGATCACTGCGTGGCCCATCAGTCGCAAACGATTTTTTGCTGTACTCTAGAGCGGCATTGCGGAATCGCTGGGCGGCTGGCGGGGGTGGGGCCTTCCGCTCGCCCGCACGGCGCGTCGTGTCGCCAACTCGAGGACTGTCATTAGCGGGCGGCGCTCCGGAACACGACGCGTCAATTAGTGGGCGGGCAGCTGTCGCCGCAGGCGTTTGCGCCTCACTTTCGCCTCGAGGGGCGGGGGTGGGGGAACACGGCGCGGGACGGGTGGCTGCCAAGACGCGGCGGCTGATTGAAGATACATCGCGGCTTAATCGGTTTGCGTTGTCAAGGTGGTGTAGTTTTCGTGGAAATTCGTTGATTGATTGATTTTTTTCGTGTTTCCGGGCGCGTCAACTGCTTTGGTCATTAGTCCCGTTAGTGTAGTGCATGTTTTTTCTCGTGAGATAGCGGTGATCTTCCCCCGCCGGATGGCGAGGTCCGGCGCCGACCTACCGTCGGCTAGTGGGGTTTCCCCCTAACCAGGACTCTCCCACCAGCGGGGCACCGCCCCAACAGGAACAAGCTCTAAGCTCCCGACCGATCGCCCGGAATATGTGGTAGTGTAGTGTGTGTGAGCAAGGGCAGAGGATGGGACAAGGAAGAGGAAGGAATGATCGCGCGTAGTCCGTGGCCCGTTTGGTAGGGTATTGCTCCGGCATTCGCCTGGTGTTGATTGGACAAACCACGGAAAACTACCGATCAGAGCAGCCGGCCTCTAGAATTCTCCTCCAGACAGCGACTGAATTCGACCCAGCTGAAAAGGTTGAGTCGAAAATCCTGCCCCCGTCAGGACTCGAACCCTAAGACCTCCCAGTCAGATGCACTTCAGCGACATTAGTTAACGCCCTGAGGAGGTAATTTAATATGTGGGCACTCATTAGCCTTCGATCAAGAATCAAAGCAGAATTTAGCGATACTTGGGAGTGTGAAGGGAGAGGATAGGACAAGGAAGAGGAGGGAAAGATCGCGCGCGGTCCGTGGCCCGTTTGGTAGGGTACTGCTCCGGCATTCGCCTGGCGTTGATCGGAGACACCACGGAAAACTACCGATCAGAGCAACCGGCCACTAGAATTCTCCTCCAGACAGCGACTGAATTCGACCTAGCTGACAAGCTAGTGTCGAAAATCCTGCCGCCGTCAGGACTCGAACATAGGACCTCCCGGTCAGAGGCGCTGCAGCGACGTCAGTTGATGCACTGAGCTACCGCTCCCGGTGGCTGATTGAAGATACATCGCGGCTTAATCGATTTACGTTGTCAAGGTGGTGTGGTTTTCGTGGAAGTTCGTGGCGGAATTGTGTTGCCGCTTGTAAAATGTGCAATACTGTGAGGGGGATGGTGAGGAGGTGGTATCGAATCTCGATATTCCCAAGGGCGCAAATAGACAGGGGGCGGGGCGCAACTGCGGCAACTTGCCTCAGGCCCCGACTTAATTGGGACTCCGATTTTTTCCTATCAAATTTTATAAAAGTATTTACTTCTTTTTCAGTCAGCTATATTATATCTGCAGCAAGGAAAAATTAATGATGTGTATGAAGGTGGCGCAGAACTTGCTGGAAATAAGGGCCCTATGAATCCTCTGCTATTACATCAAAAGAAAGGAATTGCAATAGAAACATGTAACATATGCACTCTGTAAAAAAACAGAAAACCCCTCCCATTGTTTCATGTTGTTAAGTATGTATTCCCTAAGACTTATAAAATGAGGGAGATTTACAAATTCTGGAATAGTACAGTCACTTCTCAGTGAAAACAGAGTATGCATCTTTCTGAAATCGTAATTCCAATGTTTTTATACACCCCGATTTATGGATATGTATGTTTTAGTGAACTATTGCAAGAAATTATGCTATCTACCTACATAATTTTTACATTTAACAATGTTTACATTTACAATTTACGTTTAACGACTGCGTTCACTCAATATTTTTCGCATTTAAAATCACTCAATATTTAAACTTAAAAAAAACTCGCTAATTTGGCTTCGCCACCTATAACCTCAGACTTGTTCGCAATAGACGACGAAACATGAACTACTTTCAATAGGTCGATTGCGATTCACCACCAAACGAGAAATGGAAAGCGAAGACAGATAAGGGTTGATTCTATTAATGGTATGATGTTATTAAAATGTACTATAAACAGTAAAACCGGTTAATAACAAACAGCGATAGCACATCTGAGACCGACATCATTTCTTTGAAAGCAAAAATCACTAAAATCGCCCAAATTTCTTTCTAAATGAAAGTCCATAATGTGTTAAATGATAATAATAATAATAATAATAATAATAATAATAATAATAATAATAATAATAATAAATGGTTTTTACTACTCAAAGAATTGATGGGTCCGGCCGGTACATGAATTTGGATCTTCTGGTATACCCTGAGATTCTATTATTGCTTGAGCTACAGAGAAAACCAACTCGTCATACGCAGTTTCAACTGTTTTTTGACGTAAAATAAATAAATAAACTATTTGATCAGCCTTCAGGGGCCGAGAGCTCCTTTGATGAGTATACGTTTCGCGCTTTCACCTGTTGGGGAACCATATTATTATTATTATTATTATTATTATTATTATTATTACTATTATTATTACACAATCAATCTTAAATTGTAAAATTCTGCTTTAGTATTACGAAATTTTGGTGTTTATTGTCTTTCACATCTCGAGTATTGATTTAAAAAGTGTAGGTTTTTGCGGTTCGTTAAGTTGCAATTTCGATTATAGGTACTAAAGTAATATTTTTCCATGCATACTTGTAACGTAAGAAATATTGAACGCAATTTAGGCAGCTACTTGAGCTTCATTCTGTACGAAGATATTGAAAATGACATACCTTAAGTTAAAATCTGGGATGTTAGAATCGTTTCCGAAAGCTGTAGACGCATTGCAGTCGATTTTGAGGCTTATAGTGACATATTGAGCTTGAATTTGGTAGCATTTAGTGACATTTCGAGACTCTTATCTCCTTGCAGTTCTATTATTCAAAGCTGCATATTAATTAATTTCGACGTGCAGTAGGTCGGCGCTGGATCTCACCATTCGGCGAGGGACGAACACCGCCACCTTTCGGAGTTAAACATTCACTTCACTGGCGAAATTTATGTACATCACGAGTACCTGGAAATATCAATCAATCAATCAATCAATGCTTCTAAATGTTAAACTTTTCAGCAATTTCATGTATTAAATATTATTACTTACAGATTTTACGAGTCTGTGGAAAGGCGTGAAATGCAGCGTAAAACTGTGATTACATTTCATTGATCCAACACCTCTTTTATTTCATTCCCAACGGGGACCCTATTAATATTCACGCGACATGTGATATTGGACACGCCCGTATGTTTACCTTGTGCATCACGGTTCGCGTACCCATTCTCCCTACGCGTGGCCCATTTGATCAGTGCCCAAGTTCAACGATATTGCAGTGAAAGGTCGTGTTCATGGTTCGGAGAAACTATATCAGTGGGTCACTGTGGAGAATGTGATATTATTTGCACAAACACTTTAATGTAAAAATAACATCATTCGTGTTTCAGAGTTTGCAGTATTACGCACGCCAATATGATAGTGTTGTGTCTATTAGTTAATATTATCGATGGACAAGGAAAGTTATACACCTGAATAACAGTTATTTTTTAGTTTGAGCAAGAAATGTAGTTAGAAAGTAGTTTACTTTCACTAGCAAAATTTTAATGAAGGCACATGACAAGACACTGAGTAAATCCGTTTGTTGCTGCGTTGCAAAACAAATTTCCAGTTACGTCGACAAAATATGATAAGCGCGTCTCTTTTCTGGAAAAACACAAAAATATTGTTTGTGAAGTGAATGGTTGCCCAGAACAAGGTGGTAACTCTTACAAGTGCCTTCCCCGGTGTGGTTTAGCCTGCAAAATTGATGCGCTTCTGGCGCTTTCCAAGCAGAACTAGTGGTGCTACAATAGAGCATATTTTCGCAAGTTATTAGAAACAGCTATGCTATATTTCGAAATTGCATTTTCTGCGCTACTGACACCTTAGCTATTATTTGAAAACGTCCAATTCAACCAAGAAGCGAGCAAGGCTCTGTTGCCAGCGCAACGCCGTCAAAACTATGTACATTGGCTTGGATAATATTTCAGCAATTGACATCAAAATGATTACGAAAATTCCGGCTGCTCACTCGTGAGTTGCCTGTCGTCGTAATTTCGAATTTTTCACGTACACATTCTATCATAAATACATTTAAAGTCAAGTAATCACAGTGACTTACTGTTCATTTTAATAAAGATAAAATTATTTGAATATATTGTAGTGGTCAAAATGACGGCGTCGGTCGTTCTAGTGTTAAGTTAATTTATCATCGCCTTTTTACATATTAATACCGCTTCAAACAAAGAGCAGGAAAATAAAATTTAAGATAGTTTGTTTCTAGATCAACCACGGTTACGTACCCCCCCCCAAAAAAAAATTAAGTGAAAGTAAAAGCTCTGATCTTCAAAACGATAAGAAAGAATTTGGCCCTTACGGGCCTAATGTTTAATAAAATAAGTTAAATTAGTACGGGCTCTTACGGAAAAACTTTCGCGGGCATAGTTTTCTTTAAGCTATTGAAGAAGTTATACGGTTAATTTACTTTTTCGGAGAGGTGATTTATAAAAATAAATGCAGAGAAATTCATCACAAACGGAAGTACTGGTCCTCTTAGGGTACGAGAGAAAATCGGGACAAAGAATATGTATTATCAGATAGGTTTCGAATAATTTCTGAAAGGTTTATTTGAAAACACCAAATCGCCTAAATAAAACAACTGTACCTTATCACCGCCATCATCTCGACGTTCGACAACAATAAGCTTCTCAAATATCGATGCGGCATTGTTGTAAAATTTCTATTAAGCTTTGCGGATTGCTTAAAAGGAAATATATTAATACAAAAATACAAATATAATAAAAAATAAAAATTGCGCAAAAACTACTCGTTTTTTTCAAAAAATTGTACGTAACATTTTTTAAAGAGCTAATTTTGTACAAAAGACTGTCTGAAGCAAAAGTCTCTATCTTCAATTTTGTGGTTTTAAATATTTGTTTTTGAAATTTAAAAAAACCTAGCGATAACCAAAAATGGGACTAATACCACATTTTTACCGTAGCTTAATACATAAGTGGAGAAAATTTAAAGGAATAATTTGGATCTGTTTTGAAAGGAAAAAAAAATTGCGCAAATTTCAAACGCAAACTACACAAAACCAACTCGGTTTTCAAAAAATTGTACATGACCATTTTTAAAGAGCTAATTTTGTACAACAGACTTTGTCAGAGTCAACGAAAATGAGACCTTAACCATTCTCTTAAACGTTCTCGGCACTATCCAACAACAAACTTTAATCAAGTAATTTGGAATCATTTAAAAAAAAAGTGTTCGGGGGGCTGCTACATCAGCCACAACGATTAGAGAATATCAATTTTGGAGAAAATCAGCTGAACAGTTATTGCGCTAGCTTTGTGCACAGACGAACAGACACAGACGTTTTGCCATCAATCAATTTTTCGGTATGAAGGATGCGCAATACATGGATTCTGGCGACAGGATGTGCTAGAGGAATTATTTTTCTATATTTAGCATCTGAATTTATCCACTTTTTCGTTACAAATGCCCGACAATAAAGAGTTCTTTGTCGAAAATTCGCCGTTCTGCCGACAATCCTGTTCTGAGCGGCTATTGGAACGGTATTTCAGAGGCTTGAATGAGTCAATAATACAAATTAATAATTTGGTGATCTTCAGAATGTGTACGATATACGGCACGACGCCGCTCATCAAAACCTTAATTTGCAAATATTATGTATTATCATTTCTGTTAATACACGTCTTTCGAAACATTAATTTGCATAACCATCATCATTTCGCTTGCTACCCGGAATTTTTACTTTCACACGAGAATGGAAGTATGAATCCGTGCTCCGTCCCACATCCCCAGCAATAAAAAGGTCCCGATCGATCAACACATCTCCGTCATCACGGAACACGGCCCGCCCGTATTTGCACTTCCTTGGCCGCACTCGCTCGGCACGTTCGGGCGAGGGAACGGTGGCCGGCTGTTGACCTGCTCCGAGGGGGCGGGGCTGGGGCTGTTTGCCACTCGGGCGACACGGTTCCTCTCGTTCGCGACCCCTCCCCCCATTCTCAGTGAGCGAAAGGGCGCCCAACAAGGAAGATTATGTATTAACTACAAGAGAATATCTGTAATCGTGGAGCGCGCAGGCGATAAAAAAAAATCGATTACAAAATTAATTAAGAGCAAGCAACGTTCCCCAGAGCATTTACTAAGTAGTCAATTACATACGAAATGGAACTGTTTTGTTAATGTGTTTTCAATGATTATGCGAATCTACGGATCTCTAAAACATGGTTCAAGGAATCTTCCTACACGAAATATTGTTTACACAGATATGTCAGAAATTGAATACTATACTTGTTTTTTCTCTAACATGGCATCTGAGGGTAGTATCTCAAAGATGAAATATGGCCCGACGTTTTGCATCTTTCTCGGCCGCAAGATGTCGCATGATCGCGACCGTTTCAAGCAGTGCTGCAGATCACGTGACTCTAGCGACACGACCGAGAACGTCGTGAAAAGCCGTGCTCTATTCCATCTTGAAGATACTACCCTCAGATGCCTCGTTAGAAAATCCCAAGTATACAGAAGTTTTCATTAAATCTACACTTTCATGCTGAAATGAAATTTAATAATCCAGTGCCTCTTTCGTTTCTTCGCCTAAAGGCTTTTGACCCGCCAAATCGAAAATAAGAGTGAAAGTTCGATTCGCATCTAGTGTATGGAAATAAAAATTATTCTGATAAATTAACCCAAGAGTATGTTTAATGCAAATACTGCCTCAAAACAAGAACTGCCAGAGTGCCAGATTTGTAGGGGTATGAAGGAAAGATTACTAAGAAGCTAATTCAGCCATCTCTCACCATGAAGAACAAAATGAATGTCAAAAAAACTAATTTAATTGCGTTTTAAACTTGTTTAATTTATAAATTTTCAAAATTCTTAATTAATAAATGTAGAAGCTTATTTATGTTTTCGGTAAACTATGAAAATATTTTTTTTTAACTGAATCGTTCTTTTTTAATTCGAATTGTTGGAACGTGAGTTCGTGAGTGGCATGCGTGAGTTCTTCCAGGTCGACTGACTCGTGAAATGCCCTTCTTCTGTACGAATAAATGAATTTTGAACATATGTAACTCCTATTTGCGCACCACAGTTAAAGAGTAATGAGTTGAGGCCGGATTTTTATGTAATTACATATTCTTTGTCGTTTTGCTTGCCGTTCTAAAACTTGTAGTCTTCGCGAATCGCCGCCGTCCTAACACAATAATAAAACTTTTCATTACATATTTTTACGTATTTACTACTATATCACACATTCTACATATTTTGGCTATTTTCACAAAATATTTTTTATTCTATCAATTTTATCCAATTTTATTGCTTATTTTTTATGAAAATAAATATTTTTGAAAAAATCGCACTTTTTCCTACATTGTTACTGCGTACTGGCTACACAAAGTACGCCACACGAAGACGCGATCGGATGTTCTCAAAGTCCAGCGCGCCTGCTTCAGTTAGTAGCGTCTTCAATTAGTCATGAAGATTTCGATACTGACTGGAAAGTTGTATAATGCAAAGCGTGTATAAATTTGGGCTTTTCAATAGACTTTTCAGACGTTTGATTTATTTTTAAAATTTTTTAACGAACTTTGTTATAAATGTAATTTCGTATTATGTAAATGTTTGTTTTATAATTATTGTATTTTAATATTACATATTATATCCGATTTTACATATTTATTACATATTCTCACTGTTTTCATTACAAATTTATGTACATATTTTGACGTTTCATACTACACATTTTTCCGGTCTCTAGGAATGAGGCACGATGCCAAATGACGCTTTTCACTATTCTCCATATCGCAGACATTTTTGTGTTTCTTTCTTTACCGTAATGATTCGTACGTGCTGCACACTGCACAGCACCGCACTGTGCTGAAGTGTCCACCTCCACATAACACCCCAATAAGGGCCACTCCCCGCTTCATTCTACGAAATATCAGATATAATGTCATATTAAAGAACCTACTCCTTTAGCACAGAGTTCGGTTTTACGAACAGTTAAAATGCAGTAAGGCGCGTTACCAGGTGTCGTTCCCATTGTTCTCGGTGAGATACGGTTTTTCTTAGGGATGTGACATCAACAACAAACGTCTTTGATGGATGCTCAAAATTAAAACATCGCCCCAAAGCCATGGATGTTATTAAACAACAATGTTTATGAAGCTCGATTAGTAACCATTGAAGTTCACGTGGGGGAGAGGCATTTAATTGGAATGTACTTTTCTTTTTTATTTTTATTTTTAATTGATATTTAACTCATAACACAAAGTCAGAAAATCTTCAGAACAATTTACGAAACTTTATCTGATTTGAAATAACACGCTTTTTGTTTGACAAAAACTCGTTTTTATTTATTTCCCCTCCTGGTCTCATTGGACTGAAGAATATTCAATTTACGGATATCTGGAATTTTTTAAAATCTTATCACGCAAATTGTCTCGTTAAAAAATATCGCCAACATAAAAATGTCGAAAACACATCTACGTTAAAAAATTCTGCTTCAATAACTCGATGTTAAAGCTCGACAGACGTGTTTCTATAAAATAATCGATGTTTTGACCTATTAAATACATGGAATATTTTATAAAAACATGGCCATTGAATCCCTCGTTTGTGTGTGCCCCATTTGGATCCGCAATGCTTCCATGGCCGTGCTGTGTACTGGCCGCCCGCACCGGGCCACGCCCCCTTCTCCGCACCTCGCCTCGCCGCGCACCCTGCCCCAGCCGCGAGCACTTACCCGTCGCCGCGGCCGCGCTCCTCAAATATTGACGGCCGCCACACTGCCGGCGCAACGCCGTCACCGCCGCCTGTGGCTGCAGCTGCGCGCCGCCCGCGCATCCACGCGCGCCCTCCACACCGCCGCCGTCCACGCGGCGGCGCCCGCCGCACTGCGCCCGCGCGCGTCGCCCGACTCGCCCGCGCCCACCCGCCTCCGCCGCCGCTGCCATCCTCGCTAACGAGCCACCAATTATAAATAACGCCGCGCGCGACGCGCCGCCCGTGATATATACGCGCGGCCCTGACCCCCCCCCTCAACCCCCTTCCCGTCCTTTTTTTTTCTTCTTCTTCCTCCGAGCGGGCGACGTCACCACGCCTCGCCGCCGCCGCTGGGTGGCGGAGGGGGCGGGGCACGCTGTCTTATCGGCGGAGACGAGAACGCGCCGGCTGGCGGCTGCCAGCAGCCCAGAGAACGGAAGCGGTTGTTTGTTACGCGTGGATTTCGCTATGTCAGGGCAGGTGCTCGGAAATGAGCCGTGCGTACTGGCGTGTAGGACAATTCCTTGTTTTGCGAATGAAAAACATCAAAACTGATTACATTTTTTTTCCTAGCAATTTTGTGACTACGAAGTCGCGTGAGGGGCATTTCCTTGTTTTCTGAATGAAAAACATCAAAATTGACTACGTTTTTTCTTTCTGGCAATTTTGTGACTGTGGGTCGTTTGGATTGGAAGTATTGGGAAGAATTTGTTCATCCCGACGTTTTGACTTAATATTTCGTTCTGAATAGAATTAAAGTATTAGACAATAGTGTGAGAGTTTCATTTAAACATTAACCTCAATACCATTTCTTAAAGTCTCAGTAAAGATATAAATAGAGAGAGCAGAATTAATTTATTTCTGGATTCATCTCGTATAAACGAAAATTTTTCAATCGGTGTCATCGTCGACGGCGTAATTTCAATAGCAAGAATTTTCAATATTTAACATTTCCCGGAAAATTCCATTCCATTTTTGCTAATATCGTACTTTATTACTTGAAATGTTAGTATTGATATACGTGAATTACGTCTAAAATTATACAGAAATCCAAACTAATACCAGCTTTTACGTGTATTGTGATAGTTCCTTATTACGTATTACTTTTTGAGAAATGCGCATATATACATTCTCATTTAATATTTGTATGCAATTTTAAAATAGTTCAAAATGAAGGTCTTATTTCCCAATAATTACTACGTTAAGCAATCATTAACCCAAGACTTAAAACGCAGCCAAGAAGCTTTTAGACACATCTCGCGGGATATTCAATGTTAATTACTAATTACATGAAAATAATTTCGAAGACACTGTTGAAATTTAGCTGCATTTATAATTGTTTAAAGTTTTCAAGTTTGATGAGAATGCTGGAGTTACTGGTTACTCCTACATTTATAAAACTTAAAAAATTCTAATATTTGTTGGCTTGGATTTTATTCTTTCATTTCTTTATGATTACAAAGGGTGATTTGTTTAACAATTACTTTTACCGAATTTTATTTATACAATCATGTGAATAGGAATTTTTAAAACAGTGCATTGTAGTGCAATTTAAAACAGTGCAATGCAACAGTATTGTTACATTAAAATTAAGGATGGTCTCAGTTTCGTAAAGTTTAACTTAATATAGAAAACAGAATAACGCTCACTGGATACTGATACTTACGGCAATTGCAAAGTAACATTTATTAAAAATAAAAAAAAAAACATTTAAAAACCGAGTGTAACGTACTGTAGAACGAGAAATTCAATCTGTGTATGTTTGCTTGACCCTACCCTAGCCTGGTATATCTACCCTAACTCGTAAACTATATTCAATTTAATTAATAATACAGATAGAAACGAGGGTTTTTGCCAAGGAATGATAAAAATACCCCATGTAATAACTGTCACTTCTGCCATCACTTGCAGTAATATTTGTGGTTCGTTCATCAACTTTTACTCATTTGTTAAATGCTTCTCGAACCATAAATTGAGAGATTTCGAAAAACTGTCTGGCGCTAATCAAAAGTAAATTTGATTCGAAAAGTAATCGAATTAAGAAAACGTGGAAACAGTTTTCTTTGATTTTAAGATAAAACCGATATTTTTTTTACTCTCCCGGGTTTGTTTTAATGTTTCAACTTTTCTTTGAGATCCATTCCTTATATATTAATTAATAGAACTCTTCCTAACATATTATTTTATCTTACCTATATTTGATTACCGTAAATATTTATTTAATAAATTTGTCCGACTCCATTTCAATACACCAGATAGATATTATTTATTCCCAATTTCTCAGGACATTAATTAGGATTACGAAACGCCAACATTTATGTGAAAGGAGTGGCCATTAATTGTTAAAAAAATTCCTGTTACTTTAGAAAAAAATAAATACCACAACGAGTTTCTATGTTGAACAAATAAGCAGTATTTTAATTCCTTTTGTACATGAGATAAGGAAAATTTCAGAAAAGAACAAGAAATTAAATTATTTTACATTGAATCTATCCATCGCTTTAAAAACCTCCTAACTTTCTTTCATAAGCAAAATAGCGACTCACTGTTGTAATAATTAGTGTTTGATACTAAGGAATGTTTGCCTAATATTCTCGGTTGCTTCCTTTTCCCTGATTACACGCCTCTCCAGCGCTAAGTCTCACTTGTCGAAGTTACTTCGACACATTTAATTGTAGTTTTTTTTTTTTTTTAATTTGTTGCGTCTACTTTGACGCAACGCGTCTCCAAGCCCCTTGGGGGGCGTTGAGCGCTTTGCGCTTCTCGGAGTAATCCTCCATTACTAATAGCGCTTTTTTTGGAGTAATCCTCCGTTAATATTATGTCTGTCGCGTCTCGTCGCAGTCGGTTGTCAAGAGGACCGCCAGGTAGCATCTCCGCGTACGCGCCTCCTACCGCGCGCTCCTGCGTCACTACCCAGCGGCCAGAATTAGGAAGGAATAAGGATAGGGTTTAGGACACTTCACAGGGGTTGGACTAGCCCTTGTGAAGCAGCCGAACTCGTTTTGTTGGAACAAATTTCACATGAGATTCGACGGGAATCGAACCCGGATCTCAGTGGTGAAAGGCTAGCGACTTTACAATGAGAGCCTCGAGTTCCTTTAAGAATACCATTTATGATGTATCACGAAAATCCTCTTACTGAAAAAGTACTTGTCTGTACAACATGCGGTAAAATTTTCCTCTGTCGACTTTTCAATTCGAACTGCAAAACCTCCTACATCCGTCCGTTAATCCAAGCCGACTAATATCTAAATAGTTTGCTCACACTTCACAGACGAAGCACTCACAAATAAGTACAAAAAACAAATAATATCGAATACACATAACATTCAATATAAAACAAACATGTTATATATTATATTGCAGTATGTTTAAGAATATAAGAATAATGTGAAGATGTGGAAAGTAAGTTTTTTAAAAATATAAAAAATCTGATTCAAATATGCTGTAGCTAATCTCAGATTTGGACGATTTCTTCTCATTTGTACCGTTTTAACAACAGTAGATTCTTCCTCTTTTCTCCTTTGTTATACAGGTGAACGAAAAGTCATTTCCCCCGACTGGAAAAATTGTATTATTTTTTAATGAATTATCTACTGTTTATTATGCTTCATGAAATAGAATATAGGCGTATTATACCGTACATGCTCGACTTGTTTCTAATCACTTTACAGTTCTGTCTCAATTCATATGTGCGTTTCATTAATTGAAAGGATGTCCATTTTCTTGTCGCACTTCTCTCAAATCATTTGGGTTTTTAGCGTGATGTTATTGCTAATGTACGCCTTAAGTCAATATAACACTGGGGTGATCGTAGGACCAATGTGGTCAGTATAATGCCCATCGACGCACAATGCATTCAAGGAAGTATTCGTTTAGAAAAGTGCGAACAAGAATCGCGTATTGCGCCGGATACCTATCGTGTTGCTTGTCAGAGGGCCGGACATTTGATTTGTTTGTATGTGTTCCAGCATTATACAATCGTTATCTACATCCCTTGCCTTCCGTTACGTGTGGTGAGGAATACTAAAATCTAATCGAATCATAAGAATTGATCTCAAAACAATTATTAGCACAGGTCTTCACATTTTCTGAGCCATTATCTTTTTGATTATGCAGTAATTTTTATTCACATAACCATTATATTCGAAAAGTGCTCAGCCAGTTTACAATATCGGAGTAAGGAAATTGGCATCATCACAGCCGTCGCAAACGATTCACAAACGTCGACTTGCTGGATTTAACACTTTTGATTCGTGCTTAAAAGCACATAATAGCGTTTTTCGATGTATTTGTATGGTAAATGTCGGATTGAATTGTAAAGTTGCTGGGGAAAACTCATTAGGGAGTTTTGTTCTTTGTATTCTGATCATATAGTTTATGTTCTATAACATAAAGGACTACATTGTCATTTTAGAAAAATTACAGGTTAATTTTGACTCTACAGGTTTCCTTTTCTCTAAAAGACTGGATGAGAGTAAATCTCTAAACTATAAAGAATAATGCAAGTATAATTTGTAATATGGATAGAGATCTATGCAAAAATAAGGAGCGATGTACAATGAATACGTACAGTTTATCATTATTTAAAATAACAAATACTCATTTACTATAGAATAATGGTTAAGAGATAAATTAACAGATAAATATTACTTTTTTAAGACGAATTAAGTTGTTAAAATAATTCGAACGAAGTATGACTAAAAATGTGTAAGGAAAAGAGGAAATACGACAGGCAATTTGTGCAGATAACAATTAAACGTAGGTCATATAACGGCAATTCAAGAGAAATTGCAGTAAATAGAAATGGCGAAATATGAATTACAAATGTGTACAAACTATTGGGAACGTTAAAAATATTAAAAAAAAAAAAAACATACCAGTATAAATAAACTGCAATACAAGTTATGAAACATTTCTGACAAGAAATCCGACGGAAGTTTTGGAGAGCGTTAAGAATGTTCTGACGACGTTCGTTAAAAATATTCTTTCAACATTCTTCAGAAAGTATGTTTCCCAAGATTGACAACAAAAAGAAAACAGATTTTTATGGGAAAACTTTATTGTAACAGCTCATGTAGCACAAATTATTTTGTATAAACACCGCCAGAAATGAAACACTAGTCGTCCAGTGATATCAACAATGTGCCGTAGAAGTCTGCCGCCTGGGTTAGGTACCAGTGTTTGACAGCCATCTGCTACTCTGCAGTACTGCGATAGCATGATGCTAATCAGACAGATATTCCTTGACGTGTAAACAAGAGATGAAAATCGCTGAGAACCAGATGCGAACTGTAGAGTGAATGGTCAAGCATCTCGCAGTGTAACTTCTGCAGAAGACCTGTTGCAAGCTATGGATGGCAGAGGCGATGGCCGGAAAGATTAGCGTATCGGGCTGATATACCCAAGTTTGCGGGTTGAAACCCGATCAAAGCCGTAGATTTTTAAGGACGAAAAAATCCTTCGTACGCCTTCCTTCGGAGGGGAAGTAAAACCGGCTGTCCCATGTTAGTAGATTTACTGCATGTAAAACATCAAGCCTAAATGAAGCCTCTGAGCTAAATTCAAATTGCCTGTTTCATCGCCCAAATAATAACTTCTTTCTCCCCTAGTAGGTGAAAGGAGCATAACGAAATTTGTGTGGTCAGACGGAAGAGCAGGCCTTATGGCCTGATTCTCGCCACATAAAATAAGATATTAATTAATTAATTCATTCATTCATTTATTCTATGCGTGGTCAAACGGCTGACCATCAACCCTACAGTTGGATCTCTTCTCCAGAGATTTGCGTCTTTTCTTCCATCTCAAGAAATTCCCTTCCTCTTTCAGTCAGCTTTAAAGCCCATCTAAGTGGCTGACGTGAAGAAATGGAAGCAGGAAGGCAGCGGCGCCCAGGGTTCTTATCGAGGCAGTGCGGAGGCGGCTCCAAGGCCTGCGTGGCGGAGGAGGGGGAGGGGGAGGGGCTTGGTGCACACAGCGCCGGATATCCCCCAGAGAGCGTGGGCGGGATCTGCATACAGACGTCCTCCAGAGGCTCGACAACGTACCCACTGACCTAGTCGCAAGCCTGGCGCGGACTCGACGTCCAGGGTCGGGAAGTTCTCACACTTGCCCTCTCTCCCCCTTCTCTCTTTCACTCTTTCTCTCTCTCTCTCCCTCATTTATACTCAGAGAGCGAGATCACGAGTATATCTCATATTGCGGCGCAACCTCCTTTTACTTAATTTTAACAAAACCCTTTTATCTAAACAAATATTCTGCGCATTGAAATGCCCGTTGTGAGCCCGAAATTCATTGTGTTGCCTAGTTCAATGTATCTAATTGCATTTAATTTCAGAACTGTTTCACTTATGTAGACCAAGAAAAAATCACCGCTCATTCAAGAACTCGGTGGGGAAATTACATTGCGGATAATATGTATTTTACTAATGCCACTAGAAATGTGCCATTCGAATATAAGTCGCGCGACAAAAATAGTGTCGTGCTATTTATTTATAACTTTTTCCCGACTTCCTCAGATGATTACCTTACACATTTAAACGAACAAAATATAAACAATAAATAACATCAATCCTTAAAAATTACTATTTACAATAAATACAATAAAACACATTCAGACTAATATAATGAAATACATTCATACTTGAAGTACTTCAGTTATCTGTTCAGTATTTTGTTATGCGACCAATTGGATGGCAATATTTATTTATTTTCTTATTGAAATATAGCAATATTGGGCCAAGTACACTGTTTTAAAATGTTTTTAGAGTTGGTAACTTTCCTTTCGTCAAAATACTGTCCGCTTGGGCGATCAGATGCCTTCGTCCGTATCACCATTTGTCATGCATTCACCAGATACTCCATTGATCTTCTGCAACCATTCCCCCAAATTCGTTTCTGAAATTTCCAAAATAAACTAATTTACAACTAAAGTTCTAAAAGTGTTACGGGTTCGACTTTCTCATCCGGACACGCGTTAAAAATCCAAATTAATCTCCATTTAAAAATATCACTCCAGTATTCTCAACTTCTCCACGGCACAGACGGACTTCATCGCGTCCAGATTCGAACCCTCTTGATATGCACTTCGTGTTTTTTCAACTGTTACCTATGCTACTCATACCACTCAAAAACTCGTTTCTTCTTTATGATTTTCACGCTACAAAGCACTTGTTTTATGAATCATCTTCTATCATTTTCCAGTATCTTTTCTAGTCCGATATTGCGTAATCCATAAGTATATAAATTGAATTATCATTTCACAGTCCAAATGTTATCAGAATGTAAATAATTATTTCATTTATTTCTTTTCCTATTGCCCTCCTGTCTTGTCTTATAAGTATTTTTTCCATATTATCGTATTTTATGCTTATGTTACTTATGTTTATTCCATTGTTGTTTTGTTTAGTAATCAACTTTTTCCCAAATGTAAATTATTTATCACATTCATGCGTGAGATAAATGTAGCTCATCTTAATACCTATGTTTATTATAATATCGAGTCCTAAGCCTTACAAACATATCTGGAAATGGTTGAATGTCTTTGTTGGGTAGATGATTTAGAATATATGATATAATATTTATAATATAATTTTATAATATGACATGATATATACGAATATATGATATGTAATGGTGAAATGGGGGAGTGAGAGGTAGAGGAAGCATGAGTAACCCGAGAACTCGAGCCGCGAAACCGCTTTGACTTTTTGAAATTTCACATGGATCGACCAGGCTACGAACTCCGGTCCCAGCGGTGGGTAGCGAGCAGTCTGACCTACATCTGACCGCCACCGCTCTTGCTTCTGCTGACTTCGTCTTTATTAGTTTACATATCGGAATATACACATTGACAACACTCCTGATTCCCATCACAACGCGTTTCCGTCTCCTCTGGCTTGAATGACAAGGGGCTGTATTTGTGGCATTAATGCAGGTAATACTTGCAACCTGGAATATCGCACATCTCTAAATAGGGATTAATGTTGAAAGAAATGATGTAACTTCCGTTTCGATGCTTCTTCATCTGAAAGATAATTAAGCTTTTCGAATTTGCGAGTATATGTAAAACGAGGGGGAAATATTTTAATTTTGTTTTAATAATCGTGCAGCAGAGGGCATAAACTTTTACGAATTACGGATTAAAACAAAATCATGGCAGGAGAATTACATGAAATGCCTGGAGTATCATTGTCATCCTCTGAGCTAGCAAGAACTTTTCTGGTCTTAGAACTATCGCAGCTGCCTTAATAATGAATAAAACGTTCAGTTTGTTGAATTAAGAGTTCTTGAGCTTCTTTAGAACACTTCATACATTTGTCGGTGTATTTTCTCTTGTTCTGGTGTGAATTCAAACTTAAGAGAAACAAAATTAAAGTTCCGTTGTTAATTTTTCGCGGAAACGTCCCCCCTTTTTTTTATTGCCTCTTGAGTTTCCTATGCTAATTTACCAACTAGATTGGCCCGCTTTTTGACCGAAAACACTCAACATCAATATTTAACTGCTACATGATGCAACACAAATTATATTTATGTACATTCTTTTGAAAAAATTAAACTGTCAACCCCATTAAGCAATGGTCTGACTGCTAACCCACGGGTATCTTCACATGTTTGGACTGAACGGCATTTTATAAGTAAATCGACAAGGCGATAAAATCATTGAAACGGATAACTAGTAAAATACAGCAAGAAACAAATGAAGGTAAGAAAGTAAACATATTCATTATAAAGGGTAAGAGCTTGTTTAAAGTCAAACCTTTTTCAATTCGTAGTAATACACGCTGATAAAAATATTGAATGTTTTTAACCTGTTGTGAAATCATCTCCGTCTCAATGACTTTACTTTCTCGTATACGTATGTATTTACGGTGTAATACTCGTATACGTAGTATAGAGAAAGTTATGTAATGCTGCCGAAAATCAAATTAAGAGTTTTCAACGGAAATACATGTTATGTGTGTGAGTGTTTTTTTTTTTTTTTAAGAAAGTGTTGTTTTTATAATTGCCAATCCGTCTGCCTGTCTGTCTGTTCGTCAGTCTGGTGTATGTGAACAACACTAGTGCCTGAACTATTTGTACGATTTTTTCCAAACTGAATGTCAATTTTTTCCAAACCAAACTGTCGATCAATGAGTCAAAACTCTGCGATTTTCAGAAACATTCATTAATTTTTGGGGGTACATTACATGAAGCCCCCTGGGTATTTATTACACTTATAAAGGTGACTTATATTCGATTTTCACGGTAAACTCTCAATTTTCGAAAACAATAAAAGTTTGTGTTTTTTCGGAGTCGTCCTACAACTATAAAATTAAAAGGGATTTCTCCTGTAAATAAAATTTGTTGGTGATAAATAGTTCTTTCATTAAGGTGATGTATATTGTTTAAAAAATGTAGTATTCGTGTAATAGGGTGAGCAATATTTGCAATTTTAAAAAATAACAAAAACAAGATTTTCTCAAAAACGGCTTCAATCCTTTTAAAATCTTGTAGTAAGGTTAATGTCAAATGTATCCTTACGATGACATAAATGTCATATTGCACAATTCTTTTGTTTTTTCAAAAAGTACAAAAAATGAATTTTTTTTCTTGTCTCTCAACCCGGTAATATTTACAGTAGAGGCAATTTCTTCACATTATTATATTCATATAGTACATGTGCTTAAAATAATGCCATATAGTTTCTTGAGAACTCAACAGTTTTATGTTAAAATGACGTCAAATTCCAGCGTTTTCAGAAACGCTCAGACGCCATTTCCTCTAAAGTGGCTTCAGATTTTTTCTTCAAACTTTTCCAACGTCCAGGGGTAATGGCACTGTTAAATATGACGTGAAGTTTATTTTAAAGTAACCTTCTGTTTTTTCAAAAATTACCCATATTTAATTCCTTTGAAATATCTCTCACGCCATTAGTTTGCACATTTCCTTCGATTTGCATATATTATTGCATTTGTGAGTAAAAGTTCTTCAAATGTCAAATTGAATTTTTTCGAAAACTCATATTCCTGTGAAAAGAGCTTCCAATTTCACAATTACATTAACACTTATACCTCATTTTGTTAAAAAAGGCTCTAAATTTTTCAATGAAAATTGCTATTTTGGAAGAAGTTTTACTCTTCTTTAATATTTCTAAAGTAATGCACTACTATTAGGAAACCGAAAAGTTGAGAAAATTTCAAAATAAAAGTATATTGGGTGGTGATAGATAATAGAGGATTTGGCAAGACGGCAAATAAGTCCTCACCAATGAAAGTAGAAAACTTTACTACGAGAAAGTCTGCGTCATTCTGTAGCCTCACTAGTTTAATAGTCTAATTATGCGGTAAAATGGTAATTGTGTCCTTCAAGTTCACTTTTTATCCTTTAACAAAACTCTATAGTTATTAACGTGCTGAAGCTTTGTTTTTGCCTCAACAATTAAGATTTCCTCCATCATTTCATTACCAATATTTTATTGTCAACTGAATTAATAGTAATTTGTTACATTGTGCATGACTATTTTGTAAGGTCGTGTTATAAACTAAGAATCGAATAGACGTGCAATTTTTGCCTGAGTTCATGACATATAGAAAATGTCACAATGCAGAAATACAGCCGTAATAGGAAGGAAATGCGAATGAAACCGAGATTCAAAAAATAAACTCAGCGAGTGAAAATATTTATTGAGCATAAAAGAAATACATAGTGAGCAAAAAATGATCACGATGAATATTTTTTCAAAATAAGTATTACTCTGACGGTTTAAATTTGTATACATAGTACGTGTTCTTAAATCAAAATGTACCGAAAATGCGTTATTTTTACATGTAAACATCGTAATGCAGACAATATTTCTATGATTTCAAATTTTTCACAGGTATTAGTACTAATTTGTTCTTGGTTTTCAGAAGTAACGTAACACTTTATTTGTGTTCAAAATTCTCTGCACATGTGAAAACAATAGGACTTATTATTAACAATTTCTGTAGTTAATCTACTATTTAGATACGGGTGAGATTTAAATCAAGTTATCTTCGTATAGAATCAGGTAAACAATTAAATCCACAGCACGAAAAAATAGACTGCTGATAAATATTGAAGAATAGATACAATTTTCGTAATGTGTAATCATTAATTGTTATATTTATATCCGTTGTTATTGCATATATTTTTATGAGCACATCGGAATAGTAATATTCCTCACGAAACGTGAGGCAACATTAATGTCACTGACTCTCCGTTTTTGGAGATGGCGTCAGATGCAATCTCTGTGAACTCAGCTTTAGCTCTAAAGCTTTGTTCTCTGCTGTCCAACTGCCGCAACACCTTGTCAGCCTGTCTACCTGTCTGTCTACCTGCCACGTAAGGGTGCAACCGTAGGGAAGGCAGACGTGATCTTGCTTAATGATTTCGAAATGTTCTCTTTCAATAACTGGCTCTTCCAACATGGTCGTGCTTGCCCATGTGTTTTGGAGATGAAAAATTGGTTCAAAACATCTGTTCATTTATCTACTTCTGTGGAAGGAAGTTACGTTAGAGGGGAAAATTCATTTGTTCCACTTCAGCTCCAAAAGACACCATATCTCGATTGAACAAAGGATGTTTTTACGCCTTCATGAACCTCACTTGGCCTTCAGCTCTCGAAATTCATGCACATTCATGAAATTATTCCTCTTGGGCACCGTCATTGAAGTCGCTCTTTTCCAGAGGTATCAAATACATCTTACAAAAAGACAGTTGGCTTTAGTAAACTAAACCGAAACTACATTACATGTATATATAAATATTAAATATATTAATAAATGCATATATTTTAATAAATATTTTTACACTGTCAGGAATACAATGTATTACACCGTCAAAGACTTACCGTATGGAAATACCAAAATATGTACTGCTGATCATCATGTAGCATGCATTAAATTTTTGAATATTTACCCTTTTCGGAAATTAACCATTTAAAATAATGGTATATTTTAATAAGAGGTTTGACCATTTCTACCGTGGATACATATTTATATTTGTGACAGCATTGAATCAAAAAATTGGTCGAATAATATCCCAAGAAACTTCTCTCCATAAATGAAGCATTTATTGTAACATGTCTTAAATCTTCGTGGCTGGAGGTTGGTATGATTACAAATCCCTTCCCATGGAGTCTCAAACTTCCACTACAAGAGGCAAATGAGAACAGGATCGGTTTTTACATTCTGTATGCCTCTGAGGTCTCGTGTCCTATTTTCAGTGTGTACTCTTGCATTATCGTTGTGAAAGATGCCATTTGGTACTGATGATTCAGTACTCTTTCCACATACTGGCGGGAACTCATAGTATGCTGAAGAAAACCATTCCTAATTTTGCACGCAATACCTCCCGTGACCATAATACCGTGCATTGGAGTCTGCCGATTAAGAGACATAAGGGTTTGCCGTCTCACCTGCTCACCTACAAAAATGCTGTCGTCGTTTTGACTAAGACAAAAGCAAGACGTATAACTAAACACTAGAAATTGAGAGACCTAGATATTTTGTTACCTTCACATCAGCTAACTGCATATTGTTCATTTTCAAAGGAGCATGCGATTGCCGATTTGAAACGCAATTTTGCATTGAGACAGTTTTTCCTTCGTTAGCTATTAATTTGTTATTACAAAACCAATTTGAAACTTTTGAAATTGTACTATTTATGGTTTTTTTTTTGCAAAGAACATTCGTGTCATCGTCAAATAGAACTGTTCTTCCATTTTTAATAGGTGAGGGCATATCGTTTACGTACAACAGAAAGAGGATAGGACCTAAGATCGAACATTGTGGGACCCCATGTTCAATTGGCAAAGAATTGGAAAGATAAGTAAATAATGTCTTTTCGTGCCAGTACAGTTTTTCTACTCTTTGAGATTGATGTTTAAGGTACGAATCTAGAGCAGTACCACGAATTCCATAAGAAGGTAATTTTGAGAGCAAGATGTTATGGTTAATAACGTCAAAAGCTTTCGAATGGTCTAAAAATATCCCAATGGGTTTTTCAGTTTGGTCCATTGATGAAGGAAGATCTTTAAGGAAAGAAAAAATGGCACTACTGAATAACCAATGTAATCAGTATCATTCCACTTTGCTTTGGCTGTATACCGTGCAAGTTTCTGCTGTTTGAGGTACGACGTCAACGGAACACACGGCTTGGGGAGTGGTGATTTAATCTCTGCTTTAAGCAACCACTTTTAGACGGATAGTAGCGATACTCTACTTGTAACTGCGGTCCGGATTTCAATTATTGTTATGCGTGTGCTCGCACAATGTAACTCTCTCCTCTTATTGAGGTCTGACTGGAAGGACCTGTAAATACTTTACAGTATTAGCGTGAGGCTATCTCACCGCTTGAAATGTCAAAGTTACACCTCCTTTTTGCTTATTAGCTTACAAAGTGCTCCCTTAAACCTCTGTCAATTATTCGTTGTTTTTTTTACAGTGGTGGCTATAATTTTGTTGGCACGTCGAGCACGTGGCTTCTGTATGTGTATTTTTCTCTCTTATCTGAGATATCGTAAGTAGCATCATTGTTCATACCATGATAATGAAAAATCTAATTATTTACTTAGCATAAGAATCAATTATACAAAATTTTAATATAGAACGATAAAGCTGCCATAGCAAATACTTTCCACCTCTTCTAACGCATATTTATTGTCATTTTGCTCATTTAATTCGTAAGTTTCTCAATTCTTAGTTAGCTCACTAGCTAGCCTACACAACACCAAGTTTGCTGTGGTGAATGAAAGCAAATGTACGTGTTATATCATGTGTGCTCACTGCCTCATTTTGTTCGTCTGACAGAAACAGTTTTAGGCCTCCGTAAGGAAAAAAGGTATATTCTTCACAAGGCGAATGGAGTAGGTACATTTGTACTACATCTTAGGAATGCACGCGCATATTTAGTAGTTGAATAATCGGTAGCTAGGGTTATTTTATAGGTTTAATATGTATTAATTATTGCAGTTGAGAAAAGAAACAGGATGTTTCGTATCGAATATTTATTTTGCACAAGCCTCAAAACACTTCATTGTATTAATCTTTATTAAGTTCATTACCATACGCAGAAATTGCAGATTTGGTGTAGATTCTGACTTTATTAACTATTCAAAGAATAAAATTTCATTTATATATCGTAGGTATTTTAACGTTTTAAGTTACATAAGGAATTGTACGATAATTCACGAGTTTCCAGGAAGAGATATTATTCACAAAAATCAACCGTTCAATTCAGTTCATTAATGAAGTAAAACAAGACACGTGTACTACGTGTCTCGTACACAACTAATCAACCAGACAAAGCATTGCATCAGAGCTCCTACCGATCAAGTGAGAGTCCAAGCACCTTTTTTCATTTGTCTGTGTTTCAAAGGGATGTGACCACAGGTGGGAGAGTCCCATTTAGAATTCGTTTTATATCGACTTCGAGAATGCTTGACAGTACTCTAATAATAATGGTAAATTTCCTATTATATGCTATTAATTTTCTCAACTTTATATTCATCTTCTTTTATTTATCGAGATACTAACTTCAAGGGACCTTACGAGAAGATGCTTATTAAAATAGTTTTGCATTTTTTTAAACGACAAAAGAAAGCGGATCATCACTTAAATTCAAGTATTTGAAAGGTAAATCTGCCTAATTTGATATTTATATGTTCTGTTATTTGAATATTTTTTTGCTTTGATACTCCACGCGTCTCTGACGTCGGAATTGTGTATACACTTTAAGAAAATTAATTAAAAATTTAATGAAGCAAATGATTTTCAGTTCTTGTAATAATTGCAAATCCTTTTGATTTACGAAAACAAGAATTCATTCTCCTCAACAGTGCTTAATAAACGTCCAACGTCGATATTGATGTCGTCAAAACGCTGTATTTTTTCTTCGAAAATTTTAATGTCATCAACTTACAGCGCAAACTATGAGTATGTTTGAATGTTTGTCATATCATTTAAACATATGCCCAGAAAGACTTACTTCAGAATTCCATTCAGGTTACTAATAGTTATATTCTTCTTTAAGAGAGGTATATGTTTAAATATTAGTATTATGTGGTCTTCAGCTATTGCTTCTGAGCTGGCAAAAACATATGGACATGTATTTTGTACCGGGATTGTCAAATTTCTGAGTTATTTTGAAAGTGTACAATTGCTTGCGAATCTGTATTAGTGCTTCTGCTCATTTCATGACGTACTTAAAAAGCGGAGAAGCTGGGATGCAATAGTAGTCGATGTTGGTATTCGTAATTGAATTCTCGTTATCAGATACGTATCGACAAAGGGTTATGAAATATAATGTATCAAGGAAATAAGCAAATTATCACCAAAAGTAATTTAGATTTGTAACTTCATGCAAGAAAACTGTTTTTTTTAGTACTTCAAACTTTACTGACGTCAGGTTAATTTAATTATCTTAATTGTCATGCAGTTTATGATCGAATGCATTGCTATTAATTCTCATCGAACGCAGCCAATATGTTGAAAAAATAGTGTAGAAAAACGTTTTAGATGGTTCATTCTTTCTAAAGCCGTAGTGGCAAATTTTTATTTTTGATTATACATTATCTTCGCATTACGTTGCTCTGGCAACTTTAATATGGGTTTCGAATGACACCTCTGTTTTCTCTTCAAAAAAGGTACCATGCATCTTCGTTATATTAGCAGAGGTTTACATGAATGTTTCATTTTTATAGTACTTCCTCCTAATGAAAATCAAATTGTCAGAACATTGTATTGCTTTCTAGTATTAATCCAAATACTGTGAAAGTTTTATGCTTTAAGATTCTTTGTTGATGAAGTAGCCTACGTATTATAACAACTATACTTTAAAGTTTCTGTAGTAGTACAGCATAGTTACTCGCAGTTACATACGCTATCCAGCGCTTTCCTGTAAAATTGATTTTGTGCGGTCTGGCTTATAATGAAATAATAATAAAAACACCGAGACTCAAATCAGTTGATTGTAAACTTGTTCCGCTAGTGCCTGTCATAAGTGCTATCGCTGTCAAGTTGACGAAAAGTAGAAACCATGAATTCTCGGAGCGCAGCTTTGGCCTGCGAGCATAGACGAGTACGAAACCAGCACGACCGCATCACCCCGACGCCGCTCGCGCGAGGCGGCGACGTCGGTGGCCGCGACAGCTGACGGGCCCAAGCATGGCGTCCCCCGCTGCCCTAATTGCGACCGCGCCGAACGACGCGCTCTGCCGCCACGGCGGAGCTCGATCCCCGGAGAAGAACAAGAAGAAGAAGAAGATGGTCGCTCTCCCCGGCCAGGCAATTAAGTGGAATGGGAGACGGACGTCTTTATTTCCCGCTGCCCGCCACCGCCCATGACGCGTGGTGGCGCCCCTCCCGCGCTCCCGTTCCGTTCGCCGCCCCTCGCCCACCCCCGCCCTCCGTCTGTCGGGCCGGGCGTTCAAATGGGCGTGCCCCGCCTCCCACGCGCCGCCGTCGCTTGTATCGGCTCTTTGTGAGGCTTCGCTTCGCTCGGACTTCACCGCTCGGAGAGACACGCCTTCCTCGTTGGAGCCGGCGCGGCGGCGGCCGACGAAGCTTCCACAACGCCCCGCCCAAGAGGTCTGTTAACCCTAGAAAGTAGGGGCGACCAGAGGAAACCAGGGGCCTGGGGACAGATGATCCACGGGAGGGGAGCTCATTTCAAACAAAAAATTTCATACTCCCCCATATGAAACAAAATTCATTTCTCCATGGTCCAAATAACTTATAGCGTTAAATGTGGATGTAGGTGCATACATTTTTTAAATTTTTTTTGAATGAAGGAAAATCCGCCAAAAATGCCAATTAAGTCGGGGCTTGGGACAAGTTGTCCTAGCTGCCCCGCCCCCTTCATGAACGCCATTGCTAGAAAGGGGTTTGTTGAGGTAGTATCAGTCTTCATTTTCCATGACAATTGCAGAAGATACGTGGATCGTATTCTTAATACCTGCATTTTTCTAGTGCGGGTTCGATAAAACTTCCCTTCGTAGAATACGAATTTTTTGTAGTACTTTTAGTGGTTGTTCAAGTATTATTTTCCCCCTTTCGTGTACATGGGAGAATTTTGTTGGTTTGCGCTCGCAATGTTGTTACAACATTCATTATTTTCCGCACTGTTCAAATATCACATTGAGGTGCTATTCGTTAGACATAAACTCAGTGCGCCTTCACACGAGCAGTACACGTGACACGTTAAGATTCAAAGTTAATGAAGAAATGGCATCAGGAGTTTATTATCAGTTTATATTTCTTATCAGCTTAATAACGGATACAGGCATCGTAGGGAGACTGATTGTACTGATTTTCTTCTAAGTTTTGGAAAAACGGGAAGCATGTGCATCACCTTCATATGAGTTATTTCGGCATCGAGCCCGTGTTAGCGCCCGGGCACGACGGGCCCTGGTACAGAGCCCGTAATAGATTAAGGTACCCCCGATTGTTCTTAAAAGAATTATTTCATAATAATTTGTTAAAAAAATAAAAAGTGATTAATGATTAAATGCAAAAAAGTAGTATAAGATAGTGATGTGTCTCGCATCATTGGTTAGTATTTATATAATATGGAATGTTGCTGCTTGATGCGACAATATCACTCGATAATGAGTTTAGTTTTTTTTAAACAAATCTGTCTTTAATTCGAGGTCTTAAAACGGCCCTGCTTGCCACTGGAATTATACACTGTAATGTGCATCCAACAAAACATTTAATAGAACGATGATCAATAACTGAATACTTCTCAACTGTAACTTGGTTTTATTTCGCGAAGTCAAGTTTTTTTCCGCCAGATGTCGAACTACTGATAGAACGTTCAGAGATGTGCAGCAAGCAAACCTAGTGCTGATTGCTTGTAGTTTGTTTGTTTGTTGATTGATTGATGTATCCTGGCGTGAGTGTAATGCTTGTTTTTATCGCGAGAGCTGACGGTGATCTTCCCCCGCAGGGTGCCAACATCAAGCGCCGACCTACGTCACCTTGCGGAGTTTTCCCGAATCAGGTGTCGCCCACCAATGTAGCACCGCCCCAGCCGGGATAAGCTCTAAGCTCCCCACTGAGCTCTTTTGGTAGTGTAGTCCATGTGAGTGTCATATTGTGCAAAGACAAGAAATAGGAAGGAAACCTCGCGCGTGGTCCGTGGCCCGTTTGTTACGGTACTCTGGCATTTGCCTGGTTTTGATCGGAGAAACCACGGAAAACTACCAATCTGAGCTGCCGGCCGCTAGATTTGTCCTCGAGACAGCGGCTGAAATCGACTTAGCTATGTAACTTAGTGTCGAAAATCCTACCATCGTCAAGACTCTGACCCTAGGATCCCCTGGTCAGAGGCAGTGACATCAATGTATACCCTGGGCCACCTTTCCTCTGGACTATCTGCGATATTGCTGAAGGTTATTCGCCACCGATTACTGAAGTCGTGCTGTTGCCTTTGCAGCTGGCAGTGAACTCCGAATCATTGAGCAGAACGCGTGCAGTTATGCACCAACATCGAGATATGGTACAAGAATGGCGACTCGATATCTTGCTCGACAAAAATCTCGATTTTCCTTTATACGCTGACCTCTATACTTCGCGCCACACAAGGGAGTGTCAGCATCCCAAAGATATTCATGTACGAACGCTATAAAACTTTTACACCCGGAGTTATGGCGCGGACCATCGTTATTTCCCTGAATTTGTTTATCAAATGCTCATTGTCGTAGACATACATTGCTATTATATTTCAAAAGTTAATGATTTCAAACATACAGTGACTGTTTTACCACTACAGCCTAAACATTTCACAATGAATTTAATATGAATGTAGAATTCATGCAATCCACTGCTTGCAATATTCACATAGAGTTTTTACAAGAAATGGTCATGCTTTGAAACAAAATTTGGTTGCTGGTAGGTCAAAGAATGGTGTGACAATTGTCGTTAAACAAACTTTCCTTAATTTTGACTGTTATGAAATAGGGTGACTGAAATGACAATCCGTGGACATTTGCTAAACGAAACACTTCTCATTAAAAATCGTACCCTCAATATCCTTTAAATTCCTAACAAAAGTGCAAATGTCTGGCACGAATGGCTGACTGGAAGCTATTTTCTAAGTATATTGTATTTATTTTCCATTTTTTCCCTTTAATTTATTTGTTTATGCGAATATTTAAAATGAAGAGTGATGTGGTTATCTGCTGCATGATGTGGCAATTTACTGATGCTGTAGTAAATGCAATGCTGTTATATATTGTTTTAAAGACTTATGTATAGTTTTAAAAATCCTACAACACAAATGAAACATTAATATAAAGGGAAAGCACAGCAATACTAGTGGGAATGCACAGCCTAAATGTTTTCTACTCTTGGTGTTATTACTGCAACATTCCTCAGATTCCTAAAAACAGTTCATTGGATCAAAGTCCATGGATCAATGTAATTTAATTTTTTTATATTTTTCAAGTTCAGGGCAGGTATGTTGTAGTGGATTATGCCATAAAATCTTGTTATTTGCCATTAAATTTATATCCGTAAAGCTTCATTTTAATCACATATCTTTTAAAGAGACACATGCTTCAAATATTGTGTTCATATTCACTCACTAATGCGTACAATTAAAAACACTCAATATTCTAACTTAAAAAATCTCTCTTCTCTTCGCTGACAAGAACCTATTACGCTAGTTCGCTTAACCCCAAAGTCTTCAAGGTCTTCACATAACCAAACGACGTAATGAACAAAAGACGGTTAAGAAGTGTTTTATTAATTTGATTATTGTTTTAAAGTAATGTTTAATAATATCAATCAATAAAACCTTTGGGGACTCTTACCATTCATTAAAGAAACAATAACGAACTTCGGTTTGGCAGAAAGATGAGATTTCTATCTAAACGAAAACCCTGAGTGTTTTAAATTTTTTTCGGTTTTTTGTCAGAGGTTTTAATGAAAATCTAGACTATACCCTCCTTTTAAGTGCATATTCTTTGATTCAACCCAAAAATTTAAAAAAATGCAATTCCCTGACAATTGTTTGCCCCGAAGGATTTGATCAGGACGCTGTGATGCGTCACCGAAATCAGGGACAATTCCGTAGAATACGGGACGTATACGCACTCTGCTTTTGTAGGAGGCGTTATTTAATTATTGATGTATTAGTTAATTATTAATAGACTTGTACATCACACGTCATGCGAAAGAAGCATCTTGGCTGTTTGAAATTATCATAGGTAATAGCACAAGTGGTATTTATAGTATTAAACTACGAATAAAATTATGTTCAACAGAGTTCCAAGATGCGCCAAATATGGAAAACATCTGAAAGCTATGTTAAATCAAAGAAATTATGTCATAGTATATACGCAATTTATTGGACATTGACAAAGCGATCAATTTGTACCGCCTCCTAAAATGAGTCACCGGTTATAATTGGCCAGTAGGGTGAGGCGATAAGACAAATCGGATAGAAAAAGCGATCAACTTTCTGATGTACACCGCCCTGATTGGCGCATTTGTATGTATAGTTAAACACTTGGTGGAAATACATGGACGAGTTCTTCCGGCGCACCAATTTTTGTTTTTTATGCGCACCACAATTTTGCAGCACGAACCACGTGACCACAGCACGGGCATTTCGTTTAAAAGCCCATTCTAGCCGCTGGTCGCCATGTTGCACGGAGTTGAGAAACATTTTGAAAGTGCTACAAAATGACAATTTTCAACGGTAACCGACGAAAAATAACGCGATGAAGGTGTACATGAAGCAATATTTAAAAGAAATGCTTCATAAATCTGTTTCAATGTCCTTTAGCGATGTGGAAATTTTAGTATCTGGCTGAAATTAAAATTCCCGCTAATATTGCAACGCAAATTGGTGCCTGAAGGGCATTGACTGAAATCGGATACCATGCGTATCATCCCTCACCCCTGTTTAAACACTTGGTTTTCATTTCACGAGTGGATTAATCGGAATAACTTTATTGTTGTTGGCGACATGGAAGGGGCAGGGTAGGATTAGAAGGCTCTCTTAATTTTTCGAAAATGCTTCATTGTCTCTAGATCAATAAAATAGTAAATTCAATTATAAAAGTTGGGAAGAATATATACATACACTGCAAACATTATCAATAACAAGTATTGTACCTCAGCCTTTGGGTCAGTGATCCCCATCTCGATCAGGGTTTTCGCTGTGTCCCTGATCCTTTGAGCAACGCAGAGAGGACCCCTTGGTTTGCTCCAAGACATAAATTTCACTTCGTTATTTGTGCTCGTCTTCTAGAGATCAGTGGGAAATATTATTATTCAAATTATCGTTCATGTTGTGGCGGCAGAAGTATATTCTTTCACGAATGACATGTTGATGTGATGTGATTGATGTGATTTGAAAACCAAAATCTAGAGCTGATTTGCCTTTGAAAGTAGACTTTATTACATCGGAGCGAATATCTTGTTAACAATTCTTGAGAAAACGCGCATTTCCTTCTGTATTTATAATTCAACTTATTTATGGTTTAGGGAAGGGATCCCAGAGTTATGAAAACTTACTCAGAATACACTTCTCCCCGAAGCACATCACATGGTTCGCATTATTTTCAATGTGACTTTTACTATTTGTAATAGTGTCTTCGTTTTCACATGTCTTGAATTATTGCGTTTTAAAAAGCAGGAAAATAGGACTTCAACCCAATACAGTACTTCGATTTATTTATAGTGTCCTTTGACAGTTAATCGGCTTTTACGGTGTCATCCAATCGGGAGCTTAAACGGCACTACAGTGACGTCATTATGGTGACGTTCAAACTCCCGATTGGACGACACCGTAACAGCTCTTCAAGAGACTCTATGTTTAAACCGAAGTATAGTTTGGTAGTTAAAATTATCGAGAGTTATTAGCGATGTATCCACTGAATACAAGCGTATCAGAGTTTTGCAATAGTTTCTTTGCCTTCAGACATGACGCAATCTGCACCAATTAATTATCGGAGAGTACATTAATTTTTTGTAAGACCACCGCAAACTGCTTATCTGAATGTACTAATGAATTATCTTTTTATTTGAATACATCAGAAGCAGATTTATATTAGTACGCTTGTTTGTATTGAGGACAGCGCTTGGAAGCAATATTTTAAACAGAACAAATGATGTACTTAAATCAGTATTTACTTCACGACATACGGCATGGAACAAGAAAACTCTTAACGAAACAGTTTTTACGTACTAGATAAATATGACCTAGTCCCGTGCAGGCTAGTCGATAGGGCACCAAAAGGTGGTCCAGCTTTTGGTAACGTAGAAGATATTATTTTCTCATTTTGTTTATATTGTTATTAGTACGAAAACTCGAAGTTTTCCACCTCCAAATACTTCGGGAAAAGTTTTAATAGTTTGAAATGCTTCAAAAAATTTCTGAGTTCTGACTAAATATTTTTCGGGAATTTTTTGATTTTTGCGAAATTACTTTTTAATAGTTGATATTACCGCAAAATTAGCTCTGGACTATTTTAAAGTTCATAAAATTTACTACGAACTTGCTTGAAATATTATTTTTTTCAAGCAATTAGTAACAGAACTATGAGATTTTATCATTTCACCAAATTTTCCTTTTTATTCTGAAGTTGCCCCAAATTACTAATAGTCTCTCTAACTTAGTATTTTTGAATTTCTATGATCATTTTAAATAAAAAGTGATTATTAATAATGTTTTAATGCTTACTGAGGTTACACTCGCATTTGAAAGTTGTGGTAAGAATGACAGTAGACCTATACCTTCTGCCAACTAACACGATTTATATATATCGAAAGCATTTCAATAGAATAAAATGATGTTCGTTATTTCCTTTAATTATTCTTATTAATATTGTATTATTATGTTACCAATAATAATATTACGCTGCTCCAATAAGGAAAAACCGTATTTAGTGGTAAACGTACTACAATGACGCGTTTCATAATTACCGAAATACATTTTTTTTAAGAAAGCACAATTTGGAGATAATTATTTAAAACATTTTTTAAAATCTTAAATCTCGGCCACGCCGTATCTACTATATTGCTAGTAATAGCGCTTCTACATTGCTGCTATATTCCTTGTTTACCTCTCAACCCTTTTAAAACGGGAATAAAATAATTCTCAAAATAGTTCTTATGATATGATCACGTTTGATGAAATGATATGAATAACGTTTTGGTATATTTTCGATCCATTCTTAATTTTACAGTTCAATAAAAACGAAGTTTTTTCCATTCAGAGGAGAGAAGATATTAAATATCTCATTTCAGCTGAGTTTACTGAATTTATTTCCTTCCGTCAGAATGACGCGCATTTGTGAAATGAATAATTTTCACGGCCAGTTTTCTGCCGCACGGATCACAAGATTAATTATCTCGTTGGCCCGACATTACTCATTCATCTCCGCTTTCGGCATCTTTAGACAAGATGACGCAGTTTTTATTCAGTCGAATTCACTTTGTGTCAACAAACCTAGCCGTCTTCCTGTTTTAAATTGAATAAAAGTGAGGTTTCCCATCGCGGGAGTTTGAGGAAAGTCTTTTTTCTTCATTGCGTTTTCTGGAAACTGAATTCATTGGTTCAAGAAAACGCGACCATTTCGTCTGTGTGAGAGAGAGAAATCGGGAATTTTCAATCGAAGAATTCAAGATTTGGAACTTGTTTACTTGACGTTCACTGATGATGTAATTATTGATAACAACTTTTTAAGACATATCTTACACGTAATGGGTTTGTAATTCGGAAATGTAATAAATAAAAATGAGAAGACGTTTTAGTAGTGTTCATTTAAAGTAAGGTTTTTGTAGGGTTTAATTTTCATCTGTTTTCTTCAAATCGTCAGCGGCTAATGTGGCTCACTATATCAATTAATGTCACTGCCGTGCCTCTGACCGGGAGGTCCTAGGGTTCGAGTCCTGATGGTGGCACGATTTTCGACAAGGTCCATAACGAGGTGGAATCAGCTGCCGTCTTAGGGAGAACTGTAACAATCTGCTTCTACCATCGGAAATTTTTGCGTGTTTTCTTCAAACTGGCGATAGACCGTGCGCGATCCTTCCTTCCTCTTCCTTGCCGTTTTCTCACCCATTACTTACACACACGTACATGCAATTCCCTACCACACATATTGGGAGCTCAGAGCTTGGCCTGACAAAGGCGGTGCCCTGGTTGGGGAAAACACGTAAACCGACGGTAGGTCGGGGCCGGATCTCGTCATCCAGCAGGGAAAGATGAGGGCCTCCTCCCGCGATGAAAACTTAGTACATTACACTAACGGAATGATGGCCTTCCCAGTTAACGCGTAAGTATACCAATCTTCAGCAAACGCTTAAAATATCAATATGAACTAAATGCACTGCGATTATTATTATATTAGTATGAGTGAAGAGTTGTAACTAAACCACCACCCTTATCAGTTCCAGAGAAACAATAATGTTCAGTTAATGGACCAAACAATTGATTTGTTAGTATTTACTGCAAAAGATTTTCCAAGACCCTGTTCCTTCTGAGAGAGGAAAATCGGTTATTTTCAAAGGGAGAATTGGAGGTTGGGAAGTTGCTTTCATGGTGTTCTCTGAAAATATTATTGATAATGACATTGAAAGTCATGTTTTGCACGGAATGGGTTTGGGATTCGGAAAGTGTAGTAAATAAAAATGAGGATACGTTTTGTGTGGTGTGCACTTAGTCAAATTGTTCTAAAACTATTTATTATTCTAAAAATTTGTGTTCTAGGGCACATATAATATTCATATTACCTGTTTTCTTCAAAACGACTATCAGTATTGTCTGATAAATTACCGATAAACGATGAAACTGAAAGCAATGGGCTACTATGATCTAGACACAAATGTAATCAGATAGAATGATATCCATTACGGTGTATTGCACTTTGAAATGACCGCTTTATGTAAAGTTAACAACTATATAGTAAATATACTGTCACTCACTTTAATATTCGCTCAGTCTACCAACTGGAATTTTCTTGTTGTAGTTACATGACAGGGATGTCAAAAACTAACAAAACTGAAGTTTATTATGGTAGGAAATTATGTACTAAAAATCACATTAACGTGAATGTAGAAAAAACAACATAGAAAACAAATAAACCAAAATATTTTGACCTTTTTTGATATTAGGTCACTCTTCTTAAATTAACTATGTTTCTTGGTATTATTGTTAGTACTTGGTAGGGTAAACCTATGAAAACACTTCTATCAATCGATTCGGCAAACTAACTTTTTTGATGTATGAATTGTCTTTAGGTACCCGTTCTTCCGCCAATCATTTCAATTTCTCTCTTGTGGATTTCTTTTATCGAGCTTTCAGTTCACACCAGAAATGCTCGATGGTTAAGGTTTGGAGACTGCAGAGTGGTTTCCAAGATCTTAGAGGAGTTGTAAAGAAACGGCTGCGCACATGTAGGCTTTATGTTTTGGATCAGTGTGCCGATAACATTTAAAGGTATTCTGTATTCTCAGAGCATCCGCACTTTAGTGCAAACGTTGTTTGAGAACGCGGAGACAACCTTCCTTCTTCGTCGTTTCTTCTACAAACAGTAATTCTCTAATTTCAGACCAACATATGCACCACCGGTCTCTGATACTGCATTCACCGCACTTAACAGTGTGCAGCAGATTTCGGTTTTTCAAGTGTTCACTTTGAGCATACTTTAGTTCTCCCATCTTACTGGCACAAGGTTAACTTGCTCTTGGCAGCAAAAATCATCTGACAACCACTTCTCACTCCTTGTTACATACTGCGTCGCGAATTATAGCCTTTTCTTTCTATTGACCTCTCTTACAAACGGATGTTTCCTTGCAACTCTTCCATTAAACTCTCTAATGGTTAACACGTTCCTTACAGTTTCGAAGTGCTCTTTCTTTCCACAATCTCCCAACAATTCAGGAGGAGTTTTTATTGCACTTAACCGAGTATTTTTCCACATTATCTTCTATTAAACATTTCTCCCTTTTCTAGTAAGACTCTGGGGACGGGCCTGTTGCGGTATGTTTTGTATTCTGTCCCTTCGTTCTTATCCTCTTACAATGTCGTCGACTTGAGGCAGGTAGAGCGTTTAGCCAATTTCCCTTGCAGAATAGTTCTTTTCATGATTGAACACCAGATGTTATCGCTGGTCAAATGAAGTATTCCGGCCGTTTCGACCCATTTTTCCCCTTAAATATCCCGATCGAAGCTGTGGATTTCAAGGACGAAAAAATCTTTCGGACGGAAAGTAAAGGTGGCTGTCCCAGGTTGTAGATTTAATGCATGTAAAAGATCCTCAAGAGTAAAAGAAGCCTTTTAGCAAAACTCGAATTGCCTACTTTTGTCGCCCGAATTATGCCTTCATCCTCAATAGATGGAGAAAGGACCATAGCAAAATTTGCGTAGTCGGGGGGGGGGGAGCAGGCCTGATGGCTTGAATCTCACCACGTAAAGTAGGGCAAATTGATTTATTAATTGTAGTACTTTCAACGCACATGGGGATGGGTTCTTAACTCTTGAACACTAGAATGTCATCTGATGTGTAGCCGCAGCACTTCTCAACTCTTTCAGCACATAAGAAACCTGACAACAAATTATTCCCCTAAGTGACCGAATATTAAAGTGGTAGATTTTATGGATATTTTGAACAAACTTGCAAACATAGAAATTTTCTTTCGCGCTCTAAACTTCAAAGTGACCAACTTCTACCTGGAGTAGTATATAGTGCATATACTTACCTTTCGCGTTTTAATATCTTGTGGCTATTGAACTATTCAAGATCAATTACGATATATTAAGTGGACCGAATATTAAAGTGGGAGACAAGATACGAAAATGAAATTCTGGAGTCCCATAATAATAGA
Source organism: Teleogryllus occipitalis (assembly GCA_011170035.1). Taxonomy (NCBI): domain Eukaryota; kingdom Metazoa; phylum Arthropoda; class Insecta; order Orthoptera; family Gryllidae; genus Teleogryllus; species Teleogryllus occipitalis. The sequence goes on along the minus strand of BLKR01000391.1, from coordinate 346,827 downwards.
CACACAAGACACATATTGCTATACCGTAATGAAATTCTGGAGTCCCATAATAATAGACACACAAGACACATATTGCTATACCGTAATTTTTAATAGTAAGTTATATCAATCTTCAACAAAACGCTTAAAATAACAATATAAACTAAATGCATCTCTATCAATAATGATACTAGTAAAAATGGAGCACTGTAACAAAACTATCAACCTTATACAACCCTTTCTGGTAATGTTATTGCAAGATCCATCACATTCTTCCAGAGAGAAATTGGGTATTTTCATAGCCTGAATTGGAGATTGGGAACTTGTTTCTTTCAGGTTCAGTGAAAATGTAATTATTGAAAACGATATTAAGATCGTTTCTTACAGAAATTGGGTTTCGTATTCGAACAGTGAATAAATGACGAGTATACGTTATAGTATTGTGCGCACGTTACGTCAATTTGTTCTAAAATGTATTATTGTTCTAAAAAATGTCATTGCTGGAGCCATTTAATATTCATATTTCCTGTATTTTTGAAAACGAATATCAGTGTCATGAAGACAAGTTATCGCCAAGGCGATAGAAGTGAAAACTACAGGCTACTGAAAAGGAAATGGTAAATATGTAGGCAGGTTGATTGCGGCACTTGAAATATTTGCATTTTTCATACACATACATATAAAATCAACTGAGTAAATATGTATACGAAAATCAAATTGTGGAATCCTATAATAATACCCAAGGGCACGTCGACTTGGTATGTCACAATTTTGAAATGTTGATCAATCTGCCAAATGCATAAAACAACATTTAATGCAAATTAATCGCAATAATTAATAAAACCATTAAGAGAGGAGCACCTTAGCTAAACCACTACACCCTACGCGTTTTAAAGAGAAACAAATACTGAATATCCTGTTATCAACCAACGAATAGATTTGTTTTAATTTACGACAGCGGTTTTTGCAAGATCATGTACCTTAGTAAACCACAGTATCTCAGACGTCTAACACGAGCTACCAAAAAAAATAAAAATTAAAGAAGATTTAAAAAAAGTAATGAATGAAATGCCTTATTTTACGTGGCGAGACTCAGGCCATCTGGCCTGCTCTTCCGTCTGACCACGCAAAATTCGTTGCGCTCCTACCTACTTACGCTACCTACTAGGGGATAAAGAAGGTATTACTTGGGCGACGAAACAGGCAATTTCAATTCAGCTCAGAGGCTTCATTTAGGCTTGAGGATCTTTTACATGCAGTAAATCTACTAACATGGGACAGCCGGCTTTACTTTCCCTACGAAGGAAGGCGTACGAAGAATATTTTCATAGACTAACGAGGAACATCTTTACTCTGTGATATTTTCGCCCTTAAAAATCCGCGGCTTGGATCGGGTTGGAACCCGTGAACTTGAGTATAAGAGCTCGATATGCCAACCGTTACACCATCGCCGCCGCCAAAACAAAAATCGAGACCGTCTGCCCGGAGAGAATGGAATACGTGAGCGTCTGCCGTCTCTGACATATCGAGCAGGCAACGGCCGCGTCGAGGGTCGTAGCCCGGGGCGATAAATCAGGTGACGGGTCGCGGCGTGGCTTATCCTCGGCCCTCGTCGACGCCGTCGCGTCGTGGGTGGGTGGGTGGTCCTCGCACCGCCCGGCGGCTCAGCCGCCCTGCGCCGTCGCTCGTCACAAGGGTATTGCGGCCTGGCGCAGCCTGACGCGTCATGACGCGCGGATGAACCGGCGGGCGACGTGAACGTATCTGTTTATCGTCTGCGATCGGTCGGGGTGTGAATTTGCACACTACAGTGGTCTGTCGTGTTATTGTACTCAGCGCAGAAAAACCCATCGTTGAAAGAGAAACTTTCGATTTTTTCAATTTTTGTTCGGATAAGATGCACGTTATTGCGTTATTTATTGTTAGAACTGTTAAATACGTTGGAACATACATGCCTTAAAATCGAAAGTTGGTAGACCTGGATCTTCAGTACACTTCTACGAGAAATAATCAGAGATACCATTTTCAGTCAGAATATCCGTACAAAAATGGAAAATAAAGCTTGAAGGAGCCTTTACTTGAAAAAATTAACAAGAAAATGCCTTTCAGAAATGTCAAGAAGGTTCGTTGCACTTATTGATAGGAATGGTTCCACAGAAAATTAATATTTTCAAGTATATCGGGTACAAGAAATAGATTTTTTCATAGAAAATTGTTAAAAATTACGTGAAATATTCACGCAGTAAATGTGAAATAATTTGTCAGAAATTTGTTTCTATTGAACAAATTAAATATATTATCCCAGTGAGTATAATAATTTGGCAGACAACTGTATATTCACGCAAGTGTGGATATCAAGCGTGTAGTTTTTATTATTATTTTTTCATTCGTCGGATGTTATTCCCTATTTTGAAGAATCTTTCTTTTTACAGAAGGATTGAAAATTTGGCCATTTCTCAAACATTGGTTTGACCAACAGGCCAGTTTCGTCCTGTCATGCATTTACGCTTTTTCCCGATACGTCACATTCAATTTTTACTGATTTTTGACTAAATAAATATCTAATGCTACATTTCTGAAGGCATGTTTAGTAACTTTTAAAACAACGTTTATGACGTTTTACCGACCAATTGTGATGATTATTAATGAATGTTTATGTATGTGTGGTACTTTTTTTGTGTTTGTTCCTTTTTTGAACAACTCGCACCTTATGTTTTTTAACCGCACCAAGCACAGTTTCAACGAACTTTACAACCACTGAGTCTTTTGTGTGTGTGTGTGTGTGTGTGTGTGTGTGTGTGTGTTTAATTATCTTCCAAACACCACCGAAAAATTCGGTACTTGGAATTTTTAGATTATATGCCTTCCAATTCTACTTTCCCATCAGCATGGAAGGTATTGATCATCAGCTTGGATGAACTCTTTTTGGATACTTTACTTTTCTTCCCTCTCCTGAAGTGGGAGAAATTTTTTCCTTCGCAGATGGTACCTCAGTCCTCACGAACCATAAGATACCTCAAGTCGCGAACGAAATTAGTTTGCAAAGAAGAGAAAAACAACCTTATTTTTGAGGGAATGCTTCCCTCAAATACTGCAACCGGCTTACGTGGGTTGGGCAGCAACTGATGTCACCTCAATATCTGTAAGCGGATGGTCCTAGGGTTCGAATCCCGACGGTGGCAAGATTTTCGACAGCTGCATAGGTATGACGAATTCAGCCGCTGCAGCACGCTGTCTGAAGGTAAATCCTAGCGTCCGGCTGCTCTGGTCGGTATTTTTCCGTGGTTTCTCCTATCAACACCAGGCGAATGCCGGAGCAGTTCCCTAACAAACGGGTCACGGGCCGCGCGTGATCTTTCCTTTTTCTTCTTTGGTCCATCTGCATCCCATACATAAACTCACATTCACAGGCAGAACAGTACCACATATGTCAGCTTAGAACTTGACCCGGTTGGGGTGGTGCCCTGTTCCTGGCTGATACCTTGTTGGGGAAACCCGCAAGACGCCATAGGTCACCTCCCGATCTTGCCATTCAGTGGGTGGAAGATCACCGCCCTCTCCCGTGATAAAAACATGCAATACACGAATTATTGTCATTTCATTTATGAGAAAGAAAAAATCATGATATAAATCAATGGTTGATTCAAATTCATACTGCATTTTTTTTTTGAGTAAAGTTTTTACGTACTCTTGGGAAATATTTCCTGAATTATGAACTGCTAATATAAGACTTGTAAGCTTAGAAAACTCGTTTACGACGTGCGTCCTAAAAATAATACCTGAAAGTTTGTAATACTTACTCTGAAATTGTATTTCGCTCCATTACTGTGAAACAAGTACATGTTACATTTTTGTAATCAGCGTTGAGAAATGTTATTGTCTCTATTACCGAATTGAAGTTTTACATAAAAAAATGATTCATCAGGAGAAAAAGTAGTTTTTTCCTCTTTTAGTTGTAGAACTGTGATTAAACATTACATTAGAACACTTGCAACGAAGTAGGATCATCATTATGCGCAAATTTGCCCCAAATACACATTTATCCTATAGTTATAATGTGAGACACTTCTTATATATTCTCGATTTGACTGAAAAGCAAGGAATACGTTAATTTGATGCAACAAAATGAGTTCTATTTGTTTCTCGCTCCACAAAACTCAATAATAAGCAGATGAAAACCAAACTAATTGAATAGAATATTCAATAACAAATCTAATTGAATATAAATATAAAAATTAAATTTCTTTTATTTTCAACGTAATGACGTAACGCAACATATTGCTTACGATTTACAACATACATTTCCATGCACCTCATGTACTTGAAATCGATAATTGAGAAAACAGTAGCGAGCCTATTTAAAGCGTAAATGAAGCCCCACTCTTGGGTTTTCACTTCGAGGCCAATAGCAATGTCTTTCAACCGACGTTCACATTGGCAACGCTAATTTTTTTATTATTATATTTTATTTTGCAATTTGCTTGTGAACAAACATTTGGCAAAAATTATATACATTTATTTAAACTAATACATAAGAGGAGTAAAATCCTATGACCGTACTTCACTAGTGATACATTATTTAAAAAAAATGAATTATAGTTTCTGAAATTAACAATTTAAAGTCGATATGGAAAGTCTAAAGTATGATGTCATCGAAGTCGTCTGGTGGAGACACTGTTGTCTAGTAAGTTGATGAGCGCCAAATTAGCCAAAGTGCAACATCTTTCGAGAACGGCGAACATTTCAAAAGCGAACGTGCAACGGTTTCTTGTAACTCCCATCGCTGTACGACTCCAGGGTTACGCCGTGGCGCAGCCCCGTGTGGCTTTTGAATTAGCGGTGCCGCTGAGCCGCTGTTGTTGCAAGTGTGACTTCCGCTGCAGAAAGGAGGGCGCGCGCCGCCTGGCCATGAATGGCCTCGGCGCGACATCAGCGAGGACACACGGCGGTGGCTCAGGGCGGCAGCGGGTCAAGAGCAATGGCAATGACTGATTGCGCAGAGACTGATAGCGACGCGGCTTCAATGCACGGATTCGACAGGCATGTCAATGTTTAAATAAAGGCATCCATGTTTTCAAAACATGGGTGGTTTAAACATAGTTTGATTAAAGGCGATGGGTTTTTAACTTCCATGTTTTGTGCTCGATGTTTTTACGTTTCCGGTTTTTTATGTAGCTATATCTGTGTGTTAAAATACATGTATATGTAATCATTTACAATATGTCATAATAACTAGTAATAGCTACCTACGAGCTAGCCGATTTCTCACCCGAGAAAATTTATATATTCGATTGTACAATACCACAAAGGTAGAGAAATTGTGTGCTCAATTATGTAATGCGACTAGCTTGTTATTAAAGTCAAAAAGGCCTAGTGCAACGGGGCAGGTTTATAGTCAGACTAAAAGTCTGTTGTTTGTAATATCGGTCAACACTTTTCGTAACACCACATTCATGTAAGAATGGAATTTATAAAAATAAGTAACACCTTTCCATTCAATAGAACCACTCATACTAAAACTGTTGTTACAACTCATTTATTTGGATTCTTCTTAACAGAAGTGGGATGTTAAAATTCTCCACAGAAGGCGACCGTTACAAATGGTTTTCGTTACTCCGTTTCGTTGCAGTATGAGGATGCAACCTACGAAAACAACCTGAATTCTATAGAAAGTTTGAGTAATATCGTAAGTCCATTACATCGGAGTATCCGTCTGGCTAGAATCTGATTTTTCCGCATCAATCCTCGCCTTCACCCCGGACGTCTTCCACGCGTTGCTGGAGGAGCTGCCCGTCCTGCACTTTCGGCGGCTTTTGAGGGAGCCGGCGTTCGGAAATTGCCAGGGGCGCCGCCGGCTGCTTCCCAATAGGAAGTGGGGCGGCTGGGCGACACAATCTATAACGCGCCCTCAAGAGCGTCCGCCTGCCGCTTATTGTACCCGGCTGCGTGAAAGGCGCCGTCAGCTACGTGGACCCGCAGCTGAAGACGCTCTGTGGGCCAGGTTCGCTGAACTGCAGGCCAAAATTGGAAAAGTAAACTTGCGGGTTCGAAACCGTTCGCAGTGTGAGTAACTCTTAATGGACATCGAACTTGGATCGACTGATTTACGACCAGTTTGTATTACAATTGAATAAGAACTCTGGGAAATACTTTTGAAGCGATTTTTTGATAGATTAGGGTCGATTTGGATAGACTTTGACTTTTGCAGGAATGACAAAATATTGTAATTGTATAAAGTGATTTCAAAATAATTTCCGGCTTAGACTGACCAGGAAATGAACTGGCGAGTTAAACAGTTGAAAGATAATAAACAGCTGCCGAAACGTTGAAAAATCGAATTTACGTGGAGATATTTTCAAACAATGGTCGGGTTTAAGGTATCTCATAACCGTCGTGTTGAACAAATGGAAAATGTTCACTCTTGATATTTTTCTTATTAATTTCGCTTAGCAAAAGAAATTATATAAAAGAAGCGCTTGGACGGCAAGAAAAAAATAGCCTTTTTAGTGAAAAAACATAGTTTTCCAGTATTCGTGTAGTTACTTAGGAGAGTAATGGAAAGAACACCATGCGATAAATATTTGATTGATCTGATTACGATGTATTAATCCTTTAACATCGGCACAATCGATTACAACAGAACTAACTTCTGCAACGTTCTCAAATTCGGTTAATAATAGTAATAATTGAATATAATATTGCTTGTATACGAGGAAGCCGTTTCGAATTATTTTGGCGACCTTTTCGGATCTTGTCCCCTAGTGTTGGCGCGTAATGTTGGATATTGAAGGCGTCGTTGGCAGTGTGTATGTGTGTGTATGTGCGGTGGGGGAATGCAGTCCCTAGTGTGGGTTGGACACATCCTTGCAACAGCGCTCTCGAATGCAAGCAGCGTTAGGCCACGTTAGTGAGGAGACAGCGTACACTCAGACGGTTTCGAAGAAATTCAATTTTCCCGAGAAAAAGCACCTTTCTGTACCGAAGCCTCCTCTCGAGTCGATTTGGATAGACTGCAAATTTTGGAGGAATGACAATATATATATATATATATATATATATATATATATATATATATATATATATATATATAATTTCTGTAGAGTGATTTTTAAATAATTTTCGCCATAGATCGATTCGCCACTTCATAAGATTCGCCACTTCATAAGCTGACGAGTTAAACAGTTGAAATATAATAAAAAGCTGAATCGTTGAAAAATAAAATTTACGTGGAGATATTTTCAAAAAAAAAAAAATATTGTGTAAGATTCGCATAAATATCGTTTTAAACAAAGGGAAAATGTTCACTCTTTATATTTTCTTATTAATTTCACTTAGCAAAATAAATTATATCAGGGGAGTGCTGAGGCGTGAAGAAAAAAAATAATTTTAATTGGACGGAAAGAACGGACGGCTTGGACGGAAAGCAAAAAATAACTTTAATAGTGAACAAACGTAGCGTTCCAATCAATATTTGTGAAGTTTTCTGACGAGTATATACCATGTGATAAATATAAATCTATTACATTGTATTAATCCTTTAACAGGTCAGCCCAAACGTTTACAACAGAACAAAACTCTGCAATGATCTGGAATTCGATTACTAATAGTAATAATTTAATATAATATTGTTTGGATACGAGAAAGCCGCTTCGAATTATTTTGGCCCCCTTTTTCAATCTTCTCACTTAGTGTTGGCGCGCAATGTCGGATTCTGGAGGCACTGGTCTTGGGGGGGGGGATAAATTCGTGGGATGAGTTGGACACATGCGACAACGCTCATGAATGCAAGCCACCCTGGCCCACGATAGTGAGAGAATGTACCTTGAGATTGTTTCGAAAAAATTCAATATCTCAGAGAGAAAAGTACCTTTCTGAACCGAAGCCTCTTCTCGAGTCAATTTGGATAGACTGCGCATTTTGGAGGAATGACAATATATTGCATTTCTGTAAAGTGATTTTAAAATACTTTCCGCCGTAAACCAGTGAATAAAGTTGCGAGTTAAACAGTTGAAAAATAACGAAAAGCCGGCGAAACGTTGAAAAATCGAATTTACGTGGAGATATTTTAAAACAATAGTCGGGTTTAAGATTCACATAAGCTTCGTGTTGAACAGATGGAAAATGTTCACTCTTGATATTTTCTTATTGATTTCACCTAGCAAAAAAAATTATATCACGGAAGTGCTGGTGCGTAAAGAAAAAAAAATAACTTTAATAGTGAAAAACCGTAGTGTTCCAATATTCGTGAAGTTTTCTTTCGAGAGTAATGGATAGTATACCATGCGATAAATATGAATCTATTACGTTGTACTAATCCTTTACCAGCAGCACAAATGTTTACAACAGAACAAAACTCTGCAATGATCTGGAATTCGATTAATAATATTAATAATTTCATATATTGTTTGAATAAAAGGAAGCCGTTTCGAATTATTTTGGTGACCTTTTCGGATCTTGTCCCTTAGTTGGTTGGTTGGTTAGTGATTCTGGGCGCGTCAACAACTTAGGTCATTAGTTCCGTAAATGTAGAGCATGTTTTCCTCGGAAGATCTTCCCCCGCTGGATGGCGAGATCCGGCGCCGACGTACCGTCGGCTGATGGGGTTTCCCCCTAACCAGAACTCTCCCACCAGCGGGGCACCGCCCCAACTGGGACAAGCTCTAAGCTCCCCACCGGTCTCCTGGGATATGTGGTAGTGTAGTGTATGTTAGTGTAAGTGTGTGAAAGGGGAAAGGATAGGACAAGAGGAAGGAAAGATCGCGCGCGGTTCGTGACCCGTTTGTTAAGGTACTGCTCCGGCATTCGCCTGGTGTGGATCGGAGAAACCACGGAAAACTACCTATCAGCGCACCCAGCCACGAGAATTCTCGTCCAGATTGCGACTGAATTCGACCTAGTTGAAAAGGGAGTGTCGAAAATCCTACCGCCGTTGTCCGTTAGAGTTGGCGTGTAATGTCGGGTGTTGAGAGTCGCCGCCTGCAACACTGGTGTGGTTGGGATGCAGTCGCTGGTGTGGGCTGGACAATTCGATTCGACAGCGCTCGCGGATGCAAGCCGTGCTAGAGCACGTTAGTGAGGGGACGACTGTATATTGAGATTGTTTGGAAGAAATTAAAGTTTTCGAGGAGAAAGCACCTTTCAATGCAGAAGTCTCTTCGCGAGTTGAATGAATAATTACCGTTAATGACTTCCCTTTCCCTTCTTAGTTTGTTTAATTTTTTTTATAATTTGCGATTAACCGAAACAAATTTGTAGATATTAACAGAATTTGGAACGTTTGTTTCTGTGGTAATTTTCACAAAAAATAAACTGTTCAATTAAAAATGTATTTCGATGTTTAAAATAAACTTCGCAATTGGTTTTCTTGCATTGGAATAAGCCAATAGAATCTTAGCTTCTTAGATTACCAATAGAATTACTTCTGGGTATGCTGAAACATTTCGAATCAAATTATTAATAAAATGTTTATCTATTAATCACTCGTAAATTAAATGAATTAATTTCAAGTGTTTCATGTGTAAACTGGGATGAAATGATATTATCGCACATTTAAAACAAATTTTGAGGTAGTTAAAGTGAAATGCTAATAGGATAATAATTTGAACGGGAAATATATTAAAAAAATAATTCGTTATATTAAAATAACTTAATAATACTTTAGAAACCATTTTTATATTGAAAGTTCAAGAATATCGGTTTTTATATTAAAATATAAATGTCAAACAATATTTTGTAGACTAAATTTCTTATTGAAACTTAGTTTATGTTGTTTTTCAAGTCTTAAAGAGGGTTTTCCTCTAATGTCTAATATTATAAGCGGTAACGTTTAAAGCAAAATAATAATTTGTTCCGTTGCTGTTCCTTCTGTTTAATTCTGATTTGTATTACTACCTGCATTTTAATTCATTTTGAGTACTTCTTATACAGTAAATCATGGAACGATTGTAAATCCAGATAATTTAACTATTTTTTTGCACGTGTGTACACGTTAGATCCCACAGCCTGCTCCGATGTGGAAGCCTTGAATGGACTTGAAAAACCATCTGCGCCGCAATATCCGTCGGTGCTTCGCCTTCAAGCTCCACAGGCAAAATCGAAGCATCCGGCCAACACCGGGGAGGAGACTGACACAAAGCAGGCGAACGCTGCAGACGCTAGCCCCGGGGCGCCTTATCGCACAGCCTCGCCACTCTCCCCCCACCCTTTCCCCTCCTCAACCCAATCCTCCCCCCTCCGAGTAGCGTCGTGGGGAAGCCTCGAGTGCCTCTGAAGTCTCCCCGGAGGCGGCGCCCGCCCGACCCAGCGTCTGCCTGGCCGGTGACGCACTCGCCCATGCTCGCCCGTGGAACGAGGCTGCGGACTGACCACGGTCGTGAGACGAGACGGAAGGTCGCCGCAGTTTGTTACGAGACGGAAGACCGTCCACCCCCCGTCGCGCCGCAGGTTTAGCTGTCGTTCTTTATCTGGGTTCTTTTAGATCCCACGACCATGATTGATTTTTTTTCGTCTTTCCGGGCGCGTCAAATGTTTCGGTCATTAGTCCCGTTAGTGTAGTGCATGTTTTTCTCTCCGGAGATGGCGATGATTTTTCCCCGCCCGATGGCGAGATCCAGCGCCGACCTACCGTCGGCTAGTGGGGTCTCCCCCTAACCAGGACTCTCCCAGCAGCGAGGCATCGCCCCTAACTCTTAGCCCCCGACCGGTCTCCCGGAATATGTAGTAGTGTAGTGCATGTTAGTGTAAGTGTGTGTGTGTGTGTGTGTGTGTGTGTGTGTAAAGGCAGAGGATAGGACAAGGAAGAGGAAGGACAGATCGCGCGCGGTCCGTGGCCCGTTTGTTAGGGTACTGCTCCGGCATTCGCCTGGTGTTGATCGGAGAAACCACGGAAAACTACCGATCAGAGCAGCCGGCCGCTAGAATTCTTCTCCAGACAGCTACTGAATTCGACCTAGCTGAAAATCTAGTGTCGAAAATCCTGCCGCCGTCAGGACTCGAACCTAGGACTCCCGGTCAGAGCTGGACGAACCGACCTCCCGGTCAGAGGCGCTGCAGTGACATCAGTTGATGCACTGAGCTACCGCTCCCGGTTCCACGATCATGCATTTGTTAATGTTTCTCACTATTAGCAAGATAATTCCAGTCTTCTAAATATGCCATCGTTCATTTATTAAACAGGTACCAAACCATTTTCACAAATTTCGAAATTTTATTTGAGAGTTATTGTTTTTTCGTTTCAAGGGCCCGGTGTCTTGCAAGGTATAGTCTGTTTTTCTTCTATTTTCATTTGAAACATATTGACATGAACTTCAAAAAATTGTCTGATAACGTCAATTTTTGTCTGATGTTTTATTTATCTCGTAGCAACCTTCACAAACTCTTTATAAGTATTTTTGAAGGATTATTTTTCAACAATGGAGGCTAGGTACGGTTGACGTTATTCTTTATGTTCAATATTTTGCATTTACGTGTTATTCTTATTACATTGTTGAAAATAACTGAGGAAATGTATTCTTACATAAAATGAATTATTTACAGCCAGTATATTCCCGTACACATGTGTGTACACTTGCAGTTGTCAGTAAACCTTGGGGTCCGGAAAGACTCCAGGTATAGTTCTTGATAGAAAAACGCAGATATGGTACGAGGGTTTGTTAAAGCGCAGTCTCCCGTGGGCTCTGCAAAATTCAGAAAAAATGCCCTGATCGTCCAGAGGTACGAATCAGAAATATGCATCTTGTAATTGGTTTGACGCAATACAAATGCAAATAATAGAAGATGAAAGAGAAAATTTACCTTTCATAGAAACGCTAGTAATTGTATGGATTTTTTGAAGCGACAAAAAAGTGCAAGCAATATGGACGGAAGGAATAAGAGAGAAAGGGGTAGTGAAAAGAAGTTGCAACTACGTAATATCCTTTGCTCTGATATCGCGATAATTCGATTTGTTTCTCGTCCCAAGCACAGTGAAACTTAAAACATCTGCCTCTATTAAGTGCTCATCTCCAACAACGGACATTTCTTTGTGGAATGGGCTTATTTTACCCGAAAGCCACGAGTAAATATTTCCTCTGTTATGCCGTCTCTTGACTCCACGGTCTGAGATGAAACTCATGTCGTAGATTAACCTGTGTTAGACGGTCTCAACTTCCGGATGACTTTGCGATTTTGAGCTGGGGCAGTATACCAAGCTGAAGAGAGGAGAAATTGCTCTTGATTCAAGCATAACCTGAAGCTTTTTCATGATGTGAATTGAAACATCGTGTAGTTGGGAATCAAATGTACGATTGGAGAGAATCAATTTATTGAGAAAATTAAAAGCGTTCAAACGGAGAAAGAAATGACTAACAAGTGTAAATAAAAGGGAGTTAATAGAAACTACTTAATTCAAAACGTTAGACTGGAAGTTCTCTTCGCATTTTCTTCCGATCCCTATTAAGTGGCTACCCATATATCCAATCTTTTTTTGGTAGCGAGGGGAGCCAATGGTGACCGCTTAACTCAGGTTTCATTGCATTTACATTGTTTAACCATACGTGTTAGCGATACGAACCTCTCTACACGTCGAAGTAATTGAATTGCATTATACATGACTGAGTTTGGCTAGTGCTTTAAGCGGACAATGTTGATTTCCGGAAATTGTGTACCGGCATCTCTTCACAATCTTTCGTCTGAGAAAGGAATAAAAAAAGCGCATTGATATTAACTATACCCGCCTCTGACCTAAATTTCACACGCAGTCGTGAGTACATTCATACCAACAACCAAGTGGAGCGTATGCATATTTCAGCGCAGTTCAGTCTCTGTGGCAGCGAATTGTTTCATTGCGCGTTAACTCGCAGAACAGCGCATTGTTCTAACGCTTTCATGTGTCCACCTTTATGCCCTTCTACGCACCTCCCTGGAGCGTCGGCCACTCCCAGCATGGTCGACTAATAATTAACATGTGCGTAGCCCTCGAAACGTTTTCACTTTTCAACTATATTTGCATTGCATATGGTAACTATGCGATGGAATCAAATTGCAGTTGAAATTCGCATGAGGTTCTAAAGTTTCTAAGCAGCGATGTGATGGTTATAAATAATTAAATAAATGAGTAACATACACACATATTTAATGCAATGCAGATTGTAATACGCAGGTGGCAAATGTAAACGGAAACATTACTGTTAAAAATGTTTTATCAGTGCGACTGTAACAGTTATTTTTCAGTAAATATATTTCTGGAACAGTATCCAAATGAAGCTGTTTCAGTTTTTAATGAAGTTCATAATTTCAAACTAGTTGCGAAAACTTCAAGTTTCGATAAATGACTCGTGTTTTACATTTTATGTACTAAATGAAACGTTTGTGATAGAAGGATAATGGAGTTTTAAAGTGGAAACCGAATCCAAAATACAAATATTTTATTAACTGAAACGGAAACGTTATTTTCAACGGCTCGTGACTTGAAAAGTTGGGGGTTTACTGCATTAAGCAGGAGTGATGTACAAAAACAATATGGCGGATCTCTCTGGGTACTTGTGAACAGTAAAAATATCTCATCGATTTAACGGAATGAATGGCGTTGAATTACTCAAGGAGGTCACGTGTAACTATCTCTTAATTTTTGTGAGATGAACAATGCCGGTGTATCTATTTACAAATTTTCCGTTTAAACATAAATTGACTCCAAAATCTTTACGAAATAACAAGTTTAATCTCCCAAAACGTGTCTTCCTCATGCCATTTCCTTCTTCCTTCCCCATTGTTCTTTCCTGCTCTCTCTAAGACTGTTATCGGTCCACAGTCCGAAGTCATTTCTCGAAACTTGAAGTCATCGCGACTTGTCCACGCCACGTGCTCAAAAGCTATCTGAATGTCATTTGGGAGGTCTTCCCGACTACCCTTATTCCCTCCCTAGTGGTTTGTGGCTATGTGCACCTCAACGCGGCGCTGTTCTTCTCAGGTAGACTACGAATTGTCAACTGCTTTTACATTCTCGTATACATACGTATATACGGAGTAATGTAGTACGTATTGTGTATAGAGAAATTTGTATAATGATGCGGAAAATCGATTTCGAGATTTCAACAGAAAAACACGTTTTGGGATATCCTGATACCGTGTTTTTTGTCTTCAAAACGCCTGTCAGTCTGCCTGTCTGTGTGTGTAATATATCTGGACTATCGGCCATTCGATCTCTTTGTCCATACTTCCGTCTATAAAAATCTGTCTGTTCTTTCGCGAGTCTCTGTGCGCCCGTATTCGCTTAAATTATTCGTAGTATTCTTTTCCAAAATGAATATTTTTCGGTCGTCCTACGATTTTAAAACTAAATCTTAGAATTTTGTGGGTATTTTGTATGAAATCCCTGGGACATTTTCAATTTTTTTCTGAAAAATGGCTCCACGTTTTTTTGCTTTAAATTACTTTTCACTTTTAACTTTGAATTTTCAAATATTGCAAAAATTTGAAATTTTCTGGACGCCCACGAACAACTACAATATTGAAGATATAGGTTTTTTTTCTTCAAATGAAATGTTTTCCACAATTATTTCTTTAGTTAATGTCATGTACATTTTTTGAAAATATTGGTAGTTTTTGGGCAATTTTTGAATGACATATGGTAATGTTAAAACATGTACTTAACGATGGCTCCTATTTTTGGGCACAAATGTTTTTAATGTCTCTCATGTTAATATGTACATAACTGGTGTTTTATATACATGATTTAAGTTGTGAGTACAAGTGATTCAATGATTCATATTCCGATGAAGTTTCCCCAAAACTCAGAACTTTTCTTTGAAATTGAATTCAAAATTGCGGCTTTAATTTTTTCAATTAATATTTCCCTCTACGACCAGGTTTTACTCTTGTATAGTATTTCTTACGTCATGTTTCAATAGGGGATCGATAAATTTCGTCTGGTAGCACAGGCATGAGTCGCGTTTGACAATATCCGAGATTAAAGCACTGGCAAATCAATTTTCAATTCCAACATAATAGTGAAGGTTTGCCCGCGAAAAGCGTAGGTGAAATATAATTATTTTCGACGTAAAATGTTAATTGTTAAATTTAAAAGAACTCTCGAAAAATCGTTTGTTATTGAGCGCACACAGAGGCTCAGCAAAAAAGAATCCGAATGTAGTATGTCTATTCTGGCTAGCCGTGGAGTTGATCGATGTGCTGCCATAGTCGTATAAATAGGGGCTCGGCGTATGCATTCCACCACGTGGGTGTTTCGTCTTGGGGTCGCCGCGTAGTGCGAGCCTGACATCTGCGCGGAGCACCGGAGTCAGTTCCTCAAGTAACGTGAGACTAGCAACTTGGAGACATGCGAGGCGGCACCCCAACCACGCCCCTCCACGCGCCAGGTGCCTGCTGCCGGCGCCCACCGCCCCACAGTGCGCCAGCCACTCGTGGCACAACTGGCATTCACTTCCCAGGGGAACCGCACATTTTGTTTCCACCCATGTGTTTCCTATCTTCTTTCCTACTGCGCCTTGACCATCTCTAATAAAAATCAATGAAATTACTTTCTCCCAAAGGAAGAATATAAGTGTGTTAAATTATAGAAATTACTTTCTCCCCGTGTGTTAAATTGTAGTCACGAAGTTATTTAGTGATAGTTGTTAGAACAAAATTAAAATTAATGATGATATAACGAATGAAGTCCTATGTCCGTCTGTCAGTCCGTTTGTCTCTCCGTCTGTCTCAATCTGTGTTTTCTTTCTGTCAGATTTTTCCAAAAGGAAACATTTCTATTTCTACAAGGAAACAAACCTGTAACGTCAGGGACTCGTTTTAAAATTGATCATGAGAAAATAAAATTTGACCCCTAGGAAGAATCCTACGTAAGGGTATTTTTTGTAGTACAAGTCATTCTCTTTTCGAAATACAAGTATGTATTCTCAAGTATTCTCAAACAGTTCTCTCAATGAGTTCTCATGTATTCACAAACAGTATTCTCAAGAAGTAGTTTTCACTAATACATTAATATTTGCCAGTACATCTCAGTTCAGACAACGTTAATCCTTCCCTAGAAAGAACCAATGAAATTATATCTTTTGCTTACAAGATCACTCGATTTGTCTAAAGATGCCAAAACTACTTTACATTCAATTGTTTAAATAATATTAGTCTCTAAACAGAACATTTGATGCCAATACATCAACTTAATAATATAGCTCAACATTCAGAATTTGTCCCAAAATATCAGTTAACTTGTTCACTGTGCAGCTTTCTCTTACGGAACGATGCCATACGAGGGCTTCTGGGTATAATTTGTTCGAGGTGACAGCAGGTGGGCGTTCTATTACCAAGCTTATGATTTTAGCAGAACTCAATTTCCTTTAAATTAAGCGCAGACCAGTTTTAATTAAAGAGAGAAATAACTCGGAATTGAACCTCAATCGATTGTGGGAATGGTAACTGAGTAGGCGTCCTCTCTCTGTTTTTAAATGCTTTCTGTTTCTACTTGAGCCAAGGTAATTACTTTCTTTTCACATTACATTCCCATAGCAGAAATATTTTCAAGGTGTAGCGAAAACGATGCAATGAACCCAAATCAAATAAAATCAGAAGAAATTAAGAAAAACAACATTTTCATAAAAAAAATATGTTGTGATCAGAGTTCAGTTTCGAAAGTGTGAAAAAATAAGTTGAAATTGCCTCTCAATGAAAGACGAAAGCCTTAGGGTCATAAGTCAGGAAGAACAAGAAAGTGCAGAGAAGGACCACACTGAAAACATGACTGAGGGAGTCGTCTGAGCTAAAATAGCCTAGATAGCCGAAGTGGAAATGCGTTCTGGGAGGCAAAGAACCCTCTCAGAATTTAGAGCTAAATAAAGGACGGTATGCGTGAAGCCGTAACTGGAAGGGCGGTGATGGAGCGGAGATGGTTGCGGCGGAATCTGTGAACGCTGCACAGTGGGCCGAAATGTCACCAAAGCGTACACAATTTTTAAGATTGCAGTTTAACCATTGACGTGGCGGTAGCTAATATACTGTGATCCGAAGTTTATTTTTCTACTGTTTTAAGTTAACATTTAAATTTCGTGATTATAAATCTTGAAATAAAGCCTCAAGCATTTTTCTACTCCGAATAAATACAAGGAAATGAAACTATTTCTAATAAAAACTCACGTCTTGTACAAATCCACGAAGAAATGCGAACAAAAAGTTGTCCCTCATTCATCGAGCAGGTAACGTTTCTCGTGTCTTCTTCCTACAGGCGTCTGTCAGTGTGTTTCGGACCAGTGTTCCTTGTTTGTTGGGAGGGGGTAGGCCGTTGAGCGGCTCGCGGCACGGAAGGGGAAAGAAGGGCGAGTGGGAGGCGCTGATAAATGGGTGAGGGGCGCGACGCCGACGGCGCGAGGAGCAAGGCGAACGCGGAGACAGTAGCAGCGCGAGCAAAAGTGGCAGCCGAGCTGTAACAGGCCTCATGGAATGGGGGGGGGGGCAGGATTGCGACAGTTACGGCCGCCTCCACTAAGCGAACGCACTGAAATCGAAGGATGTCGGAGGAAATAAGCCATCTTTTACGCTGCCTCGAGGGGGTTCTGATGTGCGATTTTAGCTCGCACTCAGAATGGGGAAAGCAGAAATAAGTGACACGAGAGAAGTGTGGAAAAGCATAGTTTTAGGAATTTCGGAAACAAGTTTGGTGTCGTATTTTACACGTGTTCAAATAAACGAATGACACAGCTAAAGAGTTGCATTTCGTTTTGAAACAGGACGTGCTCTACCAACATACCACACCATCTGTAACTCATAGTCACCTCTTCCAAGCGAACGCAGTGAAATCAAATGATGTTGACGCCACCTTTTACGTGAGATAGGCTGAGAATGGCTGCAGATAAAAAAGTATAATTTAATAATATATATTAATTAAATTAATCCCATGAAAACGTTTTTATACGTATTATTTACATCCCAACCGTCACTCATGCAGCGATATGACAGGTTCTGCAAAGACTGCTTCACTTTCTGATACCAGCTCGAGAAGTTCTGAGTATATAATTTGCGATCGTAATTCAAATGAAACCAAATTAGGGAGAAACGTGTGAAAAACCTTTGAACCCTTTCCTCGAAGCGTTCAACAATTTAGGAAATTAATTTAGGGAATTTTTAAGTTTATGAGGGCGTTAACTAGGAGTATTAAGTTATACAGTGAAGTGGGGTGTCGTGCAGTGTAAAGCAGAGAAATTATGAAGGAAATGTTTTCAGTGTTGTAGTAAGTGAAAGATAGTGCAGTGCGGTCTTACTTGTATAAACATTCGGTGCGGCTTTAGATGATAGACGTTTATTTTCTTTTTTATGTAATTTAATGTTTTAAGAGCCGGCAGTTTTTATATTGTTTTTGTTATCATTATTAATTATAGTATTTGAGCATTATTATTACCACTCTTATTTATGTAATTAACTGCCACTGGGTAACTGCCAATTGCAGTTTAAATAAATTTATCTTTATCTTTCAAAAGAATCGTTTATCGATGAATTTCGATAGCCAATAAAACCTCTTGATGTTACATTTTCAAATGAATGAATCAGAGAGGCAAATTATATCAAACTAAAAAATATACATCACAGACATTTTATATCAAGTTCAGGTAGAATATTATTTATTTTTCTTTAAAGAGTATTCTATTAATATTTCAACCATACATTGTAAATAACACTTAATCACACTAAGTGAAACACAATGAACTAAAAATTTGTAACGTATTCTCAAAACTACTTCATGAATAAAATTGATCATTTGTCATATATGTTGCCAAATAATACTTACAAACTTAATCTGCACGTATACATAAGTTCATAATAATAATATTCAAGAAAATTAGGTATTATATGACAATGTTCTCGCGTGTGTCCACCGCTGTACTACGCACTCTCCATTTTCACCATTAACATTCAATTATCAAGTTTTTCTACTTTCTATTAAAGAATTTCCACTCTTTTAGTTTTAAAAATTTAATTGAAGAGAGACTTTCGAAAACAACACAGGTTGCAAACGGGATAAAAAGTAAATTGTCCGTGAGTTTCTTTAGGTAAAACTAGCGTACTCGTGTGAGAACTTTCGCACGTTAACCCCCCCCTAATTTTTCCTTAGGTTATCGTGAAACTGAAACTTGGGAACATGTGGTCCTTTTCTATCGTAGTTCCCTCCACAATTAGATACACAGCACTTGTAGACCACGGCAAAACCTTAGATGAATGCACTAGATGCTTAAGAAACAATCTTCATCCGTATTAAGCAACTATTAATAGTACTTTTAATTGTTCTGCGAGAGAGAATCTTGAATCAATAATTATGCAAATAAAGCAGTTTGCGCAAACCACGGTGCACACAGAAAGCGTAAATAGTATAAGATAGAGGCCTTGTAAGCGTGACTGCACAAAGATGGCAATCAGCTCCTGCAATATCTTATCCTGTTGATTACGGTGAGACAAACGTTTCTTTGAGGCCTTAGGCCTCAAAATTTTAGTTTTTAAGGCCCTAGAGCGCTTCATTTAGGAATTAACTAACTATATAGCTAGTAGTCCGAATGTTGTGGATTATTACTGGGTAATTAACTAACTATATAGTCCGAGTGTTGTGGATTGCATTTGACATGAATATTTAGACGCGTCTTTTCAAACAAATCATTCATATTTTTAAAGTCAAAGTGCAATTCGTCACGTCTCTGTGAAATTCTCTTTCTTCAGAGACTTCATTTATAAAAATCGTTTGATTGTGAGAGGAGCAAAAAGGTATGTATACTACTAAAATAATATAGGAGACGATAACATTCGCATCATTTTCAAAAGCGACATTTTACGATTCCGTGGCTTTGTGTAGTTCTTGACCGTGAAAATTAAAATTTTGTATGATAGTATGATAAATATGTAAACGTTTTGAAAAACTAATTTTACCGAATATATACGTTTCTTAAATCATTCATTCATTAGCAAGAGCATTTATGGTTCAAAAGGAACTTGAATTGAACGATATCTGATTGAAGGTTTTCAAGTATGCCAAAAATGGAATAAATGATAATTTCCGAGATAAGACGAAGCTGAGGAAATCACAAAGCACAGCTAAACGCAACATCCAGACGTGTTTCCGTGCCTAATACAGGCTTTTTGTGATTGTTGATCGTGATTTTCATTTTCTTTTGTTTGTAAGTAGTTTCCTCTACATCACAGTCGTGTGTAAAAGCGAATTCCTTTTCAGTTATTTGTCACCCAACAAATCAATACTGTCTCCGGAATTAGATGTCAATGGAATACGCTGCCTGATTATTCGTACTTGTCAAGCAATGTTCATTGTATGTTCCAAACAATGAAAATCCGAGAATTATTCTTTTTTTGTTTTCTGGTAACATCCATTCATTTATGTGTGTGGACGAATGCAAGATTCGTGTATGGGCATCGAGCGATTTACAAACATTCGAAGAAATATAAGCAGCGGTAACGTGGAAATATTGACTGTGAATATTCTGCAGAATACATAAAAATTTATTTGCACTAGTCTCCTCACATTCACTTTTTAATGCTTTTCTTCATGTATCAGACTTAACTATCTGATTCACAGTAATCAGTGACAGGATTTTTAACTTGCAGAATATTTTCCGTGAATTTCATTGAAATGGTCATTTAGTGCAAGTTTTAGTGAACAAACCTGTTCTGAACGGAATGCATGCCATCTCGAAATTTAATACACTTGCGAATACTTTTATTTAACAGACGTGAAATATCGTTATGTTTAATGTCTCAATGTGTTGACGCTCGTGCCATAAAAAAACACTACTAAGCCGAGAAGTCATGAAATGTTATTCTACTTCTTAAATGGAATACTTTTTTATAGACGTTTTGTAAGAATTGAATTCACAATTGCTGTCATATTAAATGGGAAATGTGGGTGAGAAATAAAAATGTATATGAATATGATAACGCTTGAAACAGTGCCATGCGAGTTTTCAAATGTTCGGCTCTTGAGATATTGAATTAGCTTAACTTCCAAAAAATGTGATTAAATATGACTGTTAAAACGATCTCTTCAGAACAAAATTGTTTCTGAACATTTCATGAATTGTGTCTAATCAAGAAGATAGACTACGCTACATACATCACAGAGCGTCTCTTATCAACAGTGGGGGCCAAAAGAGGAGGCAGCTAGGACAACTTGCCTCGGGATGTGGCGTCATACAGTCGCCACATACAATAAATATTGGCTACGTGCATTTCATGCACGAGGAAGTAGGCTGCGACAGCGGGCAGCATGCAAGGGACGCCTCCCTGAACAAAGGGAGGCTATATTGGGACGGGAAACCCGGCTCTCGCATAGGGTGAAACGCAGAAAACCCCAGGGCTGCGTGACGTTGCGTTGCCACGGGGCCAGATTTGTGAACCCCGAAGTTCGGCTGTCGGGTAAACGTGGCTGGCGGAAGCGGCGAGATGACGCAGTTCCGTCAGCCGGCCCCGAGGGTATAAAAGCGCACTACACACGACTCGTTCTTCTGATTCTCGAGCTCTGCGTGGGATGTCGTGTGAGGGTGCGCGGCGCGTGGCACGTCGGGTAGGCTACGGGGCCAAAGGGTCTGGAGCCGGCGTGAATTCGTCGTGATTTAGAGAGAAGGGTGCATCACACCGCGGGAGTAAGTCTTATCTGGCAAGCGGTTGTGGTGACCAGGTGAAGTTCCTCTTAGAAATAGGCTGTAGATATTGTAAATAGTAGATTCGGGTGTCGGAGGATATCTGTAATAAATATTAATATCACACTTTTTTACGTCTGTTATTCGTTGCTGCGGCAATGACGCCACAGGGATACGACAGTAGCTCAGACTCCCCGACCCGAAACAGCTTTCATTCAAAATATGTAAAAAGTGTATTTACTTTTCTACCTGCTAATGAAAGATCGAACGATTTAAGCGTCAACTTCTAAATAAAATTGAGACGTTATCTGTGTATTTTTCATCATAATTTGTAATGAATTGTAATAAGTAAAATGTTTAAAATATAACTTTAATAAAATACTTTAATGGGCACTTTCTTGAAGTGGGAACTTACGAAGTTACTCCGTAAGAACGATGAACGCAGATGGCATTTTTGTTGAAAATAAAGGGCTCTTGTATCAACGACCGCAGGCCTCTATTTTCTCTAGACATCCGTGCTTATCACATTCGCGACTTACAAAATGTATGATTGTTGCTCTCAACGCAAGCCAGATTTTCTCGTTGTAAAATGTCATAGACAAAAAAATGAGTGTAGATAATTGGTGGAAAACTCGAGCAAATTCGAAATTTTAGTTTCTGCTGATCTTGAATATAATGAAAACTCAACAATTGTCCTATAATATTGTTGTAAAACGATAAAAACCTCAATCCTACTAGAATATCTTGCCAAAAATTATATTGATCTCAGGAAAAAAGCTCGATAAACATTACGTTGAGTGCAGTATCTTTTGCAATACTCATGTTTTATTAGTTTTGTTAGCACCAAGTTACGATTCCAGGAATGTCTAAGGAAGGTTTCAAAAATATTTAAGAGGATATTTGAAAAAAATGCAAGCAATTTTTAAGTATTCTAAATTATTCATTTTCAATTTCTACATTATACTCACTTCCTATATTTTATTTAAACGGTTTGAAAGTAAAGCATTTAAACTATTTTTTATTCATCTCCATATTAGTATTTCTACCAAAAATAGAAGTTGATGTTCACGTATATTGCAAAATTCTCCTCTCAGAGGTACAATTCTATTTAAACTACTAAGTTATACCCTCTGATAAAATATAGTAGTTTAAGAAGAACGTGGGTGAATGTTTGATATAATTAATTGTAAAACTGCCTTAATGTATTTCTATCAAAATAAATTCGATGGTACCGTACATTACTGAAACACTTAGATTTTAATATTTCTTCCATTTTCGACATTCAAGGGAAGGTGCCACGACCTCATCCCCCGCTACCCGGTGTCGCCCTTGGAGTGTCGCTGATAAAAAATGAAATGTGTATCGAATTCCTAGAAGGCCGCGGGTGCAGACGTGTCCTGCTTCTAACGAGTGCTCTTGGTAATTACAACGTCATCTGCTTCTCACTGTCACATTAATCCCGCGGCGCCCTTTGCTAGACGCTCCCCTTCTGAGAAGCCGCCGCCGCCGTCGCGGCAGTGGCCTCGGAGCCTCTCGGGTGTCACCGCGCCCCCCCCCCCGCCCGGAGGCTGCGGGCTTTCTTGTGGTGGTGGCGGACGCCCGGTAGTTATGTTGATGGCGGTGATGGAGGTGGTGGTGTTTGTGGTGGTGGTGGTGGCGGCAGGGGGCCACATTGCGGAAAACTCAATTCAGTGAAATGAAATGATGCCTTATTCCACGTGCAGAAACCGGGAGCGGTAGCGCAGTGCATCAACTGATGTCAACGGGAGGTCCTAGGTTCCCACTCCCCACGACGCGGCAGGATTTTCGACACTAGCTTTTCAGCTAGGCTCAGTCGCTTTCTGGAGGAGAATTCTAGCGGCCGGCCGCTCTGATCGGTAGTTTTCCGTGGTTTCTCCGATCAACACCAAGCGAATGCCGGAGCAGTACCTTAACAAATGGGCCACGGACTGTGCGCGATCTTTCCTTCCTCTTCCCTGTTCTATCCTCTCCCCGTACACACACATACACGTACACGACCATGCACTACACTACTACATTTTCCGAGAGACCGGTCGGGAGCATAGAGCTGTCCCGGCAGGGGCGGTGCCCCGCTAGTGGGACATACTTGGTTGAGGGAAACCCCGCTAGCCGACGGTAGGTCGGCGCCGGATCTTGCCATCCAGCCGGGGAAAATCACCGCCATCTCCCAGGAAAAACATGCGCTACACTTACGGGACTAATGACCTAAGCTGTTGACACGCCCGGAATCACTAACCATCCAACCAATCCACATGCAGAGACTCAGGTCATTAAACCTGCTCTTCAGTCTGACCACGTGAATTTTTCTACGCTCTCTTCACAATCCAGCCGAGAAAGATTTCACTAATGCGACAGAATAGGCGATTTAAATTTAGCTCAGACGCTTCTTTAAGGCTTGAAGATATTTTACGTGCAAAATCTACATTTGACCGCGCGTTTTACGTTCCCTCCGACGAGAGGCGTAGTAAGAATTTTTCCGTTCTTAAAAATCCACGGCATTGATCGGGTTTTGGAACCGCAAACTGTGCATAAAGACCCGGTACGCTAATCGTTATACAATCAAAGCCTCCGATAATGGAACGTCAGGGACCTATATTGATCTGGACGAATCATAAAATTTTGAGAATAATCGGTCATGGACACAAGATTTTGAGAAAAGTATAAAACTATATATTATTCTTCAAATAATATTCCCATCGTATTTTTTCCGTATACACTTTATTTGTGATGCGAATATTATTTTCTTCCTCACTATGGAATCAGCTGACTAGAAAAATAATGAAATAATACGTCACAGAAATAACAGTGTCTGAGTCTTTGTCAGAATTGGAGAGAATGAGATACCATGGAGAAAAGGGATCAGTGTGTACCGTTTTAATATCGCACTAACTCTTGCGTTTATGTACGAGTACGTAATGTTTCCTTAAATACTATGAAATGATCTACAATTTGATCGGGGAAAAGTATAAACAAAAAATATTTAAACTAGGAAAATTCAAGAAATTGGTTTCAACGAAAAAGTGGCGATCCTCATCATAAACTCCTGAAGCGTGAAAGGAGAAAAAGATCATTTTTTTCTAATGAACATGTACGTACATGAAGATCACATAAGAAAATCCCGACCGATGCAAAACATGTCATTTGCCCCTGATCGGTAGGACACTCATTATACACCGGTGTTTTGCAGGTAATGTTTGGCGGAATCAAAGAGATTTCGCGAAGATGTCGAACACCAATGTATAATGGTTTGTATTAGAATTAAGGGTAAACATTACATGTATAATTTCGTTATGCGATGTGTTAATTGATTACGTTGTCTTAGGGATGCTATATCTTCTCTGTAGTACGAATAACTCTATTGTAATTTTATTGCAATTTTACTGTATTTTAAAAAGTACGAATGTAAACGACCGATAATGTTAACTCATGGTTAACGAGTCGAGAGACAGATTTAGCTGATCTGGCCTCTTGTCGGTAGTATTGATTTCCCTAGATACACGTCTCTGAAGCAAGCATTGCCGTACTGTTGACTCCCGTGTTCATAAAAATGTGCAAATTTAGAATTGATTGACTGTTATTACTTGTATTGGTGTTGTCAATGATACCAAAGCTATCTCGACATTTATGTATAAAAAGCTCGTCAAAATATTTAAATATTCATTTGGTTAAAATCGATATTTTTAACTGTTTTATGAACTAAAAAATTAAATTAGTGGAAGAATTTCTCTTATTTAAATGCTCCAAATAAACAACGCAATATAAAAATGTTCCTGTCGACAATTATAATTAATTATTAATTGCACAGTAAATAGGGAAATTGTAGACCAACTTTGAAAGCTTACAGATTATTAAAAAAGTAGATTGTTTTTAATTAAAAACATTACAATATTATATTTCATAGATTAAGGAGCCACCAATTGGAAAACATTATTTTATTTTTGCGCTCTTACCTCGTTTCAGTGTGTTTTTGGTGGAAAGATAACAATGATCCAAGAAAGGTAATATGTGAGAAGACTGCTCTTGGAGTGAGACCGTTGTTACAGCAAGAAATGCACCTCATACTGACCTGCAAAATAAAAGAACAAAACTTAAGTGTCGGTAGGATTACTTCATTAAGTAGTAATTTTATTAAATCAAAGAACGATTGTCGATGAAATCATTTCGCATTATCAATAAAAAATCATTAAGTATTTAAAAATATCCATAATGTCTTATGTTATCAATACCAAGTATTGTTGACGAAATATGAAGAAAATAAACGAAATAAATGAAGTACTAGTCTATTGCTCCACAGATTTGTCTCAAGAACAATATTTTATTACCTGATTGAAATATTATTTCGACATTCAAAATTTATTTATTTTTATGAGTGGAATCAAGGATCCTATGTCAAATAACTTGTGTGAATTGTAGTATAATGAACTGCGCGCTTTCGTAAAGTAGTTAAGAGGCTATTGCACTTGTATGAGATCTTTTGATTTCACCAGAGAAATTTAATTTCTTAACAATACCTAAATGCATTATTAATATCAGTAATCTGAGCAAGTCGCTGCACGAGATAAAGCATTTTTGTAAGTTATTTGTTTATTGTCTTCCATGCGATTAATTAATGTTAATTTTGTGAGAGTTGTGGTTAATATAAATTAGAGTGAATCAGAGAACGTGAATTTACCTTTTGAGAATCGTGAAGTGGTTTTTGTGCTGATACTGTACGACCCACCTTGAATTTTGCTTATGCAGTGGCAGCTATGGCAGTTGGATAAGGAATTTAAAAAAGAATGAGACAAAAAGGCTTAAGTTCTCTGTCATTGGTACTACAATTTTCAGTTCCTTTTCATTTTTTAAATAGGTCAAGGGGCTTTTAATAATTGTTTCTAGTCCTTTTCCTTGAATTGCGTGAAGTTATTGAATTCTCGATGGGACAGCTTTACACCCAAGCACGACAAGCATATGTTAAAGACAGTCGAATTATTGACTATAAGTATGCCAAATCTGGTAACGATAAGCAGAAAGAAGAAATTGAATAAGTCATGTAAAGTAAAGTTGCTCCTTGTGTCTTCCACCGAATCTTCGTCGTCCTACCGCCCGCAAGCGACCTTGAAAGCGGGAGGGCTGTGTCAGGGGAGGTCCTGAGCCGACTGAGACGTGTTCGGGGTGATCTTGAGGCCCCTGGAGCTTAACAGGCTTTCCTTCAGCCCAGCCACTTTTCTTCCCGAGGGAGCCTCGACTTCGCCTTGACCCCAGCAGCCCCACCGCCCTTGGCGCTGCCGCCCCACTCCCCGTGATTCCTCTTTGACGGCGTCACCACCACCAGCATATTTCCACACCATTATCACCATCAGCCCTAACGTCACTATTTCCCCACCATTATTCCATCAGCCCCATGGTCACAATTTCTCCACTTCCGTCACCATTTCTCCATCAGCCCCATCGTAACCATTTATCCTCCATTATTCCATCAGCCCCATCCCCCTCCAGCTTGCTACAGTCACCTCCACCACTTCCATTCTACCATCCCCACAATCATCGTCACAGCTGCCGCCACCACCCCCACTACTACCACACCCCTTCCGTCATTCACCACCCCCTTCCGTCACCATTTCCTCTCCATTTATACCATCACCACCATCCTCCTCCAACATTCTACAACCGCCTCCACCACTACCATTCCATCTCCACAGCTGCCGCCACCTCCACTACTACCACCACCACACAATCACACCACTCACCACGACTACTACCACCATCAGCGTTACGACCACAACCATCACCGCTACCACATTCGCCATCGCCACCTCCAGGAATTGCTCTTTGAGCAGTAGCAAAGCCTGGAACCACTGAGTGAAAGCGACAACCGATGACATTAAGCAAATTAATGATTTCGTATGGCACGTTTCTATGTTCGTAATCACTAAATTTCTCCTCATATAAGAAGATAATTTCGTAAAATACGCATTGTGCAAGTAGTTATATCTGGCGAATTATTTGTAATTTGGATCTAGTTCTAGGGAAAACATAAAAAGAAAGACTGGAGGAGCCGGTGTGAATAAGGCATGTTCCAAGGTTGAAGGGTGCCGGATGGCTGAAGGACCGTGGCTGCCTTGGATTCAAGGGTCGCAGGTTCGAATCCCGCCTCGGGCATCAACGTTTGTGTGTGTCCGTATGTGCGTTTTGCTACCGTTTCCCCGAAGATATACTACCGATGTTAAATTACAATGGTCGCTATATGACCATAGCAGTTGAAAAGTGACATCAAATAAGTAAAGAAAATAAATAAATAGAAAAGGCTGGAAACAATTTTGAAACAATGTAAGAAACTTTAAACATCATTTATACAATACGATGGGTCAAATGGTCTACAGTATGATACTTTATCAACGTGATTAATTTTTTTAAATTTTCTCGAATTTGTCAAATGCATATAATTATTTCAGCATGGCTTAAACGTGGAACTTTGAAGTGCTTCTTAAATGGAACACAGTCGTGCTCTTGTCCTCATTATACGGTCTCCCTGCAGACATGTCTCTCTCGAAACTTGCATAGCTTTTTTATCTGCGATCCTGCAATCTTTTTCACCCTCCCACGGCGTCTTATCTTTACATCCGCTCCGCTCACGCTGCACTATATCTTCACAGTCTTTTAACACAGCCAGTACGTTAATTAACCATCTTCATTGCTCTGAAGGCTCGTCTTGACCGCATTGGGTATTTTCGCCGCACCTTATCAACGCCCTCCTTCTCTCGTCTTCGTCATTTTGCCGCCCCCAACGACTCGGTGCGGGCTCCGTCCTGAAGCCCTTAAACAAATTTTCCCCGACGCGTGTCGCCGCGCCGTGCCTCATTCTTCCCCAGAAAGCGCCTATAAAAGTTAAGCCTGCGTCCCCGGGCGCCGCGCAGGCGCTTTACAGCTGCCGGACGGGCACTTTTCCGCCTCCGCCGGGGACGGGGAACAGTGGCGTATACTGCTTTCATGCCCTGGGCTACCGCTGACCTTAGAAATAAACTTTGACTCTATAACTATATATAATCTTCGATTTTGTAGTGTGTCTAGTTTGTACTACTTGTTTTTTTTATTATATATATTCAGGCAATACATTCATTTTTACAATTTCTCGTTTTACGAACAATGAACGTCGTTCAATACACTTATTGTCAATAGATGAACTTGCAAAAGTTTGCTGTGACATTTTTTCAAAAAATATCTCCCCAAATATCTGACAATAGTTAATGTGCGATGATAGCGCCTTCGTGGATGCAGGGTGTAGAGAAAGACAGTTGCAGGAGAGAGAGCGAGGAGGTACGTGTAGCGGTGGCAATTGTGGTAGAGGTTGGACGACACTTCTCCATGTCAGTGTCTGGGTGTTAAGTGGGCGAGATAGGTGAAACTTTCTTTTCAATAAGTACAGAAGGACATATGATTTGTTTAAATAATTACTGAAGAACATATCTTTTCTTTAAATAAGTATAGAATGAAGTATGAATATGAGAATGAATGAAAAACGAACGAACAGCATTACTAAGAATACGGTAGTCATATAAAGTCTGGAAGTATGAATATGAGAATGTATGAAACACAAACGAACAACATAACTAAGAATAAGGTAGTCGTATAAAGTCTAATAAAGAAGACAGTGAAAACTATTTCCTTGGTACGTGAACCTTGCGTCGCCGGTCAAAAGCGCCAGCCACTTCCGTGGGTTAAATTAAAGTTAGTTTATTTACGTTCTGCCCCCTTTTCCGCCGCATAAGCCAAAGAGCTGCGGGGTATGTATTCCCCAGTGCCAATAAATGACCGCCACGACAGGGCCTCTGACGGGAGGGAGAGGGGAATAAAAAATGTCTGAGCGTCAAAGACCGCCGCCCCGTGGCGAGTCGCTTTGCCGCAAGGAAGGCTGGTGAAGGCGACTGGGTGTCGGCCGGGCCGACGTTTTCAACTTTTGCTCTAATGCGCTCGCTGTAATTACATTGAAGTGGGGGCGAGCCGTTCGCGCCCTGGCGGAGTTCACTTGAACCGCACCAGCCTGCCGGATTCACTCTACGCTGAGGACATGCTGGCCCCGAGCCATATGAAACTCTTGAAGCGGCAATGAGAGGGAGCATTTTGCGTGATGAGAGCCAGCTGGAGTGTGAAGGTGGCGCTTCGTTCGTGTCAATTAGAGGGAGGTTCCTCAACCTTGAGCACTCGGAGCTATTAAAATAATGTTTACACCCTACATAATGGCAATTGAACCGGACAGAAGACGCGTACACCAACCTTTCAAACCTTGATATTGGATTTAATTGTTTTTGGTAATTGATATGAATGTTTGTTTTTCTTTTTTAAATACAAAGCCATATTTTGTGAGTATATTTATTATGTTTATCGGCAAAAAAAAGTAATGTCATAAAGTGTGTATCATCGTTTATTGTATTTTTTATGGCAGCTCAGTTACTTCTTTCACTTTTAAGTTTACTTTCTTGTCAGTTCACCCTCGGTATATTCCATCAGGTATAAAGTGGATTAGCCTCCACGGAAAAAACATTTATTAAGTTACTGTACTCGAAGACCGTTCAATGTAAAAGTTGTTTCTCTTTATAATTTTATTTCTTGGACGTCTATTTACCAAGAGTCATTTCTTTACTAAGAGAAGTGATACCAGTAAGACATCATGATGTCAAAAATTGTGTGTATTTTCGAAGATTCTCACTAAGTATAGAAAAAAATAGTGGTTGCATTCTGAATATGATTTTATTGTAATTTCTTTACTTTACACACAATTTTCTGTTGATCTGTATTTAGAAAGGATATTACAACATAATATAATACAATATTAATTATTCATGTGAATAATTTAATTTAAAGCCTTGTACAGCCCTTTATTATCTGCCCGGATTTTGACTGCGGTACTACTTAAATTGTACTACTTACTTTCTTATTATGTTAATTAAATCCAAGAATTTCGTGTATACGACTTTTGCCGATATTTATTTCGTACACTTTGCATAAGAATAAGTCATAACTCACTCAATTAAGGACTTAAGCACCATTTTGATTGAAACGACTTTTAAAAAATTAACATATTATTTTTTTACATCTCTCCTGTTGATATTTACATTAAAGGTGAATTTCGTAATTGAAAGCATTTTTTTAATATAAATTCTTCAAATAATTTTCTATGAATTTTTTCGAAAGTTTTCAAATGTAAATGAATTGACGTGGCACATTTTCAAAAAAGCTGAAACTTCTTTTCAAAAAATGTTACAAATCCCTTTTTTTTTCTAAATGGAACGTGTTGATTGATGCATGCAACGAATTCCCACGAGAGGAATAGCGTTGAATTTGTAACTTTAAACTTTCAAGGATGTATCGCAAGAGGAATAGCGTCATAATTGTAACTTACATTTTTTAAAGCTGATCATCAACGCTGTCATTAATCTAGACTTCTCGTACTCTCTTGCATTTCGACCGAATGATCTTAATGAACGATCCATCCATGTCATCGTCATGCATAATTTTATTTCACCCCCCCCCCCTGTTGGAGGTATTTTGTTGATGACAGCAAACACTTGACGGTCTAGATGTTGTACACTTAGTCAAAAAAGGGGTACGTTACACTGTCAGATGAAAATAAAATTGTTACCACGTTTTGGAAGTAGACCTTTCTGCGGTCTATTCAAAGCTAAGAGAAAGGACACCAATTGCATTCAGTGCTTGACCACCTTGGCGTCAGTAACCAATAACACTGCCACCTCCCTATGCTTACTCTGTGGTTCTACCACACCGCTGCTGGTCTCTGGCGGAATATATTAAGAACCTGTCTCTTACCCAGAGGGGAAAAGTAATGATCGTGGTACATCTACCAACATGCTATTTAAATTATTTATTTTCCACATTTGTGCTGTATTAATCTTTACCAAACCCGTTAGGACTCTGCATCACATCCCGAAGAACCTTTAAAAATATTTTGTATCTATTCCTACATTCCTTTTTGTGAATTCGATGTCGATTACATGTCGTTGAATTCCCTTTTATTAGTATAGATTTTACGTCGAAAACAGTTTCGTTTTCTTAATTCAGGTTTCCCTACCGTAAACCATGTACAAGTTGAATTCTGAATACAGAATCATGATGAGTGTCCGGCCTTCGGCCTATATACAAAACATCAGTGAGGTTGTCCAATTCATTTCATTCATTTTTTGACGAACGCTTCTATGTCGGACCTGACGGTTCGCTACGCGTTTCGAAGTTCATAACGGAGTCTCCGGCCATCGGGCTTTGCGATTGACCTAAAGTATTCTTGAGCGTGTGCAATGCATACGTTCAACATTATTAGGCACTGTTTTTTCTCGTGACATTCACTAAGGTCACCCAACTCATTGCCATTACTCAGTGCATTGTGCACCTCAATCGCTGCACGTTTAGTCAAACGACTCTGCCACATATATCGTCAGATGAAATACAAACACATCGTTGATTTAAGTAAATTTCACCCCCTTTTTACACTCGTGTATTTGTCCCCAACAATCGTAGTATTTTTAATAGGAATATGTAATTCAGATAGCTCGAAGGTGGAATAGGAATCCATGACGGTCATGGAAATGGCGAAATAATTAACTATGGCGGAATTGGTTGAATGATTATTGATTACGGGAGCGTCAGCTGCTACGGTCATTATTTCCGTATGTGAATGGCATGTAATTATTGCCATAGGAGGTTCTTCTTTTTCATTACCGAATCTCGGAAATAATGACACTGATTTTTTTAAAGTTATTTTTAAGTCGCATAAACTGCATAGGTCATGAGCGACTAGTACAGTAATACAATTACAATTCTGAGAAAATGTGGATAGTTTTACATAATTGTAACACCTTTTCTTGTAAACTTGTCGATGATAAGATTTCATTGACATTTTCATTTCCTAGACACTTTTTTCTCTCTTCGATGTGTACGGGGCATTCCAGAAGAATGCGATCTATTGATAGAATTATATTGCAGATGGTACAAGAAGGTTGTGGAACTTTTTCAATTAAAAATTTATGAGATAATTTAGAATGGTTCGATCGAATTCTTGACAAAGCAACTTGATCATGACGATTAATAGAGGGTTTGTGACAAGTCCAAAGAAATCAGTTATATTTTTAAGAAGTTTGCTTGATTTTTCGTTTAGCCATGATTCGTGCCATTGTTATTTAATTTATTTTTATAGTATTTCCAAATATCTAGAACTCTGTTGGTTTCGGATGAACACTGATTTCTTGTGTCTCGAAGTTGCAAAATATTACTTATACTCCAGCATTATATTACTTTACACGATACAAGAAATTAATATTTATTTTTCTTTTGTATTAATAGATCAGCTGATCAGCTTTTATACAAAATAAATTGAAAATAGGAAATTTTACACTATAGCTGTTATGGATTTCGCATGTTTCTTATTGTGTTCACTTTGTGTATATAGAAGCACAGAGTTGTCCTTAGCAAGGAACATTGTTCTAAAACTCACGTGGTAACAGCATTTAGTTGTTATCCGTACAATTTGATATATTATAAATCTGATTCTGAAAATACCTTCCAATAGTGAAAAAAATATTAAGGTAATCCAAAGATAAACATTTTTAACGCGTGCATAAGCAAACACTTCAGTGTGACTTGTTGAGTGACCTACGCGAGTTTCTTCTTTCGTGTTACCGCTTAGACCAACATTGTGTTTTGTGTGGGAAGACGCGTGGGGCGATGGGGGAGGCGGCAACCGTTTTTCCGGCGGCAGTGCTGTGTTCGCGTCACCGCGTAACAAACGAGCATCTGCCAGCACATGTGTCTGGACGGCCGGCCGCTCCTCTTGCTGACGCAATTAATGACATTGTCTGAGAAGGATTTGACGGGATCGAGTTTCAATGAATGTACTGTTCCGCCGTTTAGTTTTGGCATCGAATACTTTAGTTGAAACGGCGTTCTGCACAATTGGATGGCTTTAAGTAAACGCCATGTCTAGAGTTCAATGACCTTACTTCAATGTTTATTATCGATTTTCTCAAAACCGTTTCCTGCTGACTGATACCGTTCTAGCCTATGATGTTTCAGCTACAGAAAGTCAAAAGGGAAAAATAGATTCTCGTACAGAATAAAACTCGAATGAAGATACTTGTTGTTTAAATGAAATACAATTAACGTAATGACACAAAGTACAATTTAGTTCTAAATAGGCACGTTTTTATTCTTTAAATTTGCTTTTTCACTTCTGTAAAAACTGATCACCCTCGTAACAACAAACGCAATGCCTAAAAGGCCAATTTTGTTTCAACATCTTTAAGACTTACCCCAAGCAGATAACACAAGTGGGTCTCTCAAACTCCTATGACGGGACCCGACTTCATCGACTGAGCTTAAAGAAGAAGAATATTGGGAATATTCAATCGCAAATGAAATTTCCAAAAAAGCCTTCGAGATTTTTTTGAAAATGTTCATAAAAATCATAATTCAGCGGTCCTCCTTCCCAATCTTTCATCGGTCTCTTTGTATTATAATTAATAATAAAATATCTTATTAATTATAACTATATTAGCGATTGATAATAGCGATTATGAAACCTCTCGTCATCAGAGTCGTGAGAAAAAGGAAAGAATCCACAGAAAAAATAAATTCAGAAGTGTTACCGCAGTAACAGTTAGCCGGCGATGGCACTTAGAGAAAATGTTGATTATCAGATTTTGATCATCGGATTCGCTCGTCAAGCATTATATTTATCATTGCCTCTCTCAGTTTTAGTTGTGTCCCTGTGACTAAGAAAAAGTGCTTACTCATTCATTTTCTTACGATTCCTACCTAATGAACTCCTGATTATAGCGAAATTTCCCATTTGGAGGTTCCTCCATCCATCTCCTCCACCTCTTGGGCACAATTATTTCAGATATTCGCGAATTACTGGATGCAGTGCTTTCACTGTATGAATAATCAGTAACTGAATATGTATTACAGTGTTATCCGAATTCACTGTATTGTTTTTTTTTCTACTACGCGTTCATTCTGGCTTTATGTCAGAGGAAGTTTGCCGATTTAGGAAAACTTTTCAATTGGAACCACGAGAAATTCGTTCATGAACTATTTCGATACTTTACAAGAAAGTTAAAGGTTTGAGAACGCTACTGAGAATGCTAGTATTTACAGAGTTGTGATTTAAAGGCTTCGAAGCTTTGAATTGGCGTTGAGGCATCTACGTTAAAAAAAAATTAATAATGTATAGTAGAAAACTTGAAAACTATTGAAATTAGAATAGTTGATTCATTAGGGCCAAAGTATGTGACGTTTATCTAAACACTATGAATGGAACGCAAATATTGAATACATTACGAATTGAATTCAATTTTCAAGTGACAAATTTTTAGTGACGCATCGTCTTATTTTGAATTAGGCAACCGAGGAGCCTGTTCACAAAAGGCATCTAATCCATCATTCTCGAATATTCAGCTGTAGATGGGAGTACATTACGAGGGGTAAGAATGTAAATTTTCTACTAGCTCTCCGACGCTTATAGATTTGCCTTGGCTTCTATTGTTATAACTGCCCAATTTCTTCTTTCTTCAACTTTTATTCGCCATACTTTAACGCACAGTTTTCTAAAAAAATTTAACTCTATCTCATCATTCCATCTTAGTCTAGGTCTACCTTTTCCTCTCCTATCGGCCATGCTCCTTATGTATATATGTCTAACGACTCTTTTTTCATCCATTCCTATTAGATAACTCAACTATTCCAGTCTTTTCACGTTAATAAATGTAACAATTTTGTGTGTTTTAAATAGCCCTTTCAATTATGTATTAATTCAACTTCTCCAGATTTGTTTTGTTTGATAGAGCCAAATATTCTTCCTGATATTTTCCTCTCCCATACATCAAGTATGTTTGCTGTTTTCTTTGTTAGTTCAGAATGTAAATACATTATTCTTTTTTACGAAAAGTTTCAAATTTGAAATTTTCTAAATAATGCTTGGGAATTTAAATGGTCATTAAAGTGTCCGTACTGTCTTGCTTGACAGTAATAATTGCTAGAAGAACTTGTCTTAATCCATGTTTTTTAAAACTTTATTAGACAGAGTACATTTTGTTAATTTTCTCATTTTTCGGATGCATGTCCATTATTTAAAAAATATTTGAATGCAACAGTTAAATAACAGTCATCAAGAAGTCAACTAATTTCCATTATCATTTGAGTCCATTGTGTGAGTAATTTACAACTTATTTGGAGATCACTATCTTATCAGTTCTGTAAATTCAAAATTATACTCCGCTTTTTCTAAAAGATTAATTGAAACTTTATATCTATCTACAGATGCCTTTTATGTATCATTCGTTCCATACTCATTGTTAGTAATTTGAAAAGTGTTTCGCAACTATTTCCTTTCAAGTGTTTCAGTTTCCGACCTTGAATTCGGCACTTGCACGGGGGCTAAGGCGTTGAGAGCCACCACCGGCGATAGAATCGAGCCCGCACATATTGCCTCGCCGGCGTCCTCGAGCGGTCGCGAGCGACCGTCCCATCCGGTTCGGAGGAGGGCTTCCCGAGGCCGCAGCGGAATACATTTGTCATATCAGTGAGGACAGCGGCGTGACAGTTCCTTCTCCACGCCCGGAAGGAACGCCGCTGCTTTAGATTTACAATGGGCGCCGCCTCCGCTTGTCCGCCTGCGCGGCCGTTCTGCTTTGTCCCGACACGCCCACGCCCCTTGCCCGTCCGCCCCCCGTAATACGCATCCCTCTCCCTTCGGCGGGTGCCTCGCCGCCAACCGCTCTCTCTCTCTCCCTCTCATGTCGCCGCAGAAACGTCTCAACTCCGAACACCTCGCCCATTTCTAGCTCGTACGACCGGGAGAGGTGGCTCAGGGCATCAACTGATGTCCCTGCAATGTCTCTGATCGGGAGGTTCTGGGTTCGAGTCCCGAATGTGGCAAGATTTTCAACAATAGCGTTTCAGCTAAGTCGAGTTCAGTTGCAGTCTGGAGAAGAATTCTAGAGGCCGGCTTCTCTGATAGGTGGTTGTTTTTTTTTGTTCGAGTAACACCGCGTGAATGCTGGAGCAGCACTCTACCAAACGGGCCACAGACCGCACGCGATCTTCTTTCCTCTTCCTTTTAGCCTCATCTCTTACTTATACTAAAGTGCACTACACTGCGTCATATGCCGGGAAACCGGTCGGGAGATTGCCCGGCTGCGGGGTGCCCCGTTGGTAGGAGATACTAGCCGGTTGAGAGGAAACCCCGCTAGCCGACGAGAAGTCGGCCCCGGATCTCGTCATTGAATGGGGTTAGATCACCGCCACCTCCCGAGGAATGCATGCACTGCACTTATGGGACTAATAACCTCAGTAGTTGACGCGCCCGGGAACACTAACAACCAACCAACCCCATACATAGCCCATACGGGTTCATCTTTAGAGGAAGACATCTTTCATAATCTGGTTGCTGCGAGATGGGTTGTCCCTTCTCACACGTCACGCATCTTCGCACGTCAGGAAAGTGATCGTCTGCCGTAACGTATTGGCCTATGATTTGAAGAGTGTATTTTACTCTCTAGATGATATGCATTCTTTAACAATCTGTATCTACGCTCTGAGAGTATATTCATTGATTGTTCCTTAAGATTTAACCTTAACATTTATTTTCACGCGAGATACGAATCTACAGCCTTACCGGCTTATCGGGCGCCGGCACAGTCGTCTGCACAACGTAGATACGTGATGGTTAGTTTTATTAAGAGCTTCAAAATCAACCGCTTTAACCACGTTCAAACGCAGTTAATGATGAATATGTAATACAAACTAGCTAAATCTCCAGCGTTGTCCGGATATGTATTAACGTTATTTTTGAGACAATAAAAGAATTGTATTCTATCTGTAAAATAACTCTTGTGTTCCATGCCATGATTCACTCTGAGTAACCCTTTCATAACGCTACACTGGCAAAAATACTTGTTCGCAGGCATCCGAAGTTTGATGTAGCAATGTGGACGTTTACCTATGTCTGTACACACACTTCTCTTAATCAGGCATCTCATTCTAGTGTTCTTCTCTTTTCGTACAAACCACTTCGGTCCAACTATGTTTACGTTGTTGTGAATTATAGCTATTCTACTCAGTG
The DNA here is from genome assembly GCA_011170035.1 of Teleogryllus occipitalis. Lineage (NCBI taxonomy): Eukaryota > Metazoa > Arthropoda > Insecta > Orthoptera > Gryllidae > Teleogryllus > Teleogryllus occipitalis. The sequence continues at coordinate 309,102 of BLKR01000391.1, read as the reverse complement.
TACGATGGTCCTTGCTGCACCAGGATCGCTTAAAGCATTGCTTCATTGCAGCTGTAAACGGATACCCTTGGCCAACTTCCAGAAACAGTTCCGTCCTTCAATTACTCAACGCTTATTGAGCTATCAGAATAAGCAAAAATGTTCTTAGTAGAACATTTTATAGGCTTTCAGAAATGTTATGTACACGTAAGTGGATTGACACACCGTTTTCGAGATCTTCGCAAACAACGTTCAGAACGCACCCTTATATTTTGCTTTAAGTGATGAAAAATATAATATTTGTTTACGAAAACTCACGTAAACACTAATTTTTCTCTTGTTTCAAAAGACACGAATACATTTTTATTAAAGTTGGAATATTTATTAAAATAGGTTTGCATGAAAAAATCATTCTTCTTTGTATAATTTAAATTAACAATCTGAATGTATTGCCTAAATTATTTGCGAAAATATTCTCTCGTTCAGTTAAAAAAAACATCAAAATTCATTTAGCCGTTCCTGAGATTGCCTCGGACCAACAGACAGGCAGGAAAAAAGACGTGATAACAAAAGATGAAAAGTGTATGACAAATATCACCGTGGTTCATCTTTTCATATGTCCTGTTCCAAATAAGTTAAGAGCTAAATATAAACTACGAAATAACTTAATCTTTACGGTGTAAGTCTAACGGTCTGTTCCGTTTCGATGGTCCACCGTTTTTTTAGTCTTCCGGGACCTCGTTTTCCAGGGGGTCGATATTTTTATGCCTTTTTAGGAAGGCGATGCTCGTCCGTTCTATAAGGAGGTTGAGTTCAATTTCTTGTATATTTTTCTATTTGATCCAGAACTGATACAACTTTTCTTTTCGAATATCTCATTTCTTTCGTGATCATTTTTAGTACAACCTTTTACTGCTTTCAGAAACTTCATGTCTGATGCTTCTATTCTGCTCATTTCTCTTTGTCTCAAAACCCAGCATTTGAAACCGTATAGCATGGTTGATTTTGCCATTACTTTATAGAATTTTAACTGTGCTTCCTTTGTGGTTTTCTTACCTAGAATTCTTCTTAAGATTTCACACATTATCTGGAACGGCGAGGGTTTCTTCTGGATGTCCCTTTCGTAGTCGTACGATGTATCGTTTCTTATGCAATTAAAATTGCTTTTTTGTTTCATAACCCGGTTTTCTACCACTGTCTTAGACCTCACTGATTTCTTCCCACAAAACGCTATAATTTGGGTTTTAGATGTGGATGTTTAACAGTTATTATATCTAGCTATTTTGCTGAGCTTGTATACATTCAGATGAAGTTAATCTTCCGTTTCAGCAATCAAACCTGAGTTTGTTTTTTAGATTTAGAATTAGAATTAGAAGATATTATATGATTTTTTTTGCAATCTCAATACCACAGGAGGCATTACAGTTCCATTGATTCAGCATTTGATCTATATATAGATTAAACTGCGATGCTGATAAGCTACCACACTGTTGAACTTCAAGGTTTATATTCAGAAAAGTTTTGCCAATTTTGATATCAGTGTCGATACATTTTCTCATTTCAGTCTATAAGCTTTTAATTACTTGAATGAGATGGTAAGGTATACCCTTCTTTTTTAAAATTTCTAGCAGCAGTGGTCGTCTTTGTCAATCGCTTTCACGTAGTCAATAAAGGCTATGCGTTTTTCAAGATTCTATTTTCTTCTTCCTATTAGTATGAAAGGACATAGAAAAGTTATTAATTGACAGAAATATGACCTACTAATTAATTAACTTCATATATGAATTATAAATAGAGAAAACCACAAAATAAATGTGTTCACTTGATCAAGTTTAATATTAATTATAAATTTTATTATATTAATATTATAGATTAATGTACAGAATGATTTGTTAATTTTTTACCCAATTTTAAATCAATTAAAATTGTTTTGAATATGTTGTAAATAGACCTATGATATTATGAAAATGCAGTTAGTTTGAAATCACCAACACACACTCCCATTGAATTTTTTTTCATTAAATTTTACTTATTAGAAATCCATTTTCAATGTCTGAACACTGCGGGCTCTTCTGCGCCCAGTGCCTTTGGCCGCGTGCATAAATCGGGCCCTGGAGGCCGCTCTTTCCTCGCGCTGCGCTGGCGTCCGCGTCATTCGGCGGGGGCGTCTGCCGCCTCCGCAGCTCTCTTCTCCGGACCGCAGCTTCCATCTCAGACGCTCCGAACGCGCTGCTGCGCGCGCAGGGGATATTGCGCATAACTCCGTCGCGGATGGAGCAGCGTCTGCATGCTCGGCGCGAAATTCCCAATAAACGTATTTCATGTTTCGCCCTCCGCCGCCGCCGCCGCCTCCCGCACGCCCCGTCGTCGCCGTCGCCGCTTCTTGCCAACACTCGTAAATCATTAACTCTGCGTCGGCTTTGTGTACATTCGCCATACTTTATTGCCGGGGTCCGTTTCCGAAGCTGCTCTATCGCAGAAATGCGCTCTTCAGCGGAAATTGCTGCGAATTGGAGGAGTGTCGAAGGTCCGAAAATAGACTGGAGGCAACAAGCAGAAATTGGATGTTTGTTGAATATACGTAGGGGCGTGGTTCCTTAAAAGTATAAAGCAGCTGCGTACGACAAGTTCACTTACTTCCCCAAATCCAAATCTGAAGCCAGAAATGCGCCACCACCCTCCAGTTGTTTTGTAAATCACAATAAACTACCGTGAAATAGTAGATTGAAAATTTCCCATTGGTTTATTGCGATTTAAAAAACTGGGGGGTGATCGCGCAATTCTTGCTGAAGTTGTGCATTTGGAGTGTCGTCTTGATGGAGAAACATGCGTCAAGTCTTTGAGTCTGACAACATATTTGTTTGTGTGCCTGTGTTATTAGTAAGCTCAATTTGCGTTTTAATACTCTGTATCTAAATTCAGAAAATATTTTATGGACCTTTAAGTGCCAGGGAAAGAGATACATAAAATGTTAAATATTAACAAAATGGATAATGTGGCAAGTTACCTTGTTTTCTAATTGCAACATGTTTTTCAAACAAGGTTATAAACAATTTTTTGAAAAATCGAGTAGTTTTTTCATAATTTGAGATGGAAGTAACGGCAATTTAGATTTTTTTTCTTAAAAAGACTCAAACGTTTTTCTTGAAATACTTCCCACTGATGGAACAAAGGGCACCTAAAAAAGGGGCAAGACTAATTGTCGTTGAACTCTGAATTTTCGAAAATTACAAAAGTTACAATTAATGCGAGAAAGTATGTGTCGTAGTACCACTAGTATAAATACAGTTTCTGAAAACATTTCAAGTTGATAATCTCCAAATTTGGGAAAAGAGAAGTCGCAAGGTCATCAAAATTCCACAGCTTTCGTGATCTCATCTGTGTTTTCTTGTGTAATATCGAGAAAATCAATATAACAAAGAAAAATAATTGAAATATAGTGCAATGTATGGGGAAGTTGATAAATGTAAAAGAACTGTTTATAACTGCTCATTCCATCAATTTTTCTCGTATCAGTCGACGTAATTTTAAAATAATCTACTTTATAAATTGCTTAAAAACACTGTTCTTTCCAATGCAACCCCTTCCCGGATACGATAATGGTACGATTCAGGATTGTGACACACACGTTGAAAATTATTAATGACGGATTCGTATTCATTTAATTAGCTGATCAAGGGTTATCTATGTCGCTAGCAACTGGAAAGCATTGACCACACACGGGTCGCGAGTGAACATTCATTTGTTTGCTTTTGGTGACATGCGCGAGCGAGTTTGGAACAGAGAAAGCATTAGCAGATTCATTTGTGGTCGCTCAAAAGTGGCATTATGAGACTCAATCCCAGTGGGATTCCAACCTTTCAAAATTATGACGGACCTATGCAATAGGCTTTCTGTAATTATGCACCCACATATCTCCCGTTCAGTACGCAGTTGACACAGGTAACTGCAGGTTTAGGACCATAATTAGAGAGTTCTGCTACAGCTCAACGAAATACGTGAGTTAATGGGACAGGTTTATATTTTTATTTTTGAACACATCTGGATTAAAAAGTAATATAATTTTACATAAGGATTTCTAACTGTAAATGCTGATTTAATTCAAGTGACAATTTTATATGAAGAATAAAATTGTTGTAAAATAAGTGATAAAGTTCAATATTTATTAAAAAATCTTAATTAATCACCCTTATGACAACTGCGTCGTTTACAAGTTTATCTTGTGCAAATAACATAGAATATAAGGCATCTCAGAGAATATTGAATGCTTTTGAAAATCGAAGGTTATAAATATTTATCTCATCGGAACGCCTTTGAATGCTCTTGACGTGATCAAAGTCCGTAAAATAACTCATTGTGATTTGTGGTGTAGTAAAGGTTTTCTAGCAAGAATTTTGTAATTACCTGGAACATAGAAGAACGGATTTATTCATAAATAAACTAACAAATACACATGAAATAATCGGTTCTTATTTACCTGCCCTTTGAACCTACATTATTTTGAATAATACAAAAATATGGTCATGTACATTGATATTGCTCTTTGAACAATCTATTTGAATATTTCCGACACATAAACACACATCTTTGTGGGAGAATCCTTTACTGTAGTAATATATTTCTCTCAATATTTGCCGACACACTTTCCTGCACAACACAACATCCCAGATTCTTCTGAAGCCTTATCGGCTTCTGCTTAATGCTTTCCAGATTTCGTCTTTACTCCTCCTTTGGGCATTGGCCGCATCCTCATTGGAGTGACTTTTCAACATGTATTCATACCGGCCAATTCAAAACCAATACCATTAATCCTCAAATGGCGTCGTGGTGACATTTTGACCCCTCTCAAATTCCGAAGTTGAATATCCTACCTATTTTTCAAATGAGAACGTTGGTTTGCGGTTTACCTTCAAATAATGTGCTTATCTTCTGATTTGAGGAATACTGTTGAATGTCATGCAGTTGTTTTGCAGTGACGTGAGTGAAAATATTTGTTGGGGCTACAGCAGCACCACCACGCCAGTTACGCAATTGTCTTTGTAATGGGGTTTTCTTCGAAAATTGTGTCTTGTGGTGACACAAACCATGATATCGCTATCTCTAGATGGTTGGAAGAGGTGGAGAGTGATTATAGTGACACAGGAGAAAAGGGGTATGACTGTCATAGCAAGACTTCTTGAAGATGCTGGTATGGGAATAACATGCGAACAAGTGAAGCCCAAGTGATACCAAAGAAAACTACCGCTCAGAGTAGTCGGTCGCCAGATTTCTCCATTCAGCGCCTAAATCCGATCTAGCATTAGAACTACTGTCGAAAATCCTGGAACCCCACGACGCACCCTAAGGTGTCCTGGTCAAAGGCACTCCACTGATATATGAAAGTCTCAGCCACCTCATTCGGTTAACGTTCCCCATTATTAGAATGTTTATCCACGTACCGTACCGGACCTAAGACGCGACCACGCGTATTTAGGAGGCTGACCCTTCGAATTTGGTTTCAGTAAGTTCAGTTGCTGTTCTATGTGTGAGACATTTGGAAAACAATGCTTTTCAGAGTGTGAAATGATCACAGGGGTTTTCATATTGCTATTTAAAAGTAGTAGTAATTCGAAATTCCAAGCAATATACTTGAACAATCTCCTACATTACTATTATTCGACTGACCTGGAAGAAGAAAAATATTCAATACATTGTATCATAAGCCATTTATTGATAGATTGATTGTTAGTGATTCCGGGCATGTCAACTACTGAGTTGACTCGTAACTGAAGTGCATGTTTTTTTCATCGGGAGGTGGCGGTGATCTTCCGCCACTGGATGGCGAGATTTGGCACTAACCTACCGTCGACTAGCGGTTTTTTCCAACGAGATAACTCCCACCAGCGGAGCACCGCCCCAGCCGGGACAAGTTCTAAGCTCCCGACCGGTCTCCCGGCTTCTGTGGTAGTGTAGTGCAGTTAGTGTAAGTGGTGAGAATAGAACAAGAAAGAGGAAGGAAAGATTACGCGCGGTCCATGGCCCGTTTATTTAGTTACTGCTCCGGCATTCGCCTGATGTTGATCGGAGAAACCACGAAAAACTACCGATCAGGTCAGCCGGACGCTAGAATTCTTCTCCAGACAGTGACTGAATGAATCTACCTAGCTGAAAAGCTAGTGTAGAGAATCCTGCCGCCGTGGGAACCTAGGACTTCCCGGTCACAGGCACTACCGGGACATGAGTTGATGCACTGAGTGGGCACTCACGGTTATAAGTCATGAAACTGTAGAAATAATGAGAGCAGAAACGTACGTGTAAAGATATTTAAATGGACCCACCGTTTAATTTTCACTATCGTTGAATCATTACCTATCGACCACCATTCTGTCCTGTCCCATAGGGCGTGTGGGATGGCCATGCTAATCGCAATGGCCTCATTCAGCGGCCTCGTGGTCGATAAGGGCGCGCGATCGGGAGCGCTTGCTGCAGGGGGCGGGCAGGGGGGGGGCGCAAAGCGATTGAAGGGCGTGCGAACGTTCTCCTCTGTCGCCGTTAAGCGCTTGCGAGCGAGCGCACCGCGCGTGTGTGTGTGTGTGTGTGTTTGCCTACCTGCTGAGTCGGCGGATCAATGCGGTGGGGGTCATTCACGATGCGCGCCACGCAACGCTGTTATTCGGCGAGGGAGCGTTTTGCGCAAGAGTGCCCGGTTGAGGTTTACGCGACGTACACCGAATGAGTCATCTCGGCCAGGGGAACAAAACCTCCATAGTCCTCTCGTCGGTTGGATGGGCAAATATCTCCAGTCACATTTTCCTGAGGATCGTTTCATTCCTTCACGATCGCTCTGCTTCTGTAATGCCAGTTTGACACGATATTTTTTTTTCAAGGGTACAGTAACTACATTTCAAAGTCAAAATATTACTGGGTGCTACAACAATCTAAACACACGTGTAATAAATAATAAAATAAATACACAGAAATGTTGCAGTCACTTTCAAAGTATATATAAAGTCAAGGTCGTTTAATCCATTAAGTCCCAACAACACAAAAAAAAACTAATTTTTTTTCTGTTATTATTTTCGTAACTACTTAAAACATAAATGACAGATTCACGCACAGATAATATTTTCTTTATTTGTTGCTTTAATTTTAAAGCTTGGTCCCAAATGGGAACAATGGGAAGATACGAGGTCGACATGCCATGCAGTGCATATGCACCAAGTACTTACAAATTGCAGAAATAAGTTGTAATATTGCTTCTTTCACACTCTGCAACATCCTTGCCTCACTGCAGGAATGAGGTGATGATCTCGTCCAACCCTGGCTTGGAATGTAATGGTTCCATGGGATCCTGGTCTTAGTGGTGAGGTGTGTGACACCACCATTCTAGCAACAACTTGTCTTGTGAATTCTCGCTGTCTCAGCTTGTCATTTGGAGAAATAATGCAATGTATCCTTTCTGCAGCAACTTTTATAGTGTTTTCCCGGTAAACTCAGAAGCTTTCGTGATATTACCTTTCACAGGTTTAGAAATTTAGTTAAATCTTTGTACCATAGACGACAAAATTAAGTACAAGTATTATCGCACGCTGAATTTATATCCTTAGCTTGTTTCCCACCACCAGGTCAGATTTCTGTGATTTCTCATGGTGACAATATTGTGGTCTCACGACTGCTAATTACGTCAATACCTTACTTGTCTCATTGACATCCAAGGCGTAGTTTTATGCTTCTAAAACGAAGGTGAGTAAAAATCTCGAGAAAGTCGTGTAAAATCAGTGCAGAATATTTTTGTTATGTTTGTGAAGAGTATATCGTTTGCAAAAAGTTATAATAGATTTTTGACCAATTCTTATCTTAACACTATATCGGATTCAGTGTCAGAAAAGCAATGGGTTCGGAACTTATTCTACAGCGGATGTCGAACCAAGCTGCACAAATGTCGAAGCCGAGAGAATCTTATTTTCCATTTTCATCACCGACCCTTTGGAGAGAATCTCAGAACCACACGGATGATTTTTACTTTTGCTCGACGAATGTGGTCGGTATAACCTCCAAAAATGTTAAGACATTGAAATATCTCGAAGTTTTATCAGTGTTGAAGCTAAATCCAAGTGGCGAACATGATTGTATCAATTTCGGTTGAAAATGGCCAAACATGTTTCATTTATTTATCTAAGAAACTTGACCTGATACCTCAAAACGGACTGCAGTTTCGGAGTCAACCCTAAAAGTTACTTTTCAACTGCTTTCAGCTTCTCGGGTCCAAAACCATATAAACCTCGTTTAACAACATTGTTAGTGACACGAAAACATGGTGCACACAAATGTATTTTGCCGACCTCATCAAAAAGTCAAAATGTATTGGAAAGGAATATTATGTAGATGCTTCCAAACTGGCGAGTAGATGAAGGAGTTCCCCACGATTCTGTATTTTCATATTCGACAAAGATGAACTCTAAGCGCAGTGCTTGCAGCGACTTTTTCTCTAACCTCCACCGCTGCTTTCGTCCCCGTGCCTGTAGTCTTTTCTAGCACTTCGTTGTCAGAGTATGTCATTTAATTTATGAACAACTCCGGCATAACTCGAATTTTTTTAATCTACTGCGTACGCTATGTTAACTTCTATAAATAAACATTTTGCCGCGATTTTTATCTGAAATTCTTGAAATCTCCACAATTTGTTTGATGCCTTCTCACCCAATTTGACATGCCAGGGCCACTCATGGGACGTAGTTATTAGCTAGATTGTTCCCAAATATACCCGAGTTTATATTACTAGTTTTCAATTGCAGAACTTAAAAGAAAGCTAGAGCGCCTCTAACCCAGACAGATGCGAGTATTTTCAGTAGATACCCAGAAACAGGAGAATATATAAAAAAATCCAATTTCCAAATAATTTAAGTACTATATAAACAAAAAATTAAACAACAAATTTAAAAGAAATATAGATGCATGTTGCCCAATTTAGAGTTATCTTGTGCAAGTTGTTAATAAGGAATTTGATTAACAATGAAAGCACGAAAGTTTATTGACGAGCAATTATTAATTTTTAATTTGGAGATGTTAATTCTATCAAAACCCAAATAGAATGGGTCAATATAGATGGAACTAAAATAACTAATTGTCTTCCATGTACGAATCAAAATGTTTATTCCATCTACCTTTATAAAATTTACCTAAATTTCACTCAAATAATTATGGTCGAGCAGAAGTGTTTGAAACAATTTTGAACGCGATTCGTTCTACACGCATAAAGCGACCATACGTGCTTATTCTTACATCTTTAGATAATATGAAATATTATAACAATACTAAAGTTAATGAGAAATAACATATGCAGTTCCAAAAAACGGAAAATACAAAGAAATGAACTATGTAAATCTCTCATAAAATTCTTTTCTCTTTATTACTTATAATTGTAATATTTTGAGATGTAGTATTTATTAAAATCCTAAGATTAATTTAATTATCCAGTATGATGATAGAGTTTCAACCAAGTCTTTGCAATGTTGAAGATGAATGTTTAAGTCCTCTCATATCCATCTCACAAATTATATTTTCCCTCCAAATTATTTAATATTAAGTAGCTTATACACACAATTCAGGTTTATCGTGAGTGCAAAGTGAACCTGGCGTTCAGAGCCGAATGTAATTTAAAGACAGAATAAAATTAATTTTGTTTTGAGAAACAATTCAATTATTCATATTTTATTTACAAACTTTATATGGTATTTCTTTTGTACCAATCTACAATGATTATTATTCTGAAGTACGTATCATTAATGATTAAGAAGTATGAAATACAATAGAACACAATATCGGATTTTTTAATTTGCACTTATTGAGATATTTTTCTTCTACAATTAATTCTTAGGGGATTCGTTCCAGAGTAACAAACACAACAATAAAGACAATTGACAACAATGTCATAAGTCGAGAATTGTTAAGTTTTTCAGAAAGATTTTTTTAAGGGCTGTATTATCAATATGTAAAATAGTTCTATTATCGTCATTTTGACAACAGAAACTAGAAAAAGTAATTATTGCGTTTTGAATGGAACCAATCGCGAAATATTGTCAGTGTCTTGTGAAATGCAGTACGTACTTTGTTTTGTTTTCTTACGACGGAGATATTTGTGTTGGTAAGTGAAGAAACCTTCATCAACTAAAAGGCATGTGTAATTTGTATTTTCTTTGCGCACACGTGCAATAACATTTGGGAGAAATGTGACTATATTTTTTTTGATCAATCGAAAATGTTTTTTATATAAGAATGACCGAAAAGACGATAAGAAAACTATTGGACGAGGATTAAGTGAGAGCACCACAGTGAACAATGGATGACCAATGATGATTATTCAACGAATGTTGCGGTAATTTTGAGGTAAGTTTTATCAGATCAATGCATAGTTTGCGTACCGGAAAGTTTCGTTCTCTTATTTACTGTATTCACTCAGTGATTACTGGTTGCTTGGAATTAATGCTGTATACTCATTGATATTCTGAAGAAACAATTTGGTTATGAACTTAGGATATCGAAAACTGGGTGTCGGCTTTTAAATACCATACCATAAAATACCAAAATATGCATTAAAAATTTAATATGGAAATTATGTTATATGCAGGTAAATTATGTAAAACCACTTCCTAACACACAATCCTGGAAACTGTAGCAAACAATTTACACGTTAACGTTTTTGTCGAAATGTCCTGACTTATTTGTATTTCGTTTCAATATATTAAAGGCTTTCAAGATTATTATTCTTTGTCTCGGCGAGATGAATATTCAAGATTCTCTCCTCATCTATTTAAAATTCCTACAAAAGATATGAAAGTAAATTTAAAAGGGGTTTCTTTAATGTATGTATTCGTATCAAATTATTGACATCTTGTCAAACGTATTCATTTTTCATGATTCTCAATGTCAAAACAGTTTGTTTTCTGAGCTAAAGACTTAGAAAGCTGAGACAATTTGAGCTGTAGACTCGCCACAGCATATGCATAAACATGTACTTAAAAATAGGGAAATTAGAGTCTATGTAAAAACACTATACAACTTATTTAAATACTTGTAAAAGAAATAGAAATTACTTTCGGATTTAAATATATCGTGAGGTATAAGGAATATAAATTTTCTACCAAAAAGCGTTAAAAACAAGGTTTATAGCAACATTTCATTATTTACATTAACAAACAAAAATAGATTGAGATTTTCTTGATAAAAACTATTATAAAGATTTGTGAGGAGATTTTTGTAAACTCAAAATGAACTTTCCACATAACACTAGTGATAGGTGCATATTTAAAGCTGCTTAGGATCAAAGTTCGAAAAATATGATTTGGGCGGGTTTCTCTGACTGTTTAACAGGAGACAGAACTATGATTAAAGGCTTCATATATTAATTTTAATTCTGCGACTAACAAATCAATGAAATCGTACCTTTGTATCAAGGCAGTAAAAGTGTTCAAGAGAATAAAAGAAGAAAAAATTCAAGAGAAGTTATAATGTGTAACTTGGTATTCTCTATCAACAGGTTTTCACGAACAAGAAAAAGCCAAACGAGTGAAATAATTCTAGTATTATCTACAAAATTTGCAATTGCATCACTAAGAGTAAAGTATGAAATAATCTAGCATAACCCTGATACATGCATATTTATACAGTGTTATTTCTTAAATGTCCAAAATAAAACTTCGAATAATGCCCCCATTGTTGAAGCGACAATGAATAAATAAATCTATTAATTTTATTAAAACTTCCAAGCATGTAGCGATTCAGTTATAAAACTTGTGTTATACGAATAACAAGCAGAATATATGTGCAATTACATAAAAATCCGATACATTCTCACAACCGACATATCATTGTGAATGAATTAAATGAATGATAGAAAAGTAATATTCTATATATTGATATTCTTATTGCATGTCATTATCCTTGTAGAGGACGTGGTCGGTCCAATGTTGAATGATTTGTATTACCCTCGAATACGTTTATTAAATGATTTGTGACAGTCACGTTTGCTGCATAACATTTCTCTCACAAATTTAAAAAAATTTCCGATATCTCCAACTTTTATCAGTAAAGCGAATATTGTAATGCACTATTTTTTCTGACTATGTTGATTCACGACTTCTGCTAGGAACAATTGTTGGTCCTTGTTAATATTTCGATGTTGCGAAATAAGGTTTCTCTTAATAATGAAACAATAATAATATATAATAAAAATTAATGCAAAAATGTAGGATATGACAATTTTAGTTTATATTTGTGTTCTCGATTTTTAATTCACGTAAACAAATTCCAACGTGTATCATATTAGTTTCAGATTTTCTTAGCTTAGCATTTCGTTAGGTATTGCGTCTCATTGTATTAAGAATATTTTAATGGGTATATAGGTAATGCTTTATCAAGGCGGCCGAGTTCCGGAGATCTAGTTCTAAGACACTGTAGGGACAAATGAATTTTTGCATTGTAGCAAGTCAAAAATAAAAGAAGAAAATTGATTGTTCCAAATGGTGCCGTACGTATGTACCACTTGTTCAAAAAAATGTGATATGAGAATAGAAACTGAACATTACGAAATATACGTAAGCCAATAATTAATTTTTTTTTGTATTTGTCAGTTTTACTCTTTGAACGCACTATGTTATGAACGAAGTTCTTGACTTAATATAATTTTAAAAATAAATTGGATCGGGAAGTACCCCTTTTCACAAATTTTGCTTCGATATTTCACTACTATTAAAACACCGGAAAACTAATTACCCAAGCATTATGGTTGCGTCATTTAATCGCCATGAGCACAACAATCGATTGTTTTCACACTGATTAGGCTATAGATTGATTAATCCGTACACAGTATTGGAGTAACTGAATGCGGTCGTCGTGTCCTCTGTGCGTCCCAAACTCACTGTTAGATCATTTCCCATGCACAAACCGAGTCATACGAGATGACATCCGACGCGTCTTGGTCTCTTGGTGGTGAACTGGTAATTTGTATTCGGATCCGGCCTGAAGATTCTAAGATTTCCCAAACGTTTTTTAGCACTTCGATTTTAGTGCGTAGAGCAGGAATTAAACCAATGCCTCCTAAATACATCTACGAGGAGCTTTCATAAAGTTCGTACTTTTGGGTAGAAAGAAAACAGATATAGATATCAGCCTTTGCATATTTATTAATCCTTTTCAACATATCCTTGCAAATTTATAATTTTTTTCCAGCGATGTATAACTTGTCTTGTGCCATTGTTTAAAAAGTCCTGCATTTGGCTTTCTAAAACGTTTTCCACCGCAACAATCGCATGATCACTTGCAAAACGTTCTTCACGCAGCAATTTTTTCAATTTTCTAAACAGAAAGAAATCAGTCGGTGCCAAATTTAGCGAATTTGGTAGAATTTTGTAGCGTAGGGGCGAACTTTGGGGGACAGTTGCTTGAGAGGTGTGAGCAGGGGCATTGTCATGCAACAGCCGCACAACTCTTGCAATCATTCCTCGCCTTTTCAGCTTGATCTCTTTCAGCAGTTTTGTCAGTAGTTCTTGATAATACTGGGTAGTAATTGTCTCGCCTTTTCTGGCATAATCTGTTAGAATGAAACCTCGACAATCAAAAAAAAAAAAAAAAAACTCATCACTTTCCCAGACGAGGACTGCGTCTTTGCTTACTTTGCTACAGGCGACTCTGCGTGTTTCCATTGTTTACATATCTACATATTTAAAAAAATAAGGTATTTTGCCATGGCTTCGTTTAGAGCTTCTACTGAACCGATTGTAGAATTTTTTCCTTTAAATGAAAGAATGTGATCCCTAGATGTGTTATAAGATATTGTTTGTGTTGATTCACCAACATTTAGTGTGTAAATTAATTAATTAAATATTTCTTTAATAGTACGCTTATCAATAGTCAATTGTTTTCTTCCAAAGGGTGGCTGTTTCAAAATCGATATATATGAGTCGATAGATGCTTCATGGTGGCGCTGTTTGATGTTTTGTTTTGATTGTTGAGATTTGTTTACAATTCATCAAGGTTTTGTTTCAGTGTAATTATTGCATTGTGGCGTTGACAGTTTGCATGTATTTGCTTTTGTGGTGAATTTTGTAGAGAACATTTGGACAGTGTGTTTTGCTCGGTTGTACTGAAGTAGTGAAGTTGTTCACAGGTTATGTCGAATTCCGAATCGTTGCCCACGCGTCCCAAAAGACGCAAACGTACATTAACTGGGCGCAGGGAAAGAGAAGCGCAGGGAAAGAAAAGTCAGCGTAAGTGTCGTGATAGTGAGGTCATTTCGTTTTCTGCTGGGTCGTTGCCTATGAAATGTCAGTTTTGTTCTGCTTTGCACTTCGCATGTGAGAGAAATTCTGCAAACGATTTACTCTGTGTTGCTTAAATGGGAAAATAAGTTTATCTTCAGGCGATATGCCAGAAGAAATAAAAATTGTATATAGGACATGATGACACATCAAAAAAACTTTAGAAATAATATCCATCAGTATAATAGTGCTCTTTCTTTTGTGCAATTTAGCACCGATATTGCATTGCCCCCTGCCCATGGGCCATACGTGTTTAAAATTTTGGGAACTCACATCACAGAATATCTTCGTTATACCCTGAAGATTCAAACAATGCAACGTATTGTAAATATTAGTCTGGTCACAGTATTTTACATTTATCTCAGATCTCACCGTCAAATTTTGACGGGTTTTCACTAGTTTATTTTATTTTAGCATTGTAATGGTGAACCGAACATTCGTCTATTGTGATAACACGGCTGAAAAACTCGCGTTGGTCTTTGCACATTTGCAATATCGCCATCGCGAATGTCACGCGCTGCTGCCTTTGAATGGGAGTCAGCAAACGAGGGACTCATTTGGCCGACACTTTCGTCGTGTGCCGTACATCATGCAAGATGTTGTGCACTGATTCTTGGTTAATGTTAACCTCTCTAACAATTCTTTGATTGGTTATCAGCCTATCAGATAATACCAAATTTTCCACCAGTTCGGTGATTCGTGGTTCCTTCATCAAAGACTGTCTGCCGCTTCGTGCAGCGTCTTCCAGCTCTTTGTGCCCACACTGAAACAACCTTTTCCACTTCTATACTGTCTCATATGTTGGCGCATTATCCCCATACACCTTCACCACTTCCTCATGAATTTCCTTCCCCGATTAACCTTGGAAATCGAAATGACGAATCACCATAGGCGCGGAGACATTACATAGCAAAGCAGCCATCTTGATTGTTTACGCTACAGGGATGGTATCGAGCGGCTGAACATATAAGCAAATGCACGAATAATAGAAGAACAAATTACGCTTCCAATGCATGCACGCGTATTAGAATATTCACACTATTTCTGGTTCAAGGTACGAACTTTATGAACGCCCTTCTTATGTAAGACTCTACAACAGAATTTTCGGAACTAATTGAGAATGAGAATATACTAAGAGTAGAGAATAATGTAGAAAAACTTGCAGGTAATCGTTTATAGAAATATTTTGCATATTCGCAAAAATAGCGTAAAAATAAAGATGCAATAAATTCTAGCTACCAGCATCCTCCATATCTGCAAATACTTATTTTAAGGCGATTACAATATAGATATTGCAATGTTACCAGTTCATATCAGGCATGGACGTAGCCATTGAGGGCTGGGAATATTTGGTCGGGTGTTCTACGACAGCACGTACTACGATTTATTGTTGTGTTCAACGTCAGATTCTATTAGAACTTATTTGAACAAAGATATGCATGACATTTAGAAATTTTCGAAAGTAATTTTGAAACAGTTTACAGCGTCGCCGTCACCACATTCAGCTAGGGTTTGGTAAAAGGGAGATTTTGCACGGCTAATTTTTACAGCAATCGACACAACTATCGATCTTCTGCGCTTGCGCAGTTTGATTTTCGCATTAAAAAAGTGCATGCACATAAACTGAAGACGCAGATTGCAGTGGATTAGTGTACGCTTTGCGGTGCAAAAACTCGCGTACACTAATCGACTGCAATCTGGGCCCTCAGTGCATGTGCATGCACTTTCGTAATGCGAAATTCAAACTGCGCATGCGCAGGATATCGATAGTTGTGTCCATTGCTGTAAAACAGCCGTGCAAAAACTCTCTTTTACCAACCCAAGTGGTTCGCTAAGGCGAGCACAAACTCTCTATTAATCGAGTAGATATTCGCCGATTATTTTTTCATCAACGCCCGTTGCCAGTAACAATCAGAGTCCGGCCGTTGCGAGTGCGCACGCCCCGCACCCGTTGGGTCTGCCGCCAGGGGGATTAAGTGCAAATAACCCTGCGGGCGGCGACTGAACGACGCGTGCGCGCCTCGACGCGCCGTGCATTAAGTGCGCCAGATCGCGCGACCTCACGCGGTGCAGAACCGGGGTGGAGGCTTCGTCGGATTTATATTAGTGGACCCCCCCCCCCCCGGCATAGGCTTGATGGCGACCCTTTTTCACTACACTGCTACACAAAATAGAACAAAAGGAACGCTGGCTGTCTTTGGAGCCACGATTGATTGATTATTTGTAATTCAGAGCACGTCAACGACTGCATACATTAGCCCCGTAAGGTTGGTTGCTTGTTATTGAATTGATGACATTTTACGTGGGGAGACTCGGGCCATTAGACCTGCTCTTCCGTCTGACCACGCAAATTTCGCTACGCTTCTTTTACCAACTAGGGGAAAAAGAAGGTATTATCTTGGGCGACGAAACAGGCGGATCTCAATTTTGCTCAGAGACTTCTTTTAGGCTTGAGGATCTTTTACATGCAGTAAATCTACTACATGGGACAGCCGGCTTTACTTCCCCTCCGAAGGAAGGCGTACGAAGAGTTTTTTCGCCAAATTCACGGCTTCGATCGGGTTTGAAACCACGAACTTGAGTATAACAGCCCGATATGCTAACCGTTACACCATCACCGCCGCTAGTGCTTGTCATTGATTTCGGGCGCGTCAACTACTGATCTCATTACTCCCATAAGTGTAGTGCATTTTGTTCATCGAGAGATCCATCGAATTTACGAGGAGATATTTTAAAACAATGGTCGGGTTTAAGATCCACATAAGCTTCGTGTTGGACAGATGGAAAATGTTCACTCTTGATATTTTCTAACTGATTTCACCTAGCAAAAGAAATTATATTAGGGAAGTGCTGAGGCGTAAAGAAAAAAATAACTTTAATAGTGAAAAACCGTAGTGTTCCAATATTCGTGAAGTTTTCTTTAGAGAGTAATGGATAGTATACCATGCGATAAATATGGATCTATTACGTTGTACTAATCCTTTAACCGCAGCACGAATGTTTACAACAGAAGAAAACTCTGCAATGATCTGGAATTCGATTAATAATATTAATAATTTAATATAATATTGTTTGAATAAAAGGAAGCCGTTTCGAATTATTTTGGCGACCTTTTCGGATCTTGTCCCTTAGTTGGTTGGTTGGTTAGTGATTCTGGGCGCGTCAACAGCTTAGGTCATTAGTGTTATTCATACGGTTTATTTTATTTTAACAACAAAGGTTTATTTTAAACACTCTGAGAACACTGGTTAAAACGAACTTTTCGTCGTCGGACAATTATTGTATATTTTATATGTTAATAATTCATTATTTTTAGTTACACTCTTAACAACTTTTTCGGAAAAAAATATATTTAACTTTTCATTCCTTTCGTCACATTTTTATTAAAACTTTCCTCAAAACAATTCATGAGCTAAAAATTAAAATGTTGTAATAAAAATCGATAACATATTGAATTTTTAATTAATGTTTCGTTAATGTTTGGGAATTTTTAAATTGCAACACTAAGTTGGAACATTTTCAATTTGAAATATTTTGAAAAAACTATTTTTTTGTGGATTCACGAGTGGAGCTTTTTTCTGGGCTGCTAATTCAGCCCTCCCTGAAGTACCGCCCTGTTGCGAATTCTGTGATACTCGAAGCGAGACCACGCGATCGATGGTGTCAGCGGATGGCCCCTTGTTTTACTTCTTGACATAAATGTAACTTCATTATCGGTGCACGTCTTCTAGAATTCAGTATATATTTAATATAGTTATTCAAATAATCGTTTCCATGTTGTCGCGGCAGGAAGTGTTATTCCTTGGCGAAGGGCATGATGGAGGATAAGAGCCCAAATTTATTGATTTACCCATGAAAATAGATTTTATTACATTGGAGCGCATATTTTGTTAGCAATCCTTGCAAAAAACACTCATTTTCTTTCTGTATTCAAAATTCAAGTAGTACGTGACTTGGGGTTGAGAACACAGAATTTTGAAAACGTGCACAGAATTTACTTCTCCCCGTAGGGGAGATTTTACACACACAGATTTTTAACTGTTTTTTACGTAAAATAAATAAATAAATAATGGCCGGTGAGAGTAGAATGAGAAACGGGCGAGAAGACCGTGCTTGCGTTCCGTACCGAGTCCCAACGGCAAAGAAATGTGTCTTATTTTTAATATTTATTTATACATTCATTTATGCACATGTTGAATAAGTGTGACTAAAGAGCTGCTCTGCAACTCGTGATAAGTTGTAACTTGTAGAAAGTTCTACGTATTGCGAAATAAACTGGTTATAACACGTTAAATGCTAGTCTAGTTGCTAATATAAGATTGCGAAGTGACACGGTATAATGCAATGAAGGTAACTACCACAATAAATGGGAGAAATGCGGATGGGTTAAAATTAACAAATTTCACATGGATATTTTAAGTATTGTAGCGAGACGTGCTCCGGCAATCTTACGGTGATACAATGGGGTTTGGAAAACGTAAACAGATACAACAATACCGTTTCATGTATAAAGGAATGAATGTTGAATATGAGATTCTGCGAAATCTTAAATGTCATTTAGAGTTATGAATTGTAAAATAATATTTTAACAATTGGGTGATATATGAGAACGTTGCAAAGGGACATTGCATTCTGTGAGCCCTGCCAATGTCTTGTTCAACAGATCTGAAAATACATCCGCAACTGATACATGTGAAACAAACGTTTCACATTATGGGATGCTGCCAGTGATGACGTGGACGTGTCGGTACAGATCTTCACGCGGACCTTGGCTTAGAGGTGGGGTAATACCCTCCCCCGCTATTCCCTTCGTCTGCCGCGGAAGTCAACTGAGAACCTTACAAGAACGGAAAGTGACTATTGGTGTCAGCTCGTCCTATGTTTCTTAAAAAAAATCTTGTTTTAAATTCATTTAATTTATTTCATTAATTTCATTTCATTCATTCATTTTTATTGTAAATGTTTGTCAATTCATTAATATAACTGATTTTGTCGTTAAATAAGGTTTAAAACTCTCTCGGCACATACACTTTAAATAACAAGTAGAAGCACAGTTTTCGTTTACCAAATGCAACCTCAAAATAATGCTCCAATTATACGAGGTTACAGGTTACAAAAGTGCCTCATATTGCCATAATTGAGTGTTTGAGTGTTACCTGCTTCATTAGCGGAACCGCGACTGGTGGCTGGAAATGTTAGCAGTTGCACAAGCTGGTCTCCACATTCCACCGTGTAACAATCTATATCAACTACTATAAAAATATCAAGACTCGCAGCGGAACATGCAGAAAAGATAATAGTTTTTCATAGTTCAAAATTCCCAACCCTTTCATAAAAAATAATATATCAACTCTATAAATCAACTATAAAATTTAACATTAAGAAATGAATTCCATCTTAAAAATAGGAGTGCGTCTTATAACCCGGAAAAATTCAGTTAAGGTTATAGTGTCAGAATATGTTAATTGTTTCTGAAGAAATCTCGCTAGTCTTTCTACTTTGTGCCCGCCCTTGGCCCATGAAAATTTTCTATTTCTAAATTGTTCTTCTAGAACAGTACCAGGGTTGCTCCAAAAGCATGTTGAGATTTCTCCGAGGAGTCAAATTTAGTCCAATTCATAAGTTCAATTTATTCACGTTTTTAGTGTAAAATTTAGCCATTCATTATATTTTCTTTTCCCCAGGTTCTATACTTTGATGTTATGACATGTTGCTTTGAAATTTATTTTTATATTATTTTCTCATTGAGAAATATATATTTATAGTATTTAACAAACACCTTTTGAAGACTGAATGTCTTATTCATTATCATAGCGCGTATGATTCGTAAGTCGACAATCTTGTCACTCATTTTTATTTTATTTAAATAAATTATTTTTATAATGTTGGTGTTGGATAAGTTTGAGAACTAAACTGTTAAGTACAATCTGGAGTAAAAGAAAAGCAAATTGGATGAAAATAAACTCGAGCATTCCGTTTTCTGAAACTTTAAATATAAGGAAAAGTATTTCACAGAAATCGAAGGTATTTGAAACAGAGAATAAACTCTGAAACTTGGAACATCTATAAAGTTTTCTCAAGTCGTTAAAGTGAATTTCAAAACAGCCATTCAAAATTTTGCTTTTTAAAGTACCAAAGGGCTCTTCCGCTCGTCTTTTAAATGGCGCTTTTTAAAATTCCTTCTACGTCGCCAAAGTTAGGGGGAACTAATAACGACTTGCTACCTCTCGTGACAAGACATAATCTCGCTTGATTTTAAGCTCACTCAGCCGATAGTCCATGAGCCCAACAAGTGGTTGGAAGTTAAGGATTTACCGTCGCGCACAGCGCTAACTCCTTAAAGCCGAGAGCCGCTTCCTTCATTCGGAAAAACCGAAGTTTCAACCGCCTGGAATGAACTTTGCGAGACTTTGACAGAAAAATAAATAGTTTGTGGTAAACTGTTACCATTTCTTTGGATATTAAGGATTTTTGAATAAAGATTAAGCTTCCTCTCGTCAGCTTTGTCACAGCGTGTGGCGCGCCAACATCCTTATTTGAAATGCGCGTTCAAAATGGCGCAGCGTAACGTTTTTTGGACTTAAGTTTATGCATAGAGAAAAGAAGTATCCATCCTTAGATAGAAGCTTTATTCTACAATTGGGCAGATGTTGCCCGGTGGCAGAATGTAGAAATATGGAAGTACAGTTACAATTACAAATAAAATAATAATGAAAAAATCAATATAAAAACAAATTATCTTTGTCATTACCTAGACATGCAGATGGCATTTACATTCCTATACTACAAATGAAAGTACATGTATACTAACATATAGATAAATAAACTTGCATATTTCACAAAAATACATACATACATACACGCATACATACATACACAGACCAAGGAACACTCGCATGGACACCTACTTGCACCTATTCGTTTATATTCATACACACATAGATAAACCATTTTACCTAACAATACAATGTAATGATGTACAATACTTATGATAATTATTATATTCCTAAAACGTACAACACTCGTTACTATAAATAAATAAATACCGTTGTGTCAGAATACTCTGTAAAAAGACGTTTTCAACTAGCGAAATAAACAGAAAGAAATGAAATCGTTTCACTTCACTTCACTTCATTGCACTGCACTGCACTGCACTGCACTGCATAGCACTGCATAGCACTTTACCTAAATATTAAACTGTTAACTATGGACTATGCGTAATAGCACCTTTCTCTTCACTTCACTTCACTTCACTTCGCTGTACGTTTAAACCATGGTCTATTAATCCGTGGATGAGAGAGGAGCGCGCGTTCGCCGTGATGAGAATTTTCTCTCTCAGATGCTGCATAACTCTGAAATAATATTCTTTATTTACTATCTCAGCTTCTAGCAAGAATTCCGAGCGCACAACACCACGACAATCGAAAAAACTGCCAACAGCACATTCACGTTTGATTGACTTTGACAAGCTTTTTTCGGTTTCGGCACAGTTGGAAAGCACCTTTCCGAAGCTTGTACTGGTTTGCATGGCAAACTTGTAAACCCATGTCTCATTACCTGTTACAATCTTAATGCGTTTTATGAAAGTGGAATTCGAGTTGACTCGTTCTAGCACGTCTTCAGCAACTTTACTCGATCGAGTTTGTGCAAAAAGTTGAGACCTTTAAGCACTAGTCGATCAGCAACGCGTTTCATGCCCAATCATTTAAAATGGTACATATTGATTTATTTATTTTTATTTATTTATTTTACGTCAAAAAACAGTTAAAACTGCGTATGACGTGCTATGGGGAGAAGTGGATTCGTGATTGATTCGTGAGATTCAGAAAGTTCCGCGGCTACCTCTCAGTCTAAAATGACGATTTTTAGTCACAAGTCAGTTCAGTTGAAAGAATTGTATTATAGCCCCTCTCCAACCAGCTCACTATCCATTTAATTAACGCATGCCGCCTCATATACTGAACATTATAGTACGTAAACAATTCAACAAACAAATTGATCAATATCCCTTAACGAAATCAAATCCAGACTATTGTTCAATCCTCATTACGTTCAATAACAACCCTTTCCCTCAAATGACTCGAAAATTATTTCAAAAACTGTTAATTGGCCAATCATTAATTCACTCACACATTCTCATCCCACAACCCCTGTGTTGCACTAATAACGCTGAAATAGACAAGACAATCAATAAATTCAATGAAATAACCATTACTGCCATTAACAATGCAACAAGTCGCAATTAAGTATTTCGTATAAATCTCAAACACAAATATTGTAATATTCCGCAAAATATAACATCTTTAGTTTAATCAAAAACAACCTCCAGAAAGCTCTGACAAGAATAAAGATTTCATCTTAAGAAAACCTTGAATTACTTTACCTTGAATTGTAATTAGAATTACTTGAATTACACACTAAGTTCATTCTGCTCTCGAAGTGCAAACCGTACATTTTAAATAAATATCATAAGACCGTACTTTTCGACATGTATCCTTTAATAAACAAAAAGTCATCTCTTAAGATAGATCTCTCCCTATTTCTTTACAAAACTGCCATTCGTCCCATTAATTACGCATGTTCTGTCTACGGAGAATCTGCTCTTTTGGTACGTAAAACGCTCCAAACATTCATAAATAAAATCCTTCACATTGCCATCAAAGCGCCTTGGTACTAGTAAAAAAACAACTTCACGGAGAGTTACTTCTTCACAGGATTAATCATTATATCAGACACCAATCAATTTTTTTTCTTTTCTTGTCATCCTTCCTGCCAACTTCCATATTCAACCTTGGAAAAACCTATAACCAATGCAGAAGAATCAAATCTAGATTCCCAGGAAATAAATTTAAACCGCCTTAAAGAGAAACGCATGATATTCCCAAACTTACTTTCTGTAGCTTTATCTGAAATTGTAACATATTCCCCCATTCTCCCATTTTCATCGCATAAAATAACTATTGATTATTTGAAGTGTCCACTGGGAGTATCCTCTCTCTTCTGTTTGCGACTCTTAGTGCTAGGGATACTAAATTGCAGTGCTATTCATTCTTATAAAGCGCTTGCCTGGCTGTATGAAAAAATGTAAAATTAAAAAAAGTTCAGTTGATGACCGATCGGAGCGACGCAAATCTTCCATCACGTATCGACCGTTCTCAAACGCCCTGGATCCCTCATACGCACGTGTTTTTTTTTAAAGCCTAGTCACATTACGTACGCCTTACGTAACAATTTCAATGATTCGGCAGACGAAATCCCATCTGCAGTGCAACATTTAAGACGGATTCTTTGTTCGATATTTTTATCCATTGTAAAAATCGCAAAACACACTTGAGATGAACTGACAAAATGGAGTACTGTAAACAAACTAAAAAACAGATAACGCTCACACTCCCCGTGAGAATAGAGAATAGATGTGACAACTTGTCAACGAAAATAATTTCGACAACTCATTTTAACGGATTTTTTAAATCACCGATTCTCGCTACTTTCTTTACATAGTTCGTGTTTTTGAAGCTCTAGATAACTTATGAAATGTAAATCAGTTTGTTAAGACTGGTGATTTTTTTATTAAATTTATTTTACGTCGCATCACTGGTGATTTTATACCTGGATTTTTAATATTTGCGGGGGTTACTTGAGGATAGTGTTTTATATTCCTTAACTCTTTTAAGTCTACTTTTTCAAAAATGAATCAAACAACTTCATTTGTTTCTTTTATCTCAAAAATAAATATTGTAAATTTTATACCCTCAACAGACACAAATATCATTAAAGTGTAAGGAAGTTTTGGAATTGGAAGAACCAAAATTGTAAAAAAATGACAAAACAAGAAAACACATCAGGAAAATATTCTGTCAGAGTAAGGAAGAATTTTATGTGTCTTTCGCCGAAAAAGAAATCGTTTTCGAATCAGAAGATACTGAAGTACGTAATCCTGTACCACCCTAAAGATTAAAGACACGAGTGCTATTCTTACTCCCACAGCAGTTCGATGGACAAAGTAGACCCGCCTTCAAAGTTAGTGGTTTTAATAACATACAAGGGAACAAAATACCCAGGCCAGATAACTGAAATTTCTTTTACGGCTTATCAAGTTAATACCATGAGGAAAATGATAAATATCGGAAAGTGCCAGAATTGAAGAATGAGTCAAGTTATCCCAACTTGGGTACGATATTGCCTTCATATTTCCCTACTATTGTAAAACAATTGTCCATGCATAAATATGTAACAAAAGACGTCTTCTTACTAGTGGTGCAATTTTTCGTGAAAAATGTTAGATTTTTTGTCTCGACTCTCTCTTGTTATCTTTCTCCAACTCATCCATTTTCTTTCGCAAAAATTAATGTTTTCTGGATGAATAGACTTGTAAATTAATTTTAAAAGCAATTTTCAGTTTTAAAAGTTTACGAATAAAAATATTTTGTCTTTGCGTTTTACATTATGCTACAAAAGCTTAAGAGTTATATTGTACTGTTCTAATTTAGTGAAATTAATGAATTATTTCCATATAACATCGAACAGGCATGCATATATATAACATCGAATTGGCAACAGTTATTTTATTGACTTAACTACATGTAAAATTAAACTGTTGTAAAAGTAAACTGAAAGTGGTTAACTATATATATTATAAGTTTTTCTTTCTTCATCTGTTTTTCTTCGTTTTGGTTCATTCCATTCTTGGATATTAAGAGCGGTTGCTTTTCAAAACTCGAAATCGGTTTCTCTGCTCATTTAATTTTCCAGGCGAGTAAATAACTGATCTCAGAAGTAAATAGCGAGACCTCGTCCTCTTGTTTGCTCGCGGCGACGCTGATGCGTCTCGAATTGAATACTTCTCCAGCAATGATATTAGCGCCACGAACAAGCTTTGACGACTTCGCGTTCCCGCTATTCAATTCTGCGTAGCGAATCTGGCGTAATTCCCCAGACGGTGGGGCTCGGATCTCTTCCTCCGAATTACACGACGCGGAGGGGTTCTCGATAAAGAATCTAATTTGCCGTCGCCAGACGGACCGTTGGCCTCCACGTTGCTTCCACAAACAGGTTGGGAAGTTTGTGCTACTCTTTGCACAGTGGGTCTTGATGTACAAATGTGAGAATGTAGGTTTAATAAACGTTTGTTGAATCATGGCGTTCTAGATTCACAAGTGACAAGATCGATGTATATTTAAATGCAATTTTTATCTACAATTGTTTTTCCGAGTATTTTAGTGTTTTGCTTGCCTGTTTGGAACATTAATTGCAAGTAAAATTTAAATTTAGAACAATTATGTTTATCGATTTCATTGCGCATATGTTTACATTGTAAAACAATTGTCGATCTTTTTTTGAAAAAAATCCAATATAACATTGTTATGATGGAAGTTGTTACAGAGATGAGTTAATATGAGTTAGTATTTCAATATTTATTTTCAAGAACATTTAAAACAATTGGGTCCCCGGAAATAATATCTTTTGGAATTATTGAAAAAGAAAACAACAGTTACGCAATTGTGTACACAGTGATTTTCTTGTGTGCTCTGCAAATGGATCATATGACTCGAAAAGTGTGGATTGTTCTGTTTTTTGTTCGTGTTCTGGACAATTTACGAAGTGAATATGTCCTTAAACCTGAATCGTGGATTTGGATTACTAAACAATCGCATTGCCTTTCTGAACTGTAGATACTGTTCCTTCCCCAAGCGTTCAGAACGAAAATCAGCGCTAGGGTTGAAAGTTAAAACCATTTACATTTCAGTTATTGAAGAGAAATCGTACCTATTATCTATTATGGTGCCTTTTATAATAGAAAGGTTGCATTGATTTGGAAGTACATTTAGTGTTTATGATTTTTCTTTCGTCATGTTTTGTTTTACCATTTCGCTACGACAACGTGCTCTTTACAAACTTTTCAAGTTCGCTTTCGCGGCTACAAACTCTCGAAACAATCACTTTTTTATCATATTTGGTAGTGTTATACTTTGTCTTCTGAAACATTTCCGATTATTTAGAATACAAACTCAAGCAAACATATTTAATTTTAAAATTTATTATTATGCCTGAAATGCTTAATTCTATAACCATCTAATAAAACAATGAGTCTTCACTTTCTTCAGCAAAATAAGCCAAATGTAGTCCATTGAGCTGCCGTGCTCTTGTTCCGGTGTATCCCCCATCCCAATCTGTGCGGTCCATGCGGGCTCAAAGATGGAGACTGCGACGCATCTCTATTCAACGTCTCTTGTTAATTACGCTTTCGGTGAGCCACCTCTTGATGCTGACACGTGTTGCCCTAACAAGGCATTTTGCCCTGGAAAATCCCTTTTCCCCGCAGAGAGGCTTTTGAAAAGGCGCACGGCGAAGTTTGTTTGTTCCCTGATAGTTCCGGGCGTTATCGCCCCCTTTGCGCCTGGCACATCTAAAATGAGGATGTTGTTGCAACATTTCCGCCCCGCAGAAATTAATTCTTCTCGTAAAAGAGTATTTAAAAACAAAGGAGTGTAGTATCTCGCCTCTTCGTTCATTGGTTGGCTGTAAGTGATTTCGGGCACGCCAACTACTGAGGTCATTAGTCCTGTAAGTGTAGAGCACGGTTTTTCAATGGGAGGTGGTGGTGGTGGTGGTGATCTTCCCCCGCTGGATGGCGAGATCCACCGCTGACCTAACGTCGGCTAGCGGGATTCCCCCAACCAAGCATCTGCTACCAGCGAGGCACCACCCCAGCCGGGACAAGCTCTAAGCTCCCGACCGGTCTTCCGGCACGTGCGGTAGTCTAGTGCATGTTAGTGTGTGTGTAAGGGGAGAGGATAGGGCAACGAAGAGGATGAAAAGATCGCGCGCGGTCCAAGGCTTGTTTATTAGGGTACTGCTCCGGCATTCCCCTGGTGTTGGTCGGAGAAACCACGGAAAACTACCGATCAGAGCAGCTGCCCTCTAGAATTCTTCTCCAGAGGGCGACTGAATTAGACCTAGCTGACAAGCTAGAGTCAAAAATCTTGCCACTGTTGGTACTCGAATCTGGGACCTCGCCTAAAATCATTTACCCTATCTCGCCTCAAATCATTTACAAATTAAGAAATAAATATGTCGCTACAATTGTAGTGACTAAATTACTACGTATTTAAAGACGAATCCGTTTATCGTCAGAGCCGATTAGGATATGCTCCTTCGGATATTAATGATGGTGTGTTTGGTAGTAGACTTAGCGTCACAAGGCCATCAAGTGGTCAAGAGAAGAGTTGCTATTAAAAGAACGGCTTTGGAAGGAAGCTCAAAAGCTTTACACATACTACACTCACAGGAATTATATAGGACGTGTCCTAAGGGACGTTATTTCGTTTCGAAAAAACCCTCTAGATATTACTGCGGCCTCAAATAGTAAGAAAATTGTGTCAAAGAATTAAATGTCCGAATTTGCCAGAGAAAGATAAGAAAAGAAGAAAAGAGAAATGGTAAGAGCAAAAATATGTTAGTGAAAGCGTTTACGTTCTTAAGTTACTATTTTCCAGTGTAACACAGCGGGTTATTTTTGTGATTTTCTTCACCTAGAAACGGGCTTTCGTGTAAGTCGACCCTGTAAACACAAGGACAATGTTCCGTGGGGTAGTAGAGACTGGATCGAGGTCTCCTCGGTTCAACGGAATAGTTCCTGACGATTGATTGATTGATTTTTTCCTGTTTCCCGGCGCGTCAACTGCTTTGGCCATTAGTCCCGTTAGTGTAGTGCATGTTTTTTCTCGTGAGATAGCGGTGATCTTCTCCCGCTGGTTGGCGAGATCCGACGCCGACCTACCGTCGGCTAGTGGGGTTTCCCCCTAACCAGGACTCTCCCACCAGCGGGGCACCGCCCCAACAGGAACAAGCTCTAAGCTCCCGACCGATCGCCCGGAATATGTGGTAGTGTAGTGCATGTTAGTGTAAGTGTGTGTGAGTAAGGGCAGAGGATGGGACAAGGAAGAGGAAGGAATGATCGCGCGCAGTCCGTGGCCCGTTTGGTAGGGTATTGCTCCGGCATTCGCGTGGTGTTGATTGGACAAACCACGGAAAACTACCGATCAGAGCAGCCGGCCCCTAGAATTGTCCTCCAGGCAGCGACTGAATTCGACCCAGCTGAAAAGGTAGAGTCGAAAATCCTGCCCCCGTCAGGACTCGAACCTAGGACCTCCCAGTCAGATGCACTTCAGCGACATTAGTTAACGCCCTGAGGAGGTAATTTAATATGAGTGCACTTGTTGAACTCATAAGCCTTCGATCAAGAATCAAAGCAGAATTTAGCGGTACTTGGGAGCTATCGCACGGTAAAGAAGCTATTAACCTATATTTGGAAGTTCTGGATGAAAAGTTACCTTATTTCTCCACAAACCCACCAAACCTAGGACCTCCCGGTCAGAGGCGCTGCAGTGACATCAGTTGATGCACTGAGCTACCGCTCCCGGTCCTGACGATTGAGGCGGTACACCACTGAAACATTTCTCGTCAATTTAATAATCCCGTCAGAGACACGAACACGTACATTTTCTACAATTTGACTCTTAATTCTCTATACTGAAATACCAAGGATTTTATTTACAAAGAAGTTCAGTTTTCTAATCAAATAAATTTTGTTAATTTTCTCTTCATAAATGATTGTTGGTCCTAAATGTTTTACCACTTGCTCTAATTACCGGTTTTATAATGTAAACATTAGATATTAATAATATTCTAAATTAATGGAGTGAAAAGTTATCTGCCCTCATTTGTCAAATGTGTCGTTTTGATTTGCGTGTTGTAATCGATCTGTGGAAAACATACGTTTGTTATATAGCGTGAGTAAAGAGAGTGTGAGTGAGGTTCTAGTGAGGGAAGGAAAGATAGCTAGTTTTTTAAGTTTGAAGATTGGTTGTTTGGAAATACAAATATTAGTGAGCGTGTATAAACGTAATGCCCAGCTATTTTTGAAAACATGTGTTTCCTTACAAAAATATTCTGTAATTATCATTATATAATATGTAATTACATTATGACGATTTATATTTTTAAATGAAGGGGGATAGTAGGATTTGCTGCTGTGGTCCATTATCACTTATATGTATAAATCTTCGTATATGTAAAACATTCCAATTACATATTCAAATACCTGTTTAACTTTGCGTTCACAGACTAAAGTGATACTATTGTCTATTAATTTGTAAATCCGAATCACTTCAATAGTTTTGTAGTATAATGACTGAAATACCAGAAACAATATTTTTGGAGATTTTCGATTTTTCTTCATACTCTCCTCTTGTATCTTTTCTACAGCTGTTCCTTTTGTGCGATGTAATAGTACGGTTTCTGCTGGTAAATGTTAACTTCCCAATTGATGTAGATAACTTTTAGTTGCCTATGTTTTGAGAAATTCTGTGGATATTTCTCATTCCTCTGACTGCCCTGAAAAATTTTCTTTCCTTATTTGGATCCCAAAAAGGATTGAACTTTCCTTATTTGGATCCCAAAAAGGATTGAACTTTCCTTATTTTTTATCACATTTTTGTTCTTTTATTTTTTGAATTTTGAACTATTTGCTCTATTATATTTTGAATTGTGTCGCATTGTGCTTGGAACCTTAATTTTGTTTTTACAATTTTTTAGTGATAATAGTGAATATTATAATGTTTGCGTCGTGCATTTTCTAACCTGTATATCTAATCCCTTTTTTAAGTATTCCATATCAAAGCGTGTTATATTAAAAGAAAATTAAGAAGCACTGTGTTGTAATATCAAATGTTTATGGAAACTTGGAAATTGTCAGCAATGTTGAGGGATACAAACAAGAATATCCTTTTTGACTTAAAGATCCTTTGACTTTGAGATTGAAGTATTCCATAGCAAAATATATGCATGTAATATTTGAAAAACTTAGCAAAGTAACACGTTTATTCAGCATTCCTTTTACTCGTACGTATTCACAGTTAGCACTTGCATGAATTTCTAACTCATTTTGAAAACATTTAAGAGGGAGGAGTAATTTAACTGAACGAAAAAAAAAAGTTGCTATTTGTAATTGTTGTAGTGATTCCATATGGCTTGTATATTTCTTCGTCGTCTTCAAAACGCACTTAATCCACAAGTATCGAGATGTGTATTAATTTACAAAGAGACTCGCCATAAGTTTCGAACTCGCCGATGGATAGAGGCGTCAATTATACTAAATTGCATATTCGTTAATAAATATATTTCAGTTAATATCTTATCACGAAGATTTCATAATGTATTTTACGTACAACGTTACTATAATATTTGATTAGCGCGTTCACATGGACGCCCAATAGAAACCTCTATTATAGAACTAGTGCTTAAATAGATTTATCATAACACTAGTTATAATATGTTATTTGAACTCTCCTTTCCGAAGACAAACGAAAGGTGTTTTTTCAAACAAAAACTCATTTGTTTGAAACAACACTTTTCTTAAGACGCTCCACGCTATCTTAAAACGTTCCACTAAGACTAACCATCCTCACTGGTGTTGTAATCGTGTAATCATCCTCATTCCTATTGTAATCGCGTAACAGCGGTTTAATGATACACGTTTCATTTCGATGTTCATACCCAACTAATTTAATCAATTGCTATTATTCCGATGATAAAACGAAGATACGAATTCTTTTAAAAATATTTATAAAGCAACTTATTTCTCATCCGTAACTACTATTTGATCTGGTGTTGCTACAACACGCACTTTCTGGCATTATTTGAAACGGTTATATAATCTTTATGACTAATTTTCAATGCATACAAAAATTGAAAGAAAACTAAGCAGATTCCTGGCAAGTCACAATTGTCTATAGTGTCTTGAGATACCTAGGAGGGGTGTTCATAAAGTTCGTACCTTTGGGTAGAAAGAAAAAAGATAGAAATATCAGCCTTTACATATTTATTAATCCTTTTCAACATAAGATTCCTGCAAGTTTACACATTTTTCTCCATCATGTATAACTTGTCTTATGCCATTGTTATGAGTTCTGCGTTTGGCTCTCTAAATAGTTTTCCACCGCAGCAATCACATGTTCTCTGGAGAAACGTCGCCCTCGCAGCGATTCTTTCAATTTTCTAAAAAGAAAGAAATCGCTCGGTGCCAAATCTGGCGAATAAGGCGAATGTGGTTGAATTTCCAAGAGTAGACGCGAATAATGGGCGACAGATGTTGAGCGTTGTGAGCAGAGGCATTGTCATGCAACAGTCGCACGCCACTTGCTCTCATTCCTCGCCTTTTTCGCATGATCTCTTCACGCATGTTTTTCAATAGTTCTTGATAACTGTGAAGTAATCGTCTGGCCTTTTCTGGCATAATTGTTAGGATGGAACCGCGACAATCCAAAAAGCAGACATCACTTTCCCAGATGAGGACTGCGTCTTTGCTTACTTTGCTACAGGCGACTCTGCGTGTTTCCATTGTTTACTCATTTCTTTTGTTTCTGGGTCGTAATGGTGAACCGAACATTCGTCTATTGTGATAACACGGCTGCAAACTCGCATTGGTCTTTGCACATTTGCAATATCGCCATCGCGAATGTCACGCGCTGCTGCCTTTGAATGGGAGTCAGCAAACGAGGGACTCATCTGGCCGACACTCGTCGTGTGCAGTACATCATGCAAGATGTTGTGCACTGATCCTAGCCCAATGTTAGCCTCTCTAGCAATTCTTTGAATGGTTATTCGCCTATCAGAAAACTCCAAATTTTCCATTAGTTGGATGATCCGTGGTGATCAAGGGCTGTCTGCCGCTTCGTGCAGCGTCTTCTAGCTCTTTGTGCCCACACTGAAACAACCTTTTCCACTTCTGTACTATCTCAAATGCTGGCGCATTATCCCCGTACACCTTCACCACTTCCTCATGAATTTACTTCCCCGATTAACCTTGGAAATCGGGGAATGACGAATCAACAGAGGCACGGAGACATTACATAGCAAAGCTGCCATCTTGATTTTTTAAGCCACAGCGACGCTATCGAGAGGTCCAACATAGAAGCAAAAGCCCAGAAAATAGAAGAAGAAATTATGCTTCCCATGCATGCACACCCATTCGAATATTCACACTATTTCTGGTTCAAGGTACGAACTTTATGAACGCCCTTCGTATGAACTAAGGGAAAATCAAACAATGAAACCATTTTAATATTGACTTGAATCGCAAATATTTGTCATTCCACCTAATCTGATACTGCTAATTCTGGCTGAATTCTCGGTGTCACTGATTCTAACTCTGCTGACGTTATGCGACAGCAAGGCCCGAAGGAAAAACTCTCCCGCCATTAAATGTTTTCTTTCATGTAATGCATGGAACAACAACTTTTTAAATATTCTTGATAGTATGTAAAGAACTGCTGTTCTAAGCACAGTGTTATTGCAGAAGTCGTGAAGACTGTTATTGTTAAAATATTTAATTTATTGCAGTGAGTTTATATAAGAGTGTTTGATTTGTTGTTATTGAGCAGTAAGCGTGCTACATTTTAGAAAAACAATTTTATGGGGAAGGATTTTTCCTCCTGCAAGTCACTAGTTTTATAACGTACACGAACCCGCAAAAATATTTGACCATGCTGGAATTCGAAACGAAGAAAACAACGCCTACTCCATATTATTCTACCTCCGGAAGATTCGCGTTCAATAAACGAAAACAACTTACTCAGTATGTTAAACTTCTTAAATTCTCATTCAATCAGTGGCATTGTATAACACATCTTAGTTGGTGAAGAAAATCTTCGTCGCCGAGTCTCGAAGGAAGGATTAGATGACGTAATTTAATTACGTGTTCAGTTAAACGTGTAAGCGTTTGGGCTAAAGGTTTGCTGGGATGGCACTGTAGTAAGAGTAATCTGGAAATTTTAAGCGGGTGACTCTTGTAAAAGAACGTATTAGTTCGAAATGTTCGAATATACACTCGTCTCACAATTCGAGGGGGTCGTGCCATAGACGTGATAGCCCTCCTTGCATTTCATGGTTCACGACCGAGTCGATTTTAACAAGTCAGTAGTGGAGGTTTGCATGCGATAAGTAATAAATCTTTATTTTATTTTTGACGCCAAAGGATGATGTCAAATGTGAAAAATAATGTACAAAGTATCATTTAAACCTCACAGTACGCGCTAGTTTATTGCTAATCGCAATACCTTTTGCAACACATGTAGCGTAATATCCGAATGAGTATAGAGTCAGGCAGATACCTCTTAATGGCGAACAAACAGGCTCCATATATTGCAGAACAAATACCAGATACCATATTATAATGTTTTCGGGTACAAATCGTTATCGATGTAAGTTCATAATTTGAAGAAGGAATATTTTGTTTATATTTCTGTTTTTGGATAATGGAGTCATAGTGGGAGTGGCAAGGGTTTTGTACTTCAAGTACATGTGATTTATCAGTTTGGAGGATAAATGGAGAGAGGAGAGTACTTAGTAAAAATACTATTATTTATTTTCAATGCGATCATAGAAAAGTATATTATTATAATAGAATATTATTATATATTGTTTTCATTACGTTTCTTGGTTACGTGTGAATGGAATTTTGAAATGTCAGCTTTTGGCTGGTACCTACAACTCTAAATTCCGAATCCTCGTAGAAACAAGCCATATACATGCATTCATTACGGATTTGCATATCACCCGTTTCCAAGATTTTCGTTCGGTACATTAATTCACAATTTAGTTGTACGTGTAGGAAGGCATGAAAAACTCGTATACAGGCAGAGCTCGCCAGCAGGAAATTAAAATCGGCGAGCGAGAGTCCTGCGGGAAAACTGCGCAATGGAAACCCTGTAGGGTCACGTGAGATCTGCGTCTCTTGGGGGTCTTACGCATTGTAAAGCCATTACGCACCCTCCTTCGTCGGCGGCCGCTGTAAGCCACGTCTCCCCTCTCTGTCGGACACGCGTCCTTCGCTCGGCCGCCCTCAACATCTTCTCCCCCGCCTCCCGGCCCCGCCTCCTCTGTCCGTCTCTCGACTCTTCTCCGGCCCTGCGGCGCCCGCCTTGTCCTCGGAGCGAGGACGCCCCCTCAAAGGCCGCACAACAGTCCGCCCCACGAGCCCTATGCCCAAAAGCCTAAAAGGGGGATTGCTAATTCACGAGTTGCTAGGTGTGTCTGCT
Organism: Teleogryllus occipitalis; assembly: GCA_011170035.1. Taxonomy (NCBI): domain Eukaryota; kingdom Metazoa; phylum Arthropoda; class Insecta; order Orthoptera; family Gryllidae; genus Teleogryllus; species Teleogryllus occipitalis. The sequence continues at coordinate 274,730 of BLKR01000391.1, read as the reverse complement.
GCCCCTTATTATGACCGTTGTAGGAATTGTACTTGTGTTCTTTATAGAAGCTCCGTCAGAGAAGTACGAAATATACTTCATTTTGCTCAGGATAGTTGCAGTCGTAATTTTCCTTTTAGACTTTGCAGTGTTTGTTCTTTTGAAACGCCTGGCTATATATATATATATATATATATATATATATATATATATATATATATATATATATATATATATATAGGTATATACATTCATTGTCTTTTTAATCTTATTGAAATGTCGGTGACCATATTTGTAAAACAAGAAAACGGAACATTTTGATATTTATCTCAAGAAATGAGGATGTTAAATATTGGTTTGTCGTAAAAATTTGATTTGTAAAACAATAATGAATACATTAATAATAAATTAGTAAATACGTATTTGTTACCACCGTCATAAAATAGTATTCAATTCATTCCTACAAAAGAATGCCTTGGAATTATTAGTACAGCATTAATTGGCAATCTTCTAATGAAAGGAATTTTAGTAAGTCGTAACCTACGTTTTCTTACACAGTAAAAAAAATAGAAAATAAATAGGTTTAAGAGCTGCCGATAGTTACTTGCACATTGCCAAGAATCAATGCAACATTAGTAAAATTTTTGTACATCCTGCACATAAAATAGCATGTTCTTTATTTACTACGTGACTCCTGTCTGTACGTACGCAAAACCTGTAGTAGCACGAAGTGAAAGGTATACGAGGGCAACATGACATTAGTTTTGGTGATATACAGTAGATGTTTTGAATGTATTTCTATCATTGTTGTCAGAATGCAACTAAAATAATGATGGGGATCATACATCTTTTCTAATTTTTCTTTGCAAACAATTTGAGAAATGGAGAAGAGAATTTTTTCCCCTTTAATTGCTGATAAAACATTAAGTGCATTTTTAATCCTCTAGTGGAACTATGCCAAGCATATGATTACAAAATGAATTTGTTAAGTTGTTATGTATTTATTCAAGATAAGGATTTCAATTACCAGTCACATTTTATGAATCATAGTCTACAATATTATAAGCAAAACTTAATTATTTTTATGAATTGAGATATTTTGTGTGGAACGAGTTCTTTTCGTTTAAAATTATGAATTCGTACCGTAACCTTATTTAAAGGTAAGCATCATTAAGAAATAATTACCTTCTGCACACACGTAAGAGAAATATTAAACGTTTTAGAATTAAGAGTAAATGCTTTCTTGATTTTTGCCGAGGATAAGGATATTTATTTATGATTCATATGTACATAAAATTGTGGAGGATTGCCAACTGTCATCCATTCTTTTCTGAAACTCTCGAATGAATTTTTTGTTTTTTTAGATATCCTTTTCATGCCATTAAAAGTCGCGTTCTTTTATATTTTAGTTTTTTTTTTAATATTTCAAGTCAATCATTCTTTATCATTTCAAAATCCCTGGGCTTTGGCTTCATACACTTTGTTCTTGTTTTTTGTTATTTAAGGTCTCATCAACATCGAGGTCATTAGCGACCACAATTAGAGTTAACGGTATGGTAACTGTGAAGATGATACGATATGATGATAAGGGGTTAAAGGACGAACACAAATACAACCATGCACAAGGTGGGACTCGACCCTTAGGTCCGAGATCTCTACGACACTACTGCCTTAGCGATCTCGGCCACCAGGCCGGCATTTATATACTATGTTATTTTTTCTCCTTGAAATTGTTGTAGTGAAAACATGGCAAGAACTTTCTTTAATTACGTCTTGGTAGAGCCCGTAAAATTATCATTGGCTCATCAATCATAGCTGTCGAGTTAATCACTACCGTGTGCTCATATGAAAAGGAGACGGCGATGCTTGTACGACTATGAGGAAGAGTGTAAATATATTTGAAGGAGCTGAAAAGCAGTCCCCCTTCACATTGAGTTGAGAACCCAAGAAATGTGTTATCGAAACTTGAAAGCTAAATCTCCTAACTTCGTATTTTTGGATTCTGCACACTCATAAGATTTAACTGATTTTTGCGCGATTCAGCTCCGGTGCGACCCATGGCGTGATAATTTTAAGATTGCTCACCTTCTGTCTCTAGGCTCCATTAGCTAAAATTGCCGCTTAACTGAGAAGTGGAGCGTGAGTCCATTGCTATGAACAAAGGGCATAAACCGTTCATCGAAGTGTTGGAACGCCCCTAAAATCCTCTGTAAACTCTTGTGTAGATTTGTGTCTGCTGCACGTATAATTTGGGGGATATACGGGTATATTTAATAGAAAAGCAATGGTAGAACAATAGCAGGAGTTCAATTCCAAAATAACCGCCTGCGAAGCTGGAGCTCTGAATCTAATTAGCAACTGATTAGGGGCGCGAGAAATATTGCGGGTAATTCTCGCCAGCCCCCAACATACCTCGCCGTTTTGATTTCGTGCGGGAGCCGCTGTGGATTAAGTGTGCGCTGCGGGTAAGTGTGTTAGCGGAATCGCGCGCACACTTGCTTGTCATGTAAATCACGTTGACCCGAATTTTGGTAGATTTGCATTCGTGCCTAGGGTCGAAAACTAACTGTTCGTTATAGCAAATTTCCGTTGCTCGTTTCCGAAAATTGCTAATTTTATCGCGCTCCGTTAACTTCGTGACGAAGCGCGCAGCAACGCGAGGCAGAAGGATAATCAGCCGACGGGAGAATTTTTTTTCGGCATTCCGTCCATTGTTATTAAAATACATGTGCGCAATGGCACGAGTGACGATTTATATCGCATCCAACCCACAATTGATTCATCTGTTCGTGAGGTGCGGCTGGTGTTTTCAACTGTCAGTCAGAGGACATCAGCTTTATGGACCGTGCTGTTCCTTTGTTTTGAACGACGAAAAGGTCTGCATTTTTCCGTCAATTGTTCTCTTTGGTAATTGTAATTCCTAAAGCATTTGGCGTTGTTTTAACAACTCGCTCTCTATGCAGTCATGTCATTGATGTGGACCTTCAAATGTCCAATACACACTGGAAATGGCAAATAATTCTTCCATTCTCAATAAGTAGCCTACATGAATGTTGTATTATTTTGCCTCTTTACAATTTGTAAAACGTGAATATTAATTAACAAGTATCTTAAAGTACATGGACATATCAATAACATTTCGTATTTGGGACCTGAAAAGAAGTGAATAGTTTACTTTTTCTTTGCAAAACTTATTCCTCTTCAAAATTGTCTTTTCAACACCCCAAAGTTTTATTCTAATTGAACAGGCATAAGTAAATTTCAAAACAATAAATTAAAAAGTATTATTTACTTATCCCTGATAAATGTTAGAATTTTTAGCGCACTTATTGTGTTGATGTGGAACAAGTAATTTAATTGATCGAAATTTTTTCTATTGGTGTTAATTGGAGGAAGAGAGAATTAATATCACTTTAGTTAACGTCGTTAGTGCCCGTGTCGCGTGACAGGAAAACGAACAGACGTCGCGTCGCCGACTGTTTTATCGAGTAGCAATAAAGTCATAGAAGTCAATTTGTGTGTTAATTGGCGATGCCGGTATGTAAATGCAGAACCGTTGAGCAGCTAATTATGAGATTAATGGACTAGAATTGCATTGGTAGATGCAATTCTGTGAAGAGCACCGGGCAGGGATGATACATAAAAATGCATTGTTTTATATTTCACAAAGCTACTCGAAAAAACATGTGCACCTCCCCAAATTGGTAATACATTCACTGATATACATGGGGTTATTTGGAGAGGCTACTTACTATCAGTGGAGAATTTCCTTTATTCCTGCCATTAATGAAACAAACACTTGACAAGGGTTTTCAGCGACCCGGAAATCCGGGAATTTGTCGAGAATTATTTTCACTACTGGAAAAACACGGGAAATCTCTGGGAATATTTTCCTAAACCGAGAATTTTTAAAATTCAATGTTTTATTTTGTAATGTCTAAATTTTAAAAAACTGGGAAATTTGTTTTAAATTGTTTATAATTCCATTAGAAAAAATATAATGCCAATATTTTATAGATTATTTTTAATAAAAATTACGGATCTTTTACGTTATACGTATACCAATTCACTAGGCGAGAGGTTCAGTTCCTTTGATACAAAAAATTTCGATTACCTTAAAGGAATCGGTTCTCTGCAATGTGAACAGATGAACGTTGTGATACCAGTGAATCAACATTTACGCGGTACATTTAAGCGTTAGTTTTACACACATTATTACAATTAACTAGTCATTCTTTTCCTATCTTACTAATTTGTTAGTACTCTATTCTTTTCCTACATTACTAATTTGTTAGTGCTCTACTGCCGCTCCGAAATTCCTGCTAACCCACAATACGACTAATTTTATATTACTTGTTGGTAAATCGGAAATTATGGTGGACACTCTTCCCTTGATCCAGTGAACTGAATATTCTTATATATTCGTATACACCTACTAGACGGATCTAACGTGCTACGTTTGCGAGGACCTACCGGCCCTCGCTCTCGCCACCCGGTTCGCGCCTCTACTCTCGCTCCGGCGCTCACACTGGTTTATAGACCTCTCTCACGTTTAAGAGAATTTATTTTGAAAGGAACACTCACTTTTTAGAGATTTTCTTTTAGTGTAGTAAATAAATAGACCAAAAGTAACTCACCTATTGATTCGCACTATATATTTTTGCGATGTATTGTAGAAATTGTTCATCTCGGTAGACCATACAAACCAATTTAAGACTTACAGGGCGAAAAAAAAACAACACAAGTTCCACGAAAAACACGCAATTTCACGCCGATACAGTGAAAAAAATGTATCATGAAACGTTTCCACGTACAATTAACTTTTGATAATACACAAACTAAGCGAACAATACGAGACGTGCACAGAAAAATTACGTAAACAAATCAAAGTAGTCATAGATACTTTAACTCATTTTTTCCTTCGTTTTATAGCTTCACCTAAAGTGGTAGATGGCCGTGTAAGTGGTGTGCGTTCTTTGCATTAAAAATCTTAAGTGTTATAAATCGTAAAATCAGTGGCAATATTGTGAAGTGATTTGCATTAAAAAAGTCTATAATGTTATAATTTGTAAAATCAGTGAAATATTGTGAAGTGTTTAGTATTTGTGAAGTGCTAATTTAAATGTTTCCCTCAAAAAGTATCATTAAATTAATATAAATTTTTCCCTAAAAAATCGTTTATAATAAACAAGGGAACCGAATCTTTCGACTAGTAAACTGGTATACGTATAACGGAAAAGATCCAAAATTACTTCACTTTATTGGAATTATAGTTTACATGTATAACGAAACTTGCAATTTGCTTTAATTTTCTGTATATTTTATGACAAAAAAATTAAACCCTTAACATCGGATCTGCGAGGATCATAGATATGACTGACATAAATAACATTATTTTTAATAATTTTGTTTCGTTTAGATACATTTAAAACACAGTTAATATTTAGATCAAAAATAATAATTTTTAAATTCATCAGTATTGAAACATCCTGTGATAATTGTATCAGCGTTAATGTAAATTAACTGCTTTCAAACATTGAAATAAATCAATATATTCATAACGTAGCTTTATTTATTAATAAAAATGCTGTTACACTGATTAATGCATAATATTAATATTTTGGTGTTAAATACATTTCAAATCTTAGAATCTTTTCTGTAATCGGAAAATGTTCCGGTAGCCGAGAATTTTGAATAAGAATTTCGTTACACACCCTGTTGACACGCTTTACATCCTTTAAAAAGTATGAGGGGAGATTGAAATATCAATGCGTAAGGGTATGTATAAAGAAATCTAAGGACATTCATCCTAAATGTTATTTCTTCGGTCAACATTTATTTACTTCCCCATAGCATTGAATTTTTATTTTTGTTAACCTCTGAACTATGTAGTAGTTAAGTATCATGGTTTAGCGAAACGTATAAATTATTATTATATAAAGATTTAACAATTCAGTTTTCAGGGACCTCTATACCAAAATATGGTTCACGGCAAAAAGTCTGTCTGTCCGCCCATCCGTCTGTCTCGCTTTGAGCCACACATGCCTAAACCGTACACAGTATTTTCACCAAATTGCATATTCCCCAAATGACGTAGCTGATTGTGGGAACCTTTGCCTTTAAAATGATATTTTATTTTGTGGGTACTTCACATAAAACCACGAGTACATTTTTGAAAGTTTCTCAAAAATGTTTTTTTAATAGTTATTTACGTAATTAGTGTAGAAAGTGAGTCATGGCAGGCGAATGAAAAAAACGATGAAGGGACAACGAAAGGAGCAGAGTCCGGCATTTTGATATGTACGCGCCAAATACACGTGTGTGCGAAAATGACTTTGGCGTACTCTAATGCCGAACACTGCTCCTATCTTCGCCACGTCCTTCAACATTTCATTCGTACACCAACGTCGTCATTTTTTTTATCAAAGAACGCTTCTAAAGTAGCGCGGTTATTTTTGTAGAAAACATTTTTTTTCTTGGAAAGTAAAAGCAAACAATTAATCTCAGACTGATTTTGGAGATGATCTCGTGGTTCAGTCGGTTAAAATGCTTCCTTCGCAGTCTTAAGTACCTAGGTACTCCACCATGAAATATTTTGGTATGTTCAATTGGTATTAAAATACTACGTAAGAGTTACAAATAATACGAGACGTGCTTTTGAAGCTCGTTGGTTGTTAATTGCTTCCTAAACCTACTAACTAAAGAAAATTGTGAATTTTTTATTTTAATTTTAAAGGTATTTCTATTTCGTATTTTTAGAAATAAAAAACAATAATCAATTTTTTGTGACATTTTGACTTTTAATTTAAGTGAAAAAATTATTTCCAAAAATAAGATATTGAAATGAATTTAAGCAATATTTATGTTCTCGGAGTGAACTTACTATACGTTTTCATGCGTCCCCTAATAAATCTACTTTGGAACATAATTTCGTAGTGTACTTGCCGAAGTGGACATTCTGACATTCACAGCCCTGATCTGGAATTTTCGTTCTTTGACTTAAAAGTACATTTAATTATGGTTTTAATGAATATTGTTCTGGAATTAAAATTTATATTTAATTTCAAGAAACATATTTGTCATAATTAAATTTCGTTCTTATAAAGTTGCATTTCTTTAATATTTTGAGGGTTACAATGCAAAGAAATAGAAGTAAATAAAAGTATACATGGATGTAATTATTAATCAAAACCATATCTTTGTCGATTCTTTCACATTCTCTTTTTTGGTACTAGTATTTTGAATATATAACAGACGAATATATATTATATAAAAATTCTCGACATCTTTAAATAACACAATTCTAACAAATGTCCCATCTGTCTAGTAATTGGTTCAGGTGCATGGGCTTTGAATATTATCGTCGAAGTAAATGCGTTGACTACTGAAATAAAGCTTCTCCTAAACCGAAGGATGTTGAATTGTTTCGCAAAATCAGGGGATTGATGTATATTCTTCCCCACTTCAATACCAATCTGTGTATTATCTCCTCAGCGGCTGTCTGAATGATGTTCTCTTACAGTATTACATTGAAAAGTTTTCTGATAAAGAGATTGGTTAGTTATCGCCCGTGAACAATTTATTTCGTGATATTATTTAAAAGCAATTGGTTTAAATAATTCGTACTTTGTGTTTCAGTTGGTTTTATATTTTAAAGTTGCTTATATATTTATGCTTTTGTTGTTTATTTTTGCTTGCAAGTTATTAATTACTTGTAAGTTCTTAATTGTTTATTATTATCTTGAAAGTCCAATAATAGTAAATTGTACAGTTATGTAAAGCACACTAAACATGATCGCATTGATTTAATTAAAGAAGTGCTTTCTAAAATTTAGTTATGTACTTACGTTCAAGATGTCTCAGAATAAGTGTTACCAGCTTATGAGGCATATTTGAGGAAGATGATCAGGTTTTGCTAATAAACGTGTGGTGAAAAATATCTTATTAGGAAGTTACATGTGTGATACTTTCCTCTGTTATGTTGGTAATTTAATGTACAATAGTGTTTGGTGGTACACGTTCTGGCGCATAAAAAATGATTTTGGGTGTCTATCAAATACCAGCGTAAGGATTTGCCTCCTAATTAAAGGACAATGCCATATGTGTATCTTCGTGGTATGAAATTTCGCTCCGCATCTCCATTGAAAAATTATTATCGCCCCTTATATGCTCTAAAAGTTTGTTACTTTTATCCTGAGACACTTGAATTAGTCATGATTTTAGGAGTGCATATCAAATATAATTTTGAAAGCGTTCTGTGAAAAGGAAATAACACTTAAGTTAATTCACCTACTAATATAAATGATTAGTATTTTTTCGAATGAATATTTCACTTAGACAACTTCTTTTATTCTGTAATCTTTTGTTTAGGTGTATACGTCCCAGTTTGGTACTCATTCATTCTTCATTCATTCATGTTTGTTTTAAACAAACATTGTTGTACAAAATATTAATAAGATCAAAATGAACGAGCAATACAACTATTGGGATTAGCAATCGTCTCCAATAAACAAGTAAAATATTACAGACATCTGACTATGCTAATCGTACAACCGGAGCGCATTGATATGTATCTCGTGCTTTACTACATAAGAATCGAAACTTGTCTACAATACATGAAATCTTTCTCCTGCCAAATTTCATTAATTCATTTAAACCGTTTTGGGAATACAGTGAATAGTATACACTGAAATTACGGGACAACTGTGAATATATTATCTGACTCAAAACAAATTAATTCCAAAGTGTGACAAAGTCTTAGAGGTAAATTCTTTTTGACTCTAAAAATCATGTATCACTTTACTGTTCGCTATAGAAAGAACAGTTTGTAAATATTAAAAAATGCGTGTAAAAAGTTCTCAATCGAAAATTAATATATTAATGAGTGCAAATGCACTGCACTTAGTAACTCTTCCTCAGATCGCACATGATATTGAACTACAGGTGTATCAGAATAAATGTTAAAATTTTCTAGGGCTTGTAGTAGAGTCAAATTTTTTTTTCCACAAAAACACATAGTAAGAAGTTTCATCTAGCAGTGTGATAGGCATTTATACATATCCTTCATGAAACAGCAAAATGTCATAACCCACATAATAAATGAAATTTAGATTTTGAAATCAATAGATTCATTGTATAAGAATACACCTTGCAGAATGTCATATTCCAAAAATAATATTATCGTGCTTAATTTTATAAAAACAAAATGTAAACCAGTAATTAGTAATAATCAGGCAAAATGTTGTGCGCCAGAAGCGAAAACCCATTAAAAATTATAAAACACTATTCATTGCAATGATCAAGTAAATGAAATAGCGTCATAAAAAAGTTTCTTCTCAGAGAACCAAAATTGCTTAGAGTACAATACACAATTTCTAATTCTTACCTACCATTTTAAATCTTATATCGTTAGGTATTTTTCACTTATTTATACGGGTATATTTTTGGTCATCTCAATTTACAAATTTAAAATTATTCCGAAGACTTTTTTTTTTCTTCAGATGATTCTCGTACATTTCGACTTTCATACTTTTATCCTTGTAGTGGGATTTGACCTAAACACTAAGAACAATAATACATTTTTAAAATCAATTAGCAAACCATGAAATTCAGTATTGATTTTACCAATTACACTTTGTTCCGATAATTGCCTTTGTTGCTTGTTTCGATAGTAGAACTCATGAATATGGAAATATTTTGCCTTTGAATATTGTGTTGAGCAATTTATTACTGATTTGTGTTAATTGTTCCGTTCTGCCCAGTTAGCGGTTCTTTACTCCCATTCACATGCATGTGTCATGGACATTTTCTTTTACCTGTAGCCTAATGTATGGAACATGTCACGTGTTTAACAGTTTTTAGAGAGCATTATTACTTATGTGAATTAAGGCTTACCTCAATACGGTAATATACCTCAATGCATTTACACATTAGAAATGTTACCAACATACACCCGGAACTGAACTAAGTCTTCTGTGCTGATCAGTGCTCGGTTAATGTCATATCAGATTAGATTGAATAGGTGTGAATTCTGAATAATAACGCTACAAAAAGGCAATAAAATATAGGCAATGAAACAGCATTCTTCGTACGGTAAGGTACAGAATTTTCTTTTTCCTTTCAGTAGGCTTAATGAATGAATTCATATGAGCCAGTGTTTTTCACGGTCATTTCGTAATACGAATTCGTAATAAAAAATGTTCCTCGGGACCGTGCAAAACCCGCGGGAGATCAGAGGTGAACATTGCATTTATTGTAACAAATTTATTTATGTTAAGTTAGTATGGAGCACGGAAACAAGACGTTTTTAGAACACAGTACCTTTGACAAACGTTTGCTTCTAACGATGCAAATGATTTCATAATAAGTTCAACACATTAGGCACTCTAGAAAGTCACAAAAAGGAACAAATCGCACTACACACATAGCAACCGAGAAACGTTTCGAAAATCGAGAGTGATAGGCAAATAGTATGTAAACCCCGGCAATAAAAGAAAAGAAAAAAATAATGCATGCGTATTCTTTTGTTCCGTCTGTTTTCTGTGCCGAATGAAAAAATATACCATGTAAATGAGCTGAAGCATTTTCCACTATAATTATCATAATTTAGGTTTTCAACACATTGTGGTTCAGAGGAATTGCTCACACTTCAATAATTTCGTATAAAGAAAATTTAATTCAAAAATTTTGAAGCTATTTTTGTGGAAACTTTGTTTAAGTTTCTTGTTTTGCCAGTTTCACTCAAAGTTCACGATTAATATTGATATTTTGAAAAAAACCACCATGACATTTAAAGGTTGTTTTGAAGAACGGATTATATTAAAATCCCTATTCATAAAGCAGCTGTAAAAGGGTGTCAAAAAACTTTTAACATTTGGATTTTCCACAAATATTTTTTAACATTAATGTAAACTACTCCCAAAGATTAAAATCACCGTTTCAAATATTTAGGAACATGTATTCAACCAGTACGAATGGGAATATCGATTTAGACAAAAAAACTCTTAGGTTTTTATGTTGATTACAATTGGATAAACATGTTTAAATTATTATGCTATTTTGATCTCAGAGACCCTGAACATGTTTATTTACGTTTATTTTTTGCTGTAAATGTATACGTACTTTTCTCAGTACTATTTACATCGCTTATATACACTAGTATTGGAGAGCCCCCTCCTTAAAAAGAAAGTAAATTCATTGTACATTGCCACAGTAATTGTATGAAAAGTATTTTTAATCACTCATGTGCCTTTGTAATTGAAACTTGGGATTCTTATTGAAATGTTTATAGTAAAGCAGGGCAAGCGTGCTTTTTATTTCATGAAAGAAAATATAGATTTGAAGTTTTTCCTGAGCATGGCCTTCATTTGTTACAAGAAGTGATTAATATAAAGGATATTTAAGTCGACGGACTGCGTGGAACACAGTAGCTTGAAAGTCCGTTTGTGCACTTCCGTGTGCATTCACTTCAATGAGCGTGTGTTGATGACTCTGTCTTCAAATTGTGTTATTTCACTGGAACTTCTGCTAAAAGTGAAAAATCAGTGCTTAAGGATGGCCATCAATTATTTAGGTCCTAAGTTAAGTATTTAGTTATCATCCTCGTACGTTCAATTTGCCGAAAAGAAATAAATTTATATATATATATATATATATATATATATATATATATATATATATATATTATTATGAAAAGTCCATTGATATTCTCGAAACATGATCTCGATGTATAATATAATTCATATTACATTGCTTTTTAATTTTTTCATTAAAATCCTATTTTCATGTTACTTTGTATTTTAGACCATATAATACAGCGAAGAACTAGATTGTCATTTTAGCAGAATGAGAGACATTTCACTCAGTCTGACAAAATTAAATTACGTGAGGCAATGATATAATACATAGCAAGCCAGACGTCATGAAAAAGCAGTTTGACTAATCTCTATTTTGTGTTTTAACGCGTTTCAGAGTCATATTTATGTAAATTGTAAAAGCAGAATAAGGCAGGATAGTGACAAGTCGAAAAAGTCATTCATATTTCATGACTACGTCGAAAAAGTCATTCATATTTTATGTCTATTCCTTTATCACCTCCCAATGTTGGAAATACATGTGTAATGCATAATATTAAAAAATCAATTCCTTTATTTTCATTTCTTAGCGATTGAGCTGCAGTTATTGCTGATTCTACCATTCAGACGTACTTTAACGATCACTAAACAATTTTATAACATTATTTTGTCCCATTTCTGTCTCATGAGAATAATTTTCATAAGTCAGAAATAGTTCGAAATAACGTTATAAAATTGCTGTGTGGTCGTTAAAGTATTTTGAATGGTAGAATCAGAAGTAACTTCAGTTCAAATGATATTACACACTTATACTATGCATTTCACACACACAAAATCAATTTTTGGTTTTGGCAGTGCCTCCTCAGATTGAAGATACATAAGTAAGAGACGAGCAAATAATGGATTTAAATATTGAGATGACCGTTTCAATTTTTATAGCCGACGTTTTATTAATGAAGGGATGCAATTTAAAAAAAGAAGGGCTTGTAAAAGAAGGAAAAATGTACTTTGTATTGTACTTTTTTTTATTTTTTTATTTTTTTTATTTTTATTTTTATTTTTTTAAAATTTTTTAAAATTTTTTTTTGTGCCTAAGGTAACTTTATTTTCCTTTCGTACTTTGATACTACAGGTTCACTTGGTTAGTGTCGAATTGAAGTTAACACTTGATATCTATTTGCCTTTTCCAACATATACTATCCATTTCCAGGAGCCAAAGTACTTAGCTTGTAACTTCTATTCTAATGTATTCAATTAAAAGCATAGACAAGAGTTTCGAGGAAAGTAATTTTCCAAGAGAGAATGTTCAGTAGAGTAAATTCATTGAATCGATAATTCGTAATACCAACCTTTTTTATAAGCATGCATATCGCTATTTTAATCAAGCCTGAATTAATCGTAAGTTCTTTGAGATGTATGCTAATTATGAAGAACTGTCGCTTTTCACTGTCATATCCGAGTTCATACATCTGGTTGATGATTTAAAAACGTCTCGCAGGTAGAGAATGCCAAATATGGAATGTAATGACGTAAGTAATTGCCACTTGCTTTCCACAGATCTCCCTATCCCATCCATTGCCGCCAATCTGGGACGCCATGGCATGGGGATGGTCTGACGAGGCTGTAGTGCCAGACTAGTGCATATACAAATTATGTCATTATGGGTACACATTTAATCCCGTATCATTACTAATATGAATACCACAGCAAGGATAGGTAAGAACATGCAATTACAAGATAATGCTAAGATTAAATTACCAAATAGTAATGGAATTCTATGAAAACGGAGTTTTATTTTCGTGATTCTTACTTTTCTTTGTGCTCATTTCTCGTTAAATTCCACAATGTCTTTGTTATCTTCCTAAAATATTGATATAGAACATTCAAAACTTCGTATTTACAAACAAACTGAATTTATAATTTTTATTGGTTTGATGTGTTACCATAATTTGACTTAGGATTCCTCCAGTATAAATGTAAGCACATCGTGATTGTTAACACAAACTGCCATTATTGAAGAAAGTAAATTCTACTTTCTCATGAAAATGTCTTCTAATTTATGAAAAAAACGCCAACACCAGTACATAAACGGATCCTTCCTTCAGTAAGCATGTACAGAATGCAACATTTTCGGTCATTGTCTAGTTGGAACTCGCTTCAATTTATTCCAAAAATATTTTTAGACCTTCACAAACTGCTCAGTGGAGAGGCTTTTAGCTATTGTGTGCTGTCACAATACACCAGTCTGTTAGGGACGGATATTGGTCAGTCGGCGTTCTGCAAACGAGTGCGGACACACGTTTTCCACTCCGATGAAGCACGGCCGTGCGGATCGCGCGCGGTGCATCGACGGGGAATTGTTCCGGGCGGGGGGGGGTGACGGGTGAAGAGCTCTCTCGGCGGGGAGTGTCAGAAGTCGCGCGGGGGCGGGGCGGGAGGGGTGGGCCCGCGGTCGCGCACCCGTGATGAAGAGCGTGTCGCGGTGTTGACAGATGCTACGCTCCCCGCCGAGTCGCGCCCACGCCCGCCGCCCCGCCGCCGCCACGCCCCCGCCGCGCCCCGTCATTAGCACGCCTAACAAGCGGCGCTCGTGTTTCATGGCGTGACGTCACGGAACATAGCCTCGCGCTCGCGATGCGACCGCTTGCCCGCGCGGACGTTGCTTCGAGCCTCCACCCCCGCCTCTTCCCCACCCGAAGCCCCCTTGCCGCAGCTCCGGACTCCCTTCGCCGCTCCCTCACCGAAGAACGCTTCATACCTCCACTCCCGCCCCTCGCCCCATCCGGACTCCCTTCACCCCCACCCCCAACCGATGTCAGCTTCATACCTCCACCCTGCCCTCTCCCCTCCCTGGGACGCTCAGGACTCCCTTCACCGAACCCTCTCACCGAAGAACGCTTCGTACCTCCACTCCCGCCCCTCGCCCCACCACAGGCCTTCTCCGGACTCCCTTCACACACACACACACACACACACACACACAAAACCGATGTCCGCTTCCTACCTCCACCCCACCCCAGGCCCGCTCCGGACTCCCTTCACCCCCACCTCCAACCGATGTCCGCTTCATACCTTCATCCCACCCCCTTCCCCTCCCTGGGACGCTCTGGACTCCCTTCACCGCCCCCCTTTCACCGCTTCATGCCTCCTCCTCCGCGCACCGGGAGAGGTGGCTCAGGGCATCGACTGTTGTCACTGCAATGCTTTTGATCCGGAGGTCCTGGGATTCGAGTTCCGACGTGGTAGGATTTTCGACCTAGCCAGATAATTGAAATGATTGAAGGCGTTGTCATTGTCAACAATAGTATTTTAGTATTTATAGTATTTATTGTTGACAATGACAACGCCTTCAATCATTTCAATTATGTAAATGTCAACTACAACTCACCACTGAATCAACAACTAGCCAGATAAATCAAGTTCTGTCACTGTCTGGAGGGGCATTGTAGCGGCCGGCTGCTGTGATCGGTAGTTTTCCGTGGTTTTCTCCTATCAATACTTGGCAAATGCCGGAGAAGTACCCGAACAAACGGGTCAGGGATCGTTCCCTCACATTTCTTGTCGAATCCTACCCCTTACACTTAAACGTACAAGCACTACGCTACCACTCATGCCCCACTGGGAGGAGATACCTGGCGTCGGATCTTGCCATCCACCGGGGGAAAATCACCGCCACCTTCCGAACAAAACATTCACTACACTTACGGGATTAATGGCCTTAGCCGTTGACGCGCCCGGAATCACTAGCAATCCACCCCTGCCCTTCTCTGGGATGCTCCGAACTCCCTTCACCGCTGCCACACCGTTGTACGTATCTTCATGTCGGAGGACTCGATGCCTTGGGAGAAGATAGTTGCGATCAGAATTGCCAAATAAGCAGATTTCTCCTTGTTTAAATAGTGTGTGAGAAAATCTGCACGTAAAATTATTATATTTAGAATGATCAAATACGATTGTTCTCAACTATAATACTTTCAACCGGAATGAGATGCAAACCGAATGTGAGCAGTTGTATTTCTAATTTACTTATCAGAGCATAATGGAAATGAGTCATGAAAATAAAAATATTCGCAACTATTTGCAAAATTTAAAAGTAGCAGTATCATGCGTCAGGAAATAT
This sequence comes from Teleogryllus occipitalis, assembly GCA_011170035.1. Taxonomy (NCBI): domain Eukaryota; kingdom Metazoa; phylum Arthropoda; class Insecta; order Orthoptera; family Gryllidae; genus Teleogryllus; species Teleogryllus occipitalis. The sequence goes on along the minus strand of BLKR01000391.1, from coordinate 259,058 downwards.
GCTGCTATCCAACACATGCAGCAAAAATGCTGTTTATAATTTTGTGGAAATCAGCAATTTTGCTCCTACAGGCTACCAGATTCTAATTCAATAGGATTGCATGCGGACAAATCCATGAAAACTTATATGGAAATTACTGAAATATACTGAATACTGATGGCTTATAGCTCAAACAATTATACACAATGAATTATGAACACATATATGACGTATGTCTAGAATAGACAAAAGGCGTTACAGTACGTGTGGACCACCTTCTTATGGTAAAGCAAATATCTTTGAAACAGTTTGAGGTACGGAAATACACTTTGCAACAAGTTACTGTAGATGTATAAAATAACATAAAGGATGAGCATTAATTATTTAGACGATTTAAGGAGGTAAAACAAGTAATTTATTTTATTGTTTACATTATATAACTTACATCACTGGAATTTTAGTAGAGAAACAATTTATTTTAGCACTATTGTTTAAATACATCATTTTCAAGGGCTTCATTCTCCTGAATACAAATTTGTGCACGTCGCTTGAAAGAATCCATAATATCCATCAGCACTTGTAATGGAAACTGTCGAATCGTAGTCGTGATTGATTCTTTTAAATCTTCTACGTTGTGTAGTTTCTTCTCGTAGACTTTGTTTTAAATAGCCGCATAAGAAGGTGACCATCTTTTGAAATTGTTAAATCGGGACATTTTAATATTTGTCTCAACGGTAAAAGATATTTAGGAAGACATAAAACACTATTTTATCGCAAATATTTTCTTTTGGAAATTAAGACTAAATAAATAAATGCGTACATACGTATAACGTTTATGATGTAGTAGCATTCAATTCACACCAACCGAATCATCCCTTAGAAAAGAACATTAGAAACTATTAATGGTGACTAGTATTTCAAAAAAGAACTTATTTGTTTAATTTACACTTCCATTCATTAGGAAGTAGGTCGGTATTTCTCAATTAACATGGCATACTAAGATGCATTGACACTCAGAAACAGAAGGTAATTGAATTTCTCCATAACGATATCGTCAGCGAAAAAGCATATACAAGTTGAAATGACGCCAAAGCTGCATTTTATCTTCCTAGATACCACAACCGACTCTAAATCCTCTTATTACGTGATCCAATATATTATCGCAATTTTTTATAAACAATTCCGAAGCAAACATTTTATGATAAATTTAACATTCTTGACGGCATTTAATGTTGACAAATTATTGTCACAAAAAGGGATATTTTAGCGTCCCGTTTTCCTGTAAAAAAATATCTGTCAGAATTATTATTTGGAAAAGCAGACACACTCATCCTGAAGTTCCCCACCAATATAAAATTGTTTGGCATGTTAGGACATTGGCATATCTTCGTATATTGAAACGACGACGAAAGATACGTTGAGTTTACGTAACCGAATCACCATTAAAAAAGAAACATTCTACAGCAAACGTGCGATACTCACTAGCCCTACCTACATGGCAGCTGAAGACTTTTAACTGCCCTAGAAGCCAGATACGAACCCCGTTCTATCTACCACCGTAGGGACCAAATTTCAATTGTGTGAATAAATATGCCTCACCAGTATTTCATTTTATTATTAGAAAAAAAATTTAAGTATTGAGATATTGACATACTTTTCATTTTTAAAGGATATATGTATAGATTTTACCACTATTGTAAAGTTCTTCAAAAGACAAATACAGTGGTCTGGGTTTTGTTAATATTCAAAACGAAACTGTACAAAAAATCACGTTCGAATTATGTACGCCGAGAATTTGCGCATTAATATAATCAAATGTTTGTAGCTTTAAGTCAAAATGGAAACGATTCATTGTTTTCTGTTTTTGTTTTTCAAATTTTCTGTGTATTTAACTGAAATATCGACATTTTTCAGATGACCAAAGGCTACATAATTTTTCTTCAGTGTGTATTATTTTGTATTCCAAATTCCGAAATAGTGACTAGCCTTTAAAAAACTATTTTTAATCGTTATTCGACCAAAATTGTCTTTCAATGGTATGAATAATTACAGCAACAAACCCAACATGAGGTGAAAAAAGTAACCTCTAAACATGCTACTGATAAACATGCGACATATAAGTATTTTAGATTAATTTTTGAGTTTCATTGTGAACTTAAAACTACACAACGGTTATAAATAGAAAATAAAACATGAAAGTTTATGTAATAAATAAACAGATGCAGACAAAGAAGATAAATGTGGATGGTGATAGTGATAATTTGAGTAGCGTGATTTAATTCGTGGAAAAGAATTGTTTTGAAAGTGACTGAATAGTTTGAAAATCATTTTTATACTTAGCGAGGTTAAGTTCGCAACATTATCCGGGCACTTATTCTGCTAGAATGAAAAAGAAATGAATTATTTGTGAGGTGTATTTCCGCCCAGTGCTGCCCCGTCCTGCCCAACACAAGCACCCCAGGATCTTCCTGACGGCCCACTTGCCACCCCACCCCGCTGTACAACATTATGATTCGATTTTTGTAACATGACGCGTGAGGGACTTGTCTTCATGATGGAATATGCCACGGCTCTTTTGCGTCTTTCTCGGTCGTACCGCGAGATGTCGCATGATCGTGAACGTATTAAGCAGTGCTGCAGATCAAGCGACATAAGTGGTACGAGCGAGAAAGGCGCGAAAGCCGTTCCATTTCCATCATGAAGACAAGGCCCTCACGCACCATGTTATAAAAACCGAAGTATATGCTTCGGAACCGGCACTGATCACTGCTGGAAAACTTATGCCACACTAATATAATGAACTTTTATTCTGCAGTGGTGTGTAGGATTCGACTTGCAATCCGACGCGTTGCAACACGTTGTTCTACTATACCGAAAACATTGGATAAGTACGTGCATACACGAATGCATGCATACACGGTCCACAGAACATACTCAAGATTTATTAGTACATTGCTGCTGAACTCTAATGTGGAGTTACTTTCTATTATTATTATTATTATTATTATTATTATTATTATTATTATTATTATTATTATTATTATTATTATTATTATTATTATTATTATTATTACAGTCCGAGCAATACAATATGAATGGCTAGCACATTTAATGATCAATTGACCTCTACTTGTCCATCTAGTGTTAAAAAAGAGTTGTTACCACAATTATATTGTTAATTAAGGAAAAGTCAGATAAGGATTTAATCCTATGTTATTGTCATAAAAGTTGTCAGACAATGATTTCAAGTGTATTACTTCCGCATTGGTCGTAATATGCGTTGTTTATTTATTCAAATCGTTCATAAAAATATTGCTCACATTGCACGAAATATTATAAAGAGTTAAAATGTGTGCGTTAACGCCGCCTCTTCTAATTCGCAACCCACCGGCCACCATTGGTAACGTCGTATATCTGAGAGCTCAATCGCCATTTGATTAAATCCGATTATAATTGCAATTGCAATGGAGAAGGTTGACAACATTTCCAAGAATGACATCCTAACCGAAGAACTCTCGCAATGGTTGATTTTAAATCGTCGAAGAAAAATTGTGGAATTTGTGTCCATTGGCGCGGATTGTGGATTGGATTTTAAATAGGCGGAAGAAAATGCGGAAACCAGCAACACTGGTTCATGCACATCCAAATACCCTCTCGCCAGACCTCATGCTCCCCCACTCCACCCATTATCATCCTGTTCTTTCTCACCCTACTCTTTTTTAAAATTATATTTTATTTTGCAATTTGTTTGTGAACAAACATTTGGCAAAATTACATACATTTATATAAACCAGTACATGAGAGGAGTAAAAATCCCATGACCGTACTCCTGTAATGATACATTATTAATAAAAATTAATTCTTAATTATAATTTCTGAAATGAACAATTTAAAGTCGATATGGAAGGTCTAAAGTATGATGTCGAAGTCGTCTAGTGGAGTCACTATTGTCTAGTAAGTTGATGGCTAGAGTATTTGGATGGTTATGTTGTCTTTGTACGCATTTTGCACTGGTATTCTTGATTTCTTCTTTTATTGTTAGAATCTGTAAGTCTTTGTGTCATGTTGCATTAGTTACGTACCAGGGGGAATTTGCAAATTTTCTTAAGGCTGTTGACTGGAAGCATTGTAATAATTAAATATTAGAATTTTGAGCTGTACCCCAAAGTTGAATTCCACCCTACTCAGAGACTACGATTATCGTCGCTGAGTGTTGATTATAAACGAATTCATTATTGCAAATTTGATCTTTAACTACTCAAAGCGCATTTGCAGTGGTGAGATTTTATATCTGTCGAATTCGAAATCCACAGCAATTTGGATATAAAGCTCCCATTTAGTATTTACAAATTGAATGGACATTTGTATTATATTTTTTCTCAACTGTGCAGTGGAGGCGGGGGACTACCATTTAAACTTGCTTCGCCTCCTCCCATTCCAGCCAGTGGTAACTACGTTATCTGAATCAATCAAGAAGAGATCTGAAGGAAGGGCTTAAATCAATGGCTGTTCTCGGGATGCTCGTGAATACCAAAGCTTCTTTCTTTCTCGGCGCACTAGTCAGGTCTATTGAAAGCAATCGCACCTAGAGAGAGAGAGAGAGAGTGTGTGTGTGTGTGTGTGTGTGTGTGTGTGTGTGTGTGTGTGTGTGTGTGTGTGTGTGTGTGTGTGTGTGTGTGTGTGTGTACACATCACATAAGTAGTTTCAGTCAAAATCAATACTGTTTCATTGTTTTTGTATTTTTTGCAGAGTTTCTGAGTACCTAACGACACCATTGACACTTTTGACAATGCCTAAGAGAGATTCGGATTCTTTCGATTTCTACCCTACCTCGGAAGTCATTATACACTTGCTTCTGGTTTGAAAGTGGAATTATTTCAGTTATGCGCTCTGACGGCATATCAATCGATTACAACGAATGTTGTTTCGACAATACTTGTGAACGTTGTAAATAAACGAATCATTGAATTTGGTCACTAGTTTGAATTCTAAACGTTTCCTCGCTTATTCTGTGAGTTACGAGCACATTACTAATATATTTTTAGTTATGTCGATCCAAATTTGAAATGATGTTAGTATATGCTTTCCTGATTGTGGTTTCTTTTTTTAAATTTTCCTTTATAAGATAAATTATTTTCACTAATAATTTCATACATTTTTTGTTGTTGTGTTTTTCTATTTTTAATTACTCTTATACTGTGTACAGTACTAATGATATCTGCAAATCAGGACACAAATCATACGTATGTAACTTAACTCCTACTTTTTTTGTTGACTTGTTGGAATTGTACACGAGAATTTTAAACGTATTATCTTTTCTTCATTGATTGGAATTCTCCTGTAAGCCCAATTAAATGCTTCTCTTCTCGCAAAACCTGGTGTTTATGCAAAACCTGCAGCATCGAAGTAAATATTTTAGGTCCCTAATTTCATAATCGAACATGTAGTTACGTAAGCACAACGTCGACCATGTGACATTATTGGAATATCCTGCTAGTGGAGTGGGAGGCGCTATCATGAATAATTCAAGCGGTAGTAGTGATGACGTTGCAGTGGCTGGTTGTTCGGTACAAGGGTGACGACGTAGCAATTCCCCAGCCTCCAACAGGAACAGCACACCTCAATGAGCACCAAAAAATTTGTCCTCGGGTGAATGTTGATTCGGCAAATTTATCTGCACAATAATTAGTTATTTTTCAAAATACGAAATTGAAACGCGCTTAAATGTTAGTGTTTAAAATATTGGAATGAGTTGCTTTTTGATTTTCTTTCTCAGCTATTTTTAATTTTAACATGTCCTTTGCAAGGGCTTTTATTAACAGTTGAACGTGAAATATTCTTCAAAAGTTCCTTCAAACTGTAACGGATGTCATATGCAAGGATTCCGAAGGATATCAGCGTATTTGTTACTATTATTAGTTGGACCATGTTACATTGACTAATAAGATGCAATTTATCAAGGCATGCTCTCCGTGGTAAGTCTAAACACAAAGATCACTAAAATGCTTAATTTCAAAATCTTTCTTCAAATTTCATTTCTTTACAAACTGTACACGTGACACTTTATTTTACGCAAAAAAAAACTTGCTTCACAAGCATTCAGAAATTTAGTAATAAAATACTAACTAAAACAAAGAACAAAATTGTTTACTATTTCAATTCCATTTATTTCGCCCTTGGCAGATTGACAATTACGTTTACACTTTCTTTGCTTGGCCGTCAATGTTTTTGAAGTAAAACAAACTCCCTTTTATTATGAGAGTAGTACAGAACAATTACAACATTTTATGATTTGAAAATTTGAAAAATTGCATATGAAATGCTAGCACTATGTAGTCGATTTTTAATTCCTAATATTTATTACAATTTTATAAGATCTTAAAATAGAGGGATCACTTTTCAAAATTCGTTTCAATGGAAAACAATACACACACATTTAATATATTTGAAAAATTGCATATGAAATGCTAGCACTATGTACTCGATTTTTAATTCCTAATATTTATTACAATTTTATAAGATTTTAAAATAGAGGGATCACTTTTCAAAATTCGTTTCAATGGAAAACAATATACACACATTCAATATATTTCCCTTTGAATATGTACACGTTGCATACATGCACAAGTCAGTATAATTAACAATATTTACATTGTATATTTTTTTAGGTCACACATTTTTAAGACTTCAACCTTTGGAAACTATTGCTTAAATGAGCAAAAGTTCAATATTTTTTTAAATATATTACGGGCTCAAAAATATCATTTAAAATGTAAATATGTTATTAAATTGATTACGAATATGCTAAAACACTAATCAATTTAAGTGGTGTGTAAAAATTCAAATTTGGGACATATTTTGAATTTACTGGTAGTTTGTATTATCTTTTTAGTACCGCGGTGGATCCTCGGAGCCATGCTTAGAATATTTATTATTACTGAATTAATCGAATCGTAATTGTTTTTCTGCTGTAGAATCGAACAGGAGAAAGTCACAGTGCAGTTACGCACAGCATCGCTCCTAGTGACTTATTTAAGAACTTGTTACAAGGCCCCTTTTATCTTCTTGATAGAAAAGCGATGGAATTAGACTGAATATAATCAGTGCAGAAACTACTGATGCTAAAACAACACACAAATTTCTCACATTAGTTGTAACGTAATGCTGTACTATTACAAGAACCTGTGAAAGTGTTTCCAAGGAATAAAATTTCTTGTCACTGCACTGAGAGGTGAATTCCTATTCATCTACTTGACTCGTCATTCGTTTTAGCGCTACTTCACGAAGTACGAAGGGGTCGTTCTCATTTTCGTTCTCTAAAACAAGCAGTCGAATTGCATAAATTGGGCGCTTTTTAATTTCTGTGTTAATTTTTCTTTCTGAACAAATATATTCATTTCTTTTGTGAATAATAAACAACTTATATGTTTCTGGAATCTGTTTATGTTTCTGAAATGCAAATTTTTGTATAGGAAGTATTTTTTCAAACCAACGTTTGAGTGCTTATTGCGGCTCAGCCATTCGGAATATCCAAGGAGTTTATTAGATAAAATGTGTTTAAAATTAGCACTAATTAGGCAGTTCCATCACTCCATGTCTCATATATATATATATATATATATATATATATATATATATATATATATATATATATATATATATATACAAACAACTTCAATAAGCTTCAACAAACTCAAACACTTCATATAAAATTCTCTTCCTGCCTTTTATCAAAACACCCGCTCGTACCCGCCCATATCCTGCTTTCCGCCGACTTCGTGTTGTCTCTCTCACAATTCATCAATTCCAGTTCAACTTCCTTATACTTTCAACTTTTTTTATTGGTATTAAAATTTAGTTTTTATATCTTTACAATGTTGTCTTCCGTATGACTTGTCTATACTAGAGACAATCTTAATATAGTCCAATTCAATCCTGTAACCATAATGTTCCTTAATCCATAATACTTTCACAAACGCTCATTATCTCCTTCGTCAGTGTCCAATCACAACACAATTTTCTTTTCTGTTTCCTCATGATACGTTCTGACCATTCTAATAATAATAATAATAATAATAATAATAATAATAATAATAATAATAATAATAATAATAATAATAATAATAATAATAATAATAATAATAATAATAATAATAATAATGACTTTATTTATGTGGTGAGACTCGGGCCGTCAGGTCCGCTCTTCCGCCTAACCACGTAACACATAAATTTTGTAGATAAAAATTGAAACATTATTCATAGATATATTTAGTAAATAAAAATAAAATACAACTTACTGATGTCATGCCCCTGGGCTCACAAAGGCGAAAAGTGTACAGTGTCCCAGCATTTGCTTTAAGTCGCCGGGGACAACCAGGGAAAACAAAAGAAGTGTGCATGCTCTTCAACACTGAAGAACAAAAATAATATATTTAAAATAATTTTAAAAACAAACATTGCTGACGTTGGAAAACTGTGAAGTTGTGTTCGGGAATAAATTCTGAAAGATATTAGTTTAGCAATACGCATCAAATATTAACAAAAAATCTCAAATACCTTAAAAAATCATAAAAAACAATATGCGAATGCACACAACCACCCGGCCAGGACGACGGCTTAGGGCCGATTTTAGTTTGTAAGCAACTAATTGTACTATTGTTAATTAAATTAAGAACTAACTTATGAAATCCAAGAAAGGAAAAAAAACTTCAAAAATGACATATAAAAATTACGTTTCCCTTACAATTTTTAACTTAAGAAAATATAAGAAATGGAGAAAAAACTGTTAAAAAAGCGATATACAATATTACATTTACCCTACAATTTTGAGCAAATTTAGTACACACTTTCACATCATACAATATCAGCTCAGAAAAGGAGTATTTAAATGTTTTTGGAATGATTGCAGTGTTTTACATTTCCTAATATTTACTGCAAGGCTATTCCACTCTCGGGTCGTTGCTACTAAGTAAGATTTATTGTAAAAATTAGTGTTGCTCTTAGGAATATTGCATAGCAAAGATTTCTGAAATCTTGTTTTAAGATAGGAAATACTCTTGTTTTAAGATAAAAAATGTACTCTCTTCATTCTCTTTGTTGATTCTTATTCTCTGCCCATTCGTTTCGTTGTAATGACAATGACATCAATAACTCACGTATTCTGTGCCTTCAGCAGGCCATGTCATTAAATAATAAATTCATTACAATATAATTATTATGCTATATATTATATGTAATATTAATGAAAATAATTTTACGATAAAGAAACGCGAAATGCTCCTACATCAGAAATTATGTGCCCTAGATTTTATAGAAACTTTCTGTACGTGACCTTAATTATATGATGTCGCCAGCCCGTAAAAGCGATATTGGTTTAGTGGTGAGTTATAGTTGACATTTACATAATTGAAATGATTGAAGGCGTTGTCATTGTCAACAATACTATTTATTTCAAAATATAGTAATATACCGTAAAAGCGAACTCGCTAGTGAAAGGGACAACGATAAATGTTTTTCATAAACGATTAAATTCAATTGGTACAAACTCTCGTGAGAGAAATTTAATTGACCGATTGAAAATTCGTGCTAGAATAAAAACTCCGATGCGTCTAGTATTCACATAATTACAAATTTTTTAGTATGAACTTCAAGTAATGAAATAATTCACCCACTAATGACGTATTGAGTTTATTGTGAGATCTGTGTGATATATTATATTGTGTAAGGTTTTCCTTGGCTCGAGGAAACATAATGCCAGTTTTCATTGTGTTCAATGAAATGCGCATCAAACGCCTTTGTATACATGATTGATGTAAATCGGACTTTTGAAGATAAATCACATTATATGCAGTAACAACTCATTTAACAGTAGAATTTGTGATTCAAACTACATTGTATGTTCTCATGTTAATGTGTCATCAACATCTACTGCAAAATTGTGCAAGAATGGCAATGGATTGATTTCTCGTGTTGTCTATTCATTTTCGAGCAAATTTTTTGTCTCTAGTTATCACTGGAAAATATTTTATTTTAATATCTATTATTAAAAAAAAATAACAGAAGACTGACTAAAATATAAAATATTAACATCTTTTTACGGTCTTCGGAGTCATAAAAGTACTAATCAAGAACTTGAGTCGAAGGGCTGTACATTTTAATGAAACATATTAAGGGAGAGCCCATGGAAAATGAAATAGTTGAACGCTTAATTTGATACTGTAACAGAATTTCTAAACGATCATTTCCCCTCACAATCGATTGTGTATGATCTAAAGTAGTCTTCACCCAAACATTTAATATCCAGTGTACAGTTGAATCTATAAAATCATAGATGAGACGATTTTTGCTTGAATGGTTCATCGCTTGTTTCAAAATGATGAATGTGAAAGTCAAATCTTTTGTGATAATTTAATGAACTTATGTTGCTTATACAGTTAAATAAATTATGCAGATCATCGATATGCCAGAGATGTTTTCTTGAGTTCCCAATGTTGCATATCAATTACAGACTAATAAATACGGACTTCCGACTGCGATAGTTAATAGCGATAGCGATAAATAGAAGAATAGCTATAAATTTGTGTTTACTTGTTTCATTCAGTAGGGTTTTATGTTTCTAAAATATTTTTTTATTTTATAATGTTTAGTAAGTACGTAGTTACCAGTAATTTTAATTCCGAAATTTCTAGGGTATCTAGAATTTTAAAATCTGTAATATGTTTGTTGAAATGCAAGATGTTCTTATTCTTATACCACTGTTTGTTTTTTGTTTCACGTGGAGATATCTTGCTTTATTATAAATTAGTTCAGATTGAAAATACAGCGAAAAAAGCATGTAGAAGATTTAGCGTACACATTTTCACTAGCACGCGAGAACTTTGTTACCCTAATATTTTTCTCTTGTTTTCGTGGCCATGGTCACTTCCCGTTATCCACACAAAATTTTCAGACTTTCTCTCTGCACAGAAGGTTTTCTTTTCAATATATTAAAATGCTATTATATTTTCAAAAATTACTTCTCTACCTTTTCATCACTGCTTATTTCTAACAATTAAACGTATCATTTTACATTTCTCTCTATAATTGAATTGTTCCATTGAACCCATTATAACCCAGTTTATTAAACTCATTACTTCCTTTTTACGTTTCTTTATGGCCATTTTGTGTACTGTGTAATTTTTGGCATTTTAATTTTACGTCCGTCATTTGACCATTTTTCACAACGTAGTACATATGTTTCTTTTTTCTACGTTACTGCATTAATTTAACATACACGTGTTAACTTCCCCTAGTTGCTAAAATATTTTCTTATTTAATCACAATAGTGTTGGAATTGATACACGATATTAGTTCATTAACAGTACATTTTTACTTAATTTCAGTTAAATGTTTACATCTTTCATATTTGTGTGTTTTTTTTTTCATTGCAAAACCCAGTTCAGTTCTATTCATATAACTGACATTTTTGGATTTGTCACCCTTCCATTTTCACCATTATCTATGCATTTATAGTTTTTCTTCAAGTCAACTCATTGAAATTGTAATTACATGTAATTGGCTAATAATAAAGTTACTATCAGAAGACAACTCTTCATCACACTTTCCACAGAATATCAAACGTTACAACAGTCGTATTGGAGAAATATTTAAGATATCACGTTTTATTTTCAGTTACTTCAGATTAAAAGTACAGCAAACAAAACATATAGAAGATTTCGACTACACATTTTAATTAGTACACAAAAAAACTTTAGGTTACCCCTAACCCCAAGTACTTTAATATTTATTTCGTTGTACAGTATTTGACAAATATGCAAAGGAAAGTATAAGAATTTTATGAATTTTTCATTTATTCTTTCATTTTGAAAACTAGATGCTATTTCGTACGACTTATAATGTCAAATTATGTTTCTTTTAGTGAATTAAATATAGTCATTAATGTCACGTAAAGTTATTCGTTTTTGGTAAATTCAGCTTGCAAGTGTAGGCAAGGATACATGTAGAAGATTCAGCGTATAAATTTTTCAGTGGTAAACGAGATTCATAATCATTAATTCCATAATTCCACGCAAAATGATTTATTATCTTTGTATTAATTTATTCGCGTGCAAATAAAACTCAACAACCACGAATTAGAACTCAAGAAAAGTGTAAAAGTCATGTAATTAAGTCACTATGAACACAAACAAAAAATTGCTCATCACAGATTACAAAGTACAAGCGACTTACAAGTTCAAGTAACAAGTACCTGTAAATGAATCAAAAACATTAGTGAACAAATATTTAGTAACTACTATAACTTAGAGATATTTAAATTACAATTACTTTAATTGGAATTTTATGAAATTGTTGAAAGTAGAAATAATCTATCATTTCGTTGGATTAAATTAAAGATGGAAGGCGCACAAATTTATTTCTAAGATTTCGAAGTGTTAAATGGCCATGGGTTATAAATAGTGTGTATGTAAACACAGCTGACAGTCAGCTAGATAAGTGAATGAAAATAAAAAAATAATAATATTCCCTTCTGATACGTAAATCGCAATAAAATGTGTAATTTTATGTAAATTAAATCTATTTTCAAAATTTTTCGCTTCTTTTACTTGCCCAATGTGTTCACTCATTGCATAAAAGTTTTATGTTGAGAACGACTTGAAATTTGTTTTTGAATGGTTAAGCAAAAGAAAATAAAATACAATGTCTTTTACGTCAACACTTCAAAATGAAGCAGCAATTATTGTTGAGTATCTTCCGAACCCTCGCGTTGTATATGCAGATTGTTGTTGTTATTGTTGTTATTATTATTATTATTATTATTATTATTATTATTATTATTATTATTATTATCTCCTCGAAATTACTGCTTTTTAGAGGTTTTATCATTTCATTGACATAAAGTTCAGGAATATACCTTAACGTAAACATGGTTCATCCAGATGTGTAAGATTAGGTAGATGTGCTAATATTTGATTAGTGGTTAATTTAAAAGGGTCTGAATTCATCCTTTGAGAATAGCGATATAATTCTATTTGGTTGCTTAGAATTTCTTCCTAAATTTAATTTACGGCTAGGATATGAGTTTGGGAGAGATTTGAAAAAGTTAAGGGTAGTTTTCCTGATAAATTCTTCTAGGGGATAAATTTCTAATTCTCTGGGTGGTAACTGAGTATTACTTGCAAACCATGGGGTTTTAGCTATTTTACGAGGAAATTTGTTTCGTAATTTTTGCTTTTTGAGTGATAAGAAACTTCATTTCACCAAACAGGACATCCGTATGTTAAAGCCGGTTTTATAATGGATTTTACAGTAAAGTACCATATTAAATGAAAATTTAGCATTTATTAAAGGATATAATTTGAACATTTGGTGTATGATTTATTTGTGACAATTAATGTAATTTTTCCACGTTAATTTTAATTCTAATGCAATTCCTAAATATTTAATACTTGATCTTAGAATTGAAAAAAACTTTTGCTTGAGATTTTGTAAAGTCAATTGTTATTCGTCATATCTGATAGATCAGTTTCTTTTAAAAATATTCCTAAGGGGCCCACCTTACAATTATGTGAATTATCTGATCGGTTGGTTGGTTAATGATTCCGGGTGCGTCAACATGAGAGGTCATTAGTCCCGTAAGTGTAGTGCATTTTTTTCATCGGAAAGTGGCAGTAATATTCCCCCGCTGGATGGCGAGATTCGGTGCCTACCTACCGTCGGCTAGTGGGGTTTCCCCAACGAGGTATCTCCCACCAGCGGGGCACCGCCACAGTCGGGACACGCTCTAAGTTCCCTTCCGGTCTCCCGGAATATGTGGTAGTGTAGTGCATGTTAGTGTAAGTGTGTGTGTGTGTAAGGGGAGAGGATAGGACAAGGAAGAGGAAGGAAAGATCGCGCACTGTCCGTGGCCCGTTTGTGTGTGTGTAAGGGGAGAGGATAGGACCAGGAAGAGGAAGGACAGATCGCGCGCGGTCCGAGGCCCGTTTGTTAGAACACTGCCCCGGCATTCGCCTAGTGTTGATCGGAGAAACCACGGAAAACTACCGATCAGAGCAGCTGCCGGCAAGAATTCTTCTCTAGACAGCAACTGAATTTGACCTAGCTGACAAGCTAGTGTCGAACATTTTGCCACCGTCAGCATTCGAACCTAGGACCTCCCGGTCAGAGGGTCTGCAGTGACATCAGTTGATGCCATGAGTCATCTCTCCCGGTTTCTGTAATCGTTTTTAGTAAATTTAATAAGAAGATAATGACGTGTTGTTGGACTTTGAAACGCCGCTCCTTTTTACTGATCACGTTCATCGATTATAAACGTCTGAGACCAACTCTTAAGATAATGATGACGATGCGAAAGACGCTCTCCGACGCCTCCAAAGTCGAGGAGATCTCGAGAGGAAAGACTGGCATCTCTATTACATTGAAGTTCACTAGTGGAACAAAAAAACGAAATTTTTAAATATTTCCGTTATTTTAATTAGGTGGTAGGTGTAGTGATTACAAGTATCAGAGATTCCAACTAACATGTAAGAGGAATGGGAAACTTACTATAATGTTTTTAGATACACCAGACGTTGGTAATAATAGTAGTCTATCATTAGACGTTTATAACCCAGAGAAACTGTCTACGTCCTAGGGCTATATTCTAATTTACATTAAGAAAAATTATCACTGAAAATTGAGCGAATATTGATAATATAATTGTCCAAGAATTTTTGGTAGGTCATCAGTGTTATTGGTCATTATGAAGAGCTTCTTTAATAAATAACAATACATTTATAATCAGAAATAAGTATGAGTAAGGAATATTATAATAAAGCACCACATTCCCATGACTGCGGCGTAGCACTAGAGGCCAAAGTGAAAGCACCGGCCTTAGCGATCGTTAACATAAGTTTCGTGGTGAGAATAACAGATTCATTTTGTATATTTTCAGTATCGCTTCCGTCAGTACAATAATTTTACAAGAATCTGACTGAAAATACACAAGAAAATAAAAGAAATGTAGCTTACTCGTTGTCACTACACAAAATAAGACCAGCGCCATATTCTTTACTGTTCTTTACGAGAAAAAAATAGAAAGAAAGAAAGAATTTGGAGCCATATTTCAGAAAATAATTGTTAATTTTTTTATATTTCTCGCAAAAACTACTAATAGTTTCAAAAAAGAAATAAAACATGTCTTGAATATTGTAATTGTAGAAAGACGCCTAAAGTATTTTAAACACTTCAATTTTTTAAAATCAGAGTTTTCAATAAAATTGAGTCCCACGCCGTTTTCTAAGATTTCTTTATGCCATTTTAGAGAAAATTTTGGAAATATTGTCGAGGCGTTCTGTATAGTATCCCCAGAAGTTAAATTATCCGTTTAAAATTCGTAGAGCCTTGAGTTAATTTAGATCGATCTGTATGTGTGGGCTGGGGTTGCCCACAGACGGACGGATAGACGTGAATTTGTTTTTTGCAAGGATTGTTAACAAATTATTAGCTCGGAAGTAATAAAATCTATTTTCAAAGGTAAAGCAGCAATAAATTTAGACTTCCCTCATCATGTCGTTCGTGAAGGAATAATACTTCCTGCTACGACAACATGCAGAACGATAATTTGAAAAAACTATATTTCCGTCTGAATTCTAGAATACCTGCACAGATAATTAAGCTACATTTACGCCCAGAAGCAAAACAAAAAGGTCATCTCAGCATTTGCTCAATGGATCAGGGAAACTGGACGAAAAACCTGATGGAGATGGGGGTCATTGACCTGGAAGCTGCGGTACAATACAGGTTGTTTAGAATTATACAGTCCAAATGTTAAATAATACATTAAATATCACTGTTAAAATTAATGTTACATTTCTTTTGATGCTGAGTTTAGTCTCAAATTGTATAGAAACAGTTACACAGCAGAAATGATTTCACTTGGGCTTTAAACTTTTCAATCGAATTTAATCGTTTAATGCCATCTGGCAAAGTGTAAAATAATATAAATATATTATATAATTTCTTGTAGGGAGCTGTTGATGCTGTCACCTGATGAATATGTTTACTACGTCGAGTGTTATAGTTATAGACATCGGCATTGACAGGCCAAATTAACAGCGTTTGTATTAGTACGTATCAGGAATGAATTTGGAACATTCTATTTATTTATCTTAATTTATAGTTATTTGAAAAAGTTATTTTTCGCCAACTGCATTACCATATTTGATCAACACCTGCTATTGCCATATACAATTCCAGTATCGTATCAGAAGTCTGATAGAAATGCAATGCATAACACATATTTCAGGACCTAATACATTAAAATGAATACACGTATTCTTTCCAAAACATGAATTTCTCAACAATATAAATAGCAATAAAGGATACTCCTGTTGTCATGTCCGCTAGAAAATATTCTTATATTTTAACTAAGTTACAAATGAAATGTTTTCTTAATGAAAAACGATGTGGTGGTTCTTTAACAGCTCATACTTTCGCATTATTAGTCACTTTTGGAATATTCGAAAATTCAGAGTTCAATGAATGAGACTTGCGATCTTTTTTTAAGCGTGCAGAGGGAAGAAATATGTTGCCTTTGTTTCAAGTGAATATTTTGCAAAAATTAGTCGTTTCATCAACGAATTGAACATGACTCCATTTAAGAATCTAATTTTTAGAACACTTTTTCATCAAGGAAAAATCTTTTGTAGTATTGATTTTTTTGCAAAGAATACTGATTTGATTTTTGATAGGAAGTAATTTGCAACGTACTGGATCAAGATTTATCACCTTTTTCGATATCAGAACCCTAGAATTAGAGATTTTCTGAAAAATTGTCATTTTTCTATAGCATTTCAATACTTTCTCTTTAGTACGTAAGCACGAGCAATTTTTAAGGCAAAATTGAAAATGTTGTCGCTCAGTAAATTACCCTTCAGAAATGAAATGTCCGAGTCAAAAATCAGAGACATCAGACAGATCGATCGCGAAAAATTAATTTTAGTATTTTGCGTACGCTTTAGTCGCTAACTTTGTTTTCAGATACACGGACGGACGGACAAACTTAAAAAAATCCACTTCAAATTCTACGAATTGCGAGATCATCTTTCGGGAAACATTACCTTTCGTGGAAACGTTAACCTGCTTAAAGTTTACCCGCAAGTGTTGTTTAGAGCGGAACGGATAGACAGACACACGGACGGAAAGGTAGATATTTTGAAGAAAACTACTTTTTCTTACTAAAAGTCTACAATCGGGTTCTACTTACACTGCTTATTTGACTAAGTAATCTGCACTTTTAGGAGAAAGAAAACAGCTTTGTTTTCAGAGGCTAACTAAATGGGTTTTTGTCAAAATCATGCTGTATTTTTTCGCATGTATTTTTTCTTCCAGAATTTCAAAACTTCATATTTACAATGGAGATAAGAGATAGTTAAATGATAGGAATTGTTTTATTCATTTGTACGTATCTAACTACGGAAAACAAAAAAATTAATGCATGTTTAACAGCATTGGAAATAGTTAAAAGATCTTTTATTTTTTTAATATCATTCCCTTTACTGGTTTTTAAACGTATCCTCTGTCATAAGTACCATTCGATCTTCGTCGTCAGTGAAATATACGGTATTAAATGATACAAATATGAATTCCCCACACACATTATTCGATGGAAGTACGAGCACAGGTAAAAAGCGTATTATGTAAAAGTGTCGTTTTCCAAATTCCCATTCTCTCCGGATTCCTGGCAGTTGTTGGAATCCGAGGGAGGGGTTGTCTCCGCGGAAGATTGAAAGATCGCCGTGCAGGTAATTTCGTTCGCTCAGGTGCTCCGGTCGGCCAATAGCGCTGGGAAGCAGATTGGGCGTGCCGCCGTTCGCACGGGGCTCTTTGCAATCGCCTGGTAATTAAAAACGCCTCCGCCCTTCCACCGCCCCTATCACCGCCGTCGCCACCGCAACCGCCGACTCCTCCACTTCCGCTGACCACACTGTCAACGTTTTTGCAATCGCCGACACTTCAACTCTAATAGCTATTGCTATTCTCACCTCACTCGCGTAGGTGGTTTGGGATATCAACCGATGACACTGCGGTGCCTATGACCGGGAGGTTCTAGGTTCGAGTTCCGCACGCGGTAGGATTTTTGGACTATACCTGGATAGCAAGGTGGAGTCACGTTGCTGTTTGGAGGGGAATTTTATTGGTCAGACGTCTGTTCAGTAGTTTTCCGTTATTTTTTTCGCTTAACACCAGGTGAGTGCCGGAGCAGTACCCTAAGAAATGGGCCACGGATCGCGCGCGATCTTTCCTCCCTCTTCTTTGCCGCAGCCTCACCCCTTTCTTACACACACTTACACTTCTATGCATTATACTACCACACAGGTTGGGAGACTAGACGTGTGCTTAGAGCTTTTCCCGGATGGGGCGGTGCCTCGCTGGTGGGAAGTACCTGGTAAGGGAAAATCCCACTTGCCGATGCGACGTCTCGGTTGGCGCCTGAACTCGCCATTCTACGGGGGAACATCACCGCCACCTCCTGTGATAAAAATGCACTACACTTAAAGAAGTAATGACCCCAGCAGTTGACGCGCCCGGAATCACTAATGAACGAATCAATAGAACGTCTCGCCGCCGCGCCCCGTTGCCGCCACCACTCGTGATCGCTTTAGCAAAAGCCGGCGGGAGCGGCCCAGGTGGCGGCGGCTCATCTCATTAGAGAGGCGGCGGGGGCGTCTGATAGGCTGGCGACGTGACGTCACGCGTGCCACGCCAGAAGCCGCTCGTAAAGCCCACACATGCGGAGAGAACGTACGGTATGTGGGATGGGAGGAAAGATTTTTTTGATCGATTATCTGTGTTGGCAAATCCAAGTCACTTTTTTAAAATTTTCCATAACACTAATTTTAAGCATCAAGATGTCATGAAAAATTAGTCTGCGGCTTTTGTCTCAGTGCAATTTGCCACCGTTTTTTTTTATAAAGTAGAAGAGAAATACATCTTTTGCCTTCTTCTAAACATTTACAAACAAGAGTGTCATATATCCTTTTGTGTCGCATGTCATGACTTATATCATTTTGCCGTATAAACAGATTTATTTAGTATTAAATGTAGACATTACGTAATTTAAAAATTAAAGCTAGAACAGAGGTAGAATTATAAATATCCATAATAATGACTAAATATATGATGAATTTGTTATTTCTATATATCAAATTAAATGATTAAAAAATTAATGGATTTCAGTGGAAAAAAATTGAACACGAATAAATTATTAATTAAATCGTGCTTAATTTCATTCATAAATATGTGTATCAAATTTGGAATTACAAATTGTACTTGTTATTATATATAACTTCTTTCCTGGGTTATTTGAAAAAAAAGGAAGCGGCAATTTTTCACCTGCCTACATGCGACAAAGTTCTTAATCCGCCTCTGCAAGTAATGAAACATCCCCAAAGGCACTCGTATTCATCCAGGTCCTTGTAACTCTCCATCAAACCGGAGACAAAGGTGGAGGGTGCTGCTACAGGAAGCGCTGGTGTCGCCGGCTGCAGCTGCAGGCTACGCTCACCGAATTACTCATTCGAGTAAAAATTTCACGTTGAAAGTCCAGGAGCGCTGTTCATTTTTCTGTATTTGCTCTCTAAAACATTTATGTGCCCGCATCTTTGCCTTCTGATCTAATTTATAACGTAATAGATTTACAATTAACATCTTTCCAAATTCCTATCTGACTTACGTTAGGCAGTCGAACCTATTGTAGCACGCCGACATTCGCTGTGAATCTTGAGACTTCAAGAACTCATTTGCAATAATCTCTTTCTCTGTTTTCAACCGATCCTACTCGTCCACTCCCTAAGTGTTTGTCTCGGAATTCATTGTCGAGAGAATTATTGATTTAAATATTTTCGCGGACCTTTAATGTGCAATCAGGCATTTTTCACAATCCCTTCCGTCACAATGTCCCGATGGTCTGTCGCCACGAAATCACGATGTCCATATAGCGGGGATTATTATGTGTAAACTAATTATTTACGAAATAAGTTTTATAAGATATCTTATTACAAAGTGAGAATGGAAAATTATCAGATGTGAATATTATATCGAATTTTATTACCAATAGAGGATTGTAATATGGTGTTACAAAACGAATGTCGTACAGCCTTTTGTACGTTTTGTGAAAATTTCAGCCTACTATAGTTTGGATATAAATTCGTTTGTTCTCTTGCAAAATGTGAGAGATTTCAATAGAAGTCGTTTATTTATTTAGCGTACAATATTTACATTAGTTTATTTCTGATAAGCTTAAAATCTAGTAACCTAAAAATAAGTTGTCTAATATTGCTATAAATCTATTTTATACGTAATACCACGATTACAACTACTGTTTATAATTGATTATCGTCACTTTCACTTTCAGCATATATTCACTGTGCGCATCTTTGTCACAGCATTTCACATTTACACATATCAGGTCATTGTCTTGTCACTACCACCTTCTCACGCATACATACGGTTGCTTATTTTCTCGTTTACATACGTATATATAGAGTAATATAAATAGTATAGAGAAAGTTATGTAATGCTGCGGAAACCGATTACGAGATTTCAACGGAAATTGGGGGTCCCCTGATACCGAAAAAGTGGATTTTTCAAAACGTCCGTCCGATCGACCGTCCGTCCGTCCGTCCGTCCGTCCGTCCGTCCGTCTGTCTGTCTGTCTGTCTGTCTGTCTGTCTGTCTGTCTGTCTGTCTGTCTGTCTGTCTGTCTGTCTGTCTGCCCGTCCGTCTGTAAACACTGTAGTTTGTAAAGGACTTCCAAAGCTCATGCGCTTAGTTTACAATGAATATTCTCCACTTTGCGTAGAAAATACACTAAAATGAAATGTGAGAAATGATGATATGTGATGTATCATGTCATTTTCAAAGTGCTTTTGAATCTCTTTGGGGTTTCTTACCAGCAAACAACCATGCACTCTCATTTTGTAGTTAACGACGCAATAACCGAAATAAGACCTTTGCTCAAGTACCTCAAAGTTAGATGAGCTGCTTTAAGATGCTTATCCAACTCTAGTTGAAATTTATCGATGAGTACAAAAGGGTGGGACGAAAAAAATCCCACTCAATCAATCAATCAATCTGACCAGTTGCGGGACCTGGTCGAGGTATAGATGGTCTTAATCGTTGTACCGTCTCCGTATGATAGTGCCAGCTTTTTCAAATATATCAGTTCTGCTCAATGAGCATTGAATCAGCCTGAAGTGGTCCGTGTAACTGGCTAATAAAAAGCCTTTACATAATCAGAGAGTGTCTCCTGTATTCTAAAATGACCCGGTGACCTGGGCAGTGTTCATGCAAGGGTGATGGGATCATCTCTCAGTCATCTGATTGATCCTAGTTACACCGGCGATAAGGCTCTGAATTCTGTTCTCCATGGAGAGATACACAGTGTTTGTGAGGGACATTTGAAATTCTTTTACTATTTCCACTGAAATATTTACCGGCTTTTACTTGGATATGGATGAAAGCTTTTACTGAATTTATTTTACGCGTTTCCTCAATATAATAAGAAAATGTAATAATTATTACTGCCGGACTGAAGTTCATACTTATGTTACAATACTTACACACGTTCACGCAGGTCCACGAATATTAGTTATTTTGAAAATCTGTTCTGATAACTTTAATCTGAGTTGCGATATTGGAACATTCAGTCAGGCATTATCAGTTAACAAATTTATTGAAACGTTCTTATCACCAACCGTTTTTACGCTCATCCTGAACAGATTATTCTCTTGTTTTAAGCAATTGTTCTACTGCAATGTTCGAATATATCTTTCAGAAATATTTTCAGATTCTTTTACGTAACAACAACAACAACAACAATAATAATAATAATAATAATAATAATAATAATAATAATAATAATAATATTGCATTATATTACTAATTTGAATTGTATGTTAATTTAAGCTTTACTTTCTTTAAAGAGAGCTCTTTAAAAGATTACGCATGCAATTACCTACAAAACTTAGTCAACCAGATATGTCTTGTCGCGATATTAATTTAATAATTATCTTTGGCCAAAAATTTGTCTTTTCATTAATCTTACGTTGCGACGTCTTGACTTTTGTAACGCTTCGGTGATCCCAAGTCTTGGTCCGGAAGAATTTTCATAATTTCTCGATAAGTCTTCTTCTCTTGAATTCACTTCCATATCGAAAATTATGTAACCGCCCTCCTCACATGTAAATTTTGAAATGACTCTTACTATTTACATTACGTAACGAAATTAACATTTAAATTCTTAATCTCACCTAAATTAATTGAAAATATCTATAACTATTTAATAAATAACTACACATTATGCGGTAATGTCACATTTTAACGCCATACTTACGTATTAACCGCGATTTCTGCACGTCCTACTCCCAAATTATCAACTGTGACATTAATTTTTTAAACGAGTTCGTCATGTTGCAAATCATGTTGCATGAGTCAAGAAATCAAATTATTTCCTTACAAAATTCGAAATTGATGTATCTATCTCGAAAACCGATCTCCCATCCGTCTATTTCGTAATCTGATGGTTAATCTCGACAGTCTGCATCCGTGTATGCCAACGTCCAAACTCGTTCTATCTGGCAAGATGCCAAAAATTTAAAACGCAACTTTTCTATTTCTTTTTTATGATTTTTTATAACTGATTTTGTCATTGGACAAATTTTTGCCTGCTGACCGTCATCTTTCTATTTTGTCGTACCATACACGCTAGCAAAACGTGACATAATCGGTTGTATCCTTCCTGGAAATATTACTTCTGTTGAAATATTAAATTTTTATTTTATGTAATATAGTTTATTCCTTATAATGATCGTTTATAATAATTAATTGTGATGATCAACGTTTGGAATCTGCTGCACATTTCAGCATCGATCATATGTAAGTCCTAAAATTCGCATACTAGCATTTACGTTTTATTTTCACTAATGCAGAACATGGCTGTCACAGTGTCTGTTGATAAATACAATGTTCTATACTAGTTTCTATTCCAAATTTAATGTCAATAAATGGATGTGATTTATATTTTTATACCAAAATTATCTTTGAGAAACGGTATATCTCACATTAATGCTAAAACCAATGTTTGCAGCCACCCTGTGGCGAAGGGTATTTTTTCATGTAGAGGTTAGTACCTCATCTACTCTAGCTGAGGGATGTATGCATCTTTTTAGAGAGAAATAGGATAAGGAATTTTGTTGAAGATTGTGATTGAACACGGACAAGTGGCCCTTCCATGGCACTTCCCGTCGTGTTTAAAGTGTGTGTCTAATTATCAGGGGAGTACCCTTGAACAATGGCAATCCTGGATTCCCCTGGCGTTTGACTGGCACCTCCATTTGATGTACCTACGGCTGTCTTCCTTGAGCGAGTAGATCAGAAGCGGGATAGAATTGAGTGTTGGTGTTACTGTTTAGGAGTCTAACCCAACTAGTCCTCTCTGCACCCAGGGCACAGAGGGAGGGCTAAATGAGAATGCTCGCCTGGAGTAGCGGTTGATTTAGAAAAGGTTCAGTCTTGAGAGTAATGTGAAGGGATTTTTGTGGCAGATGTGTCCTGGTCAGTTCTAGATTCCCTGGAAGAACCAGCAGCTTGGTGGTTCTGCTCTGTTGCTGCAGAGTCTTGCTGATTGATGTCAACCTATATAAGAGGTAAGGTTTCTCCTCCACGGGTGAATCATCCTGGTCTTCCATGAGTTCAATAGAGGTCTCTGTGATATTTTCGGACACATACAGGAACTCAAACCCATCCCATTTGTATTTAACCTTCTGAGAATCTCCCAGTTTATCCTTTGGAACTTTAACCAAAGGAATTTCAAGCAGCGTATCCGTATGGCCACCTCGAAGGGGGTAACTAAAATTAGCAAACTGTGGATTTCCTTCGTCTCTCCTTGATCGCGACACAAGACATTCCAAGATGACTATGAAAATCGTCTAAGGATTCATCTGGGCCGGAGGCGAAGTTTCAACCGGACACACTCATGTTCGGCCACCAGCCAGTTTCTTTTCGTCACGCGATTTGGAGGTTCGACATTATATTTGATGAATGGGCTGAAGTTTTTGTTTGATGTCGGGAGGAATCCAGTTGATCCTTTTGGGTCAATAAATAGAGTATCATTCGCTTGATCACCTAAGCAGCGGATGCGTGACCAAGGTGTATTGTCAGTGTCACATCTATACCATTTTAGAATTCTATTTCATCCTCAATAATTTGCCTGAAAACTCTCAGCATTTGAACCTTGTATTCTAATAGTATCAATTAAGAAAATGTTCTCGGTTTTATGCTTATTTAAGTTTCGTGCTGTGTGGCTTTTAAATTATCATTGTGCATGATATTTATTTACGACATAAGTATCGTAAGGGATCGTATTACAATAGAGATTGGAAAATTATCAAACGAGATCGATAGGCCGAGTTAGGATAGGGATGTCGTACGTTTTATCCACTATATAAAGGTTCCAATACGCTATAACTTTTAAAGAAATTTGACCATTCGTTCTGACTAATGTGACATAGCGATGTTGATTGTAATTAATAGGAGGCCATGGATTAATTCTAATATTGCTTACATCACGAAATTAATAATTGTTGTTATTAGTAATCCACTACAATTGTAATAACTCTTAATACGACACTTGTCTTAATTTTGAAAAGTTATACAAAGTGGGAAAAGTTATTTAAAATCATAATGCGGTCTAATATGGTGCATTATTGTACGTATATGTTAAAACAAAGACGGAAAGTTAAAAACTTTTTCTATAAAAGAATGAAAATTATAAAAGACTCCCCTAAAGCTTGAGTTTATACGAATACCCACGCTTACAAAATATGCGTGAGTACGTTAATCAAATTTAATCGTTCTTAATTTCTAACACGCCGTAACTAGGAGTTGAGATTTCTGTTGTTTGTTTAATGACATTCTCGTTTGAAGTATACAATCCGAGCTCATTGTTTCTGACATTAAGGAACTGGTTCGTTGACACGGAAGTAAGAATGAAACTTGGATTTAGACATAACAAGGTATGGACTTTGTATTAACCAAATTATTAAATTTCATCATGGAAGCGAAACATTTCTTATTACATTTGAACGGTGAATAAATGTGAAAGTTTTCAGATGAAAATTGTACTGATAACTGAATTGTGAATGCATGATTTTGTTTGACATGAAGGTTTGTCCTCATAGCAATTTAGTTACAGAAAATGTGTACCATGCAAACAAACACTGTCACAAAACACTTTCAAAGGAAGTGAACGTCAGGAATGTCAATGGCATGAGCATGTCCAAAGTATGTAATGGCACAGAATCGATGTGAGATTCATTTCTGATTGTTGTCTCCTGGAGAGCGGTGCTTGTCGTGGGAGGTCCTGATAGCGCCTTAGCCAGAGATAGAGCGCAGCCGTGAAGGGGGGGGGGAACGGAAAAGTTAGCCTCAATTTCAAATAAAGATTAATTAAATAGTACAAGTAAGTCTTTGCCATTTTGTAGCACCAGGAGATTACGTTTTCGTACACTAGTACGTTGTATTGGGAACGCGTACTGAAATGCTGCAGAAAAATGTCGATTTTTCTACAGAAAAAACGAGTTGAGGGTCTTTGATATAAAAAATATGGATTTTTCTGCACCCTTCGTAAAGTTGACTATTTTCTCAAATACGAAGTGTAGTCAGAATCCTAATGTTCTGGGTCCTGGAAATAGAAACATTCGCTTTTTGGCAAAGCATCTGTTTAAGAACAATACTGGCGCCTAACCGTACAGTTTTACCCAAGTTTGTTTATTCCGTGTTTGATTTGTCTGATGTCGCGACCATTCGAATTTGAAATGAATATTTTAATTTTTAATGGTATTGTACAGAGATCCCAGAGGACATTTTCAAAATCTCAAATTACTCTAATTTTTTTCTCAACATATTTTGCTCGAATGGAATCGAATAATACGCTTATAAAAATGAGGCCGGTGTGAATTCCATTGACACATCTAAATTCTCGAAAATTTCCCAAGTTTAAAAAATTCTCGAACTTTTCACCAAAATCATATTCAAGAGATATTTTTCATCATGAATCTGTCCCTCAAAATTACACCTTTAAATAGTGGCATGCTCAACTTTTTCAAAATATATGTTGATTTTCTTGAAAATAAATCGAAAGAATTCTTTTTCTTTAACAAGTCAAGTTGAATTAATAAAATATCATTAGTTCTATTAACATTAAAACCTTTGAAATTTAGAAATTTGCAAACATTAAACTTTGTTTTTTTAGCATGGGGATTTTTGGCCGGTGCATTTATTTATTTATTTAACGTCAAAAACAGTAAAAACTGTGTGTGACGTACTATAGAAAGAAGTGTATTCTGGGCACGTTTTCGTAAATAGGGGATAAATAAAACAGCAAATTGAATAAACTTAAATGGTAAACTGGATAAAAGCGTTCATCGTGGTTCCTACGCGTTCAAGTTCAAAATCACATTTTCGGCTAATATTGTTGTGTGTTGAAATTTGTGTGTAGAGTAAAGCATTGCGTTGATGTGACGTTGTTCAATGGAAGTATGACGTCACTTGTCGCGAAAGCATATGCAAATAATTGAAATACGTGAAAGTTTTGCAAGGGATGAACTAATATTGTAATATATCGTTACACAAATAATTCGGGAAAGTTGGAGCAAGAATTGCAGGAATTGTTTGCAACAATGGATATCCGTAAGAGATTAATCCTTAACCAATTTGTAATAAACGAACGACCGAATTTACTCCTTTTGTTTACGAAACTGCATTAAAATCAACATTCCTAAGATAATCCCTAAACAACGTCCTCCGAACATACTAACGAAGCCGAAAGAAAAATAGATTAGGTGTCATGAGTTTAGGTCAATGAAAGAAACCCAACGTCTTACATTACCGACGTTCCGGCCATTTATTCAGCCTTCATCAAGGCTACAAAATAGATTAGTCCTGAATAAGGCCGAATAGAAACCCCGGCAAAGTAAAGCGTTGGTTTCCTTTCACTGCCGTAAATGACCTCGGCATACGGGTCATGAATCGTCGAATATTAAAAAAAAAAAATAGTAGCGGTCAACGGACTAATCTGGCAACACTGGAACCATCTCCTCGCCCACTCCGCTGATTCCCGCTCTGCCGAGTCTCCGCTGCCTCTCCAGGCCCTGTCGCAAGCCGTGCGGGCGCGCCGTTGCCGCTCGGGCGCCCCGCGGTCGCGTTGCGTTGGTGGGGAATAACCATTCCCGCTAATGAAGAAGGAGCCGCGTCGACGGCCCTCGCCAACGTTTCATCTCGCGGAGGCGTAACTCCGCAGCGCTCGCATGAGCGGGGAAAGTAATGTGCGCCGAGCTCTGCGTAAATCTGCGTGTAGGATGCTTGCCGGGGGATGCGGAGAAATTTTCGGTTGAGGAGTGCGGAAACGACTTTGAGGATGATGAAATTTCTGGCCAAGAGGAGGAGGAGGAGGAGGAGGGAATTTTCAAGTTATTGTTGTTTCCGCGAATGTTGCGCTTGTACCGTTATGGGCACGAAATGAAGTGCTCCTTTTCATCCAGAGGACTTGTTCCAAATCCTTGAAGTTTGCTTTTGGTTTATTTATACTTTCTTCTTTACACAGTGGTTTTGTATACACAAGATAATACAGGTTAATTACAGCACTCTGTTTAATAATTCAGACAATTGTAATCTTCATATTTTAAGGAAAAGTTTCGAATCCGTGTTACTTTTTCTAAGTATTAGAGCTCTTTGAAATACTTCAAGACAAAATTAAAGTATTAAGTGAGACAACATAATATTTAGTTAGAATGTTACTTCTCTGGGTAATTGTCCACATATTGAATTCGTACGAAATTGGTTACGTATACCATAATAATACGTTTTTTTAATTGAAATTTAAAAATGTTTCATTGTATTTCGCATACATGAAATAATGTTATTGTTATGTTTTAGAAATTTTGATATGCGAGTTTAGTTATAATTTTACGTCAGATTTTAAAACATGTAATCAGTGAGTAGGAATGTATCCCTAAAGGAGTAAATCATATGAAAGTAGAAAATTGAATGTAAAATAGGGGAATAAAATTGATTTCCAAGTCTGACTGAGAATGTTTTGGAAATAATAATGACTGGTTGTCTAATTCTGGCATGAGAAAAATACTTTGTTGTAGAAATTTCTGTATTTCAATAAGTAGACTGTCAGTTTAATGTCTCATCAGGGTTTTTTTTGCTACCCACGATAAATATCGGTTTTATTTTTTCGATGCCTTGATTCCATTTTTCCTTTATTTTATTTAAGAAATTTTCTTATATTAATTTTGGAAAGATGTGTAAAATTAGAAAGAGGAAAAACTATGAAGAAACAAAAATAAGGAACCCAGGATTTTTATGGAAATTTTTTTAAAAAGATTTTTGCAAATTATGAAATTATTACCGATATCTTCAAGTCTACTTTTCATTTTCTTTGGGCATAATGATATCTTACAAAAGATGTGAAAAGTCATATACTTTATTGCCTTAATTGTGAATTAGAAAAATAGAACTTGGTGTGCCTCTATCGAGAAAATAACAGTCGAGATTATATCCCTTTTATGGCGAAATGGGACCGCAGTATTTTAAATCCGGATAGTCAATCTTATTTCATTTATCATCTTTAAAATTTTTAATGCGATCTAATTCTACCTATAAATGTATGTTTATTTCTTCACGTAAAAGCAAAACAGCGAATCTGATGGAAATTTCAGTAATACATTTAACATTACATCGTTCTTCTAACAGCGTGTAAAATGAAGAATGATCGTAAGTTTGGACAAGAAGAGTTTTATAAACTCTCTATTACAGCTGGTAATTTTGTTATTGAATGTAACAAAGTTAAAAATCTCGTTTCACTCTCTTTGTGCCTTCTTCAAAGGGCTCTGTGGTTAGCAAGTCAATGTCGGATTATACAGTGTACTAAACGCAGCGTAACGACTTTCCAAGTTAGTCATGGCTCTTCGACCTGTTCTCGGGGGGAAGATTCCAAAGAGGCATTTCCTTAAAGACAGGACCTCATCGCGCCTTGAAGACGACGATCGTAAGAACGCGCCTCGTCAACTCGACGGAAACGGAGAGAGGATCTCACCTAATGTAATAATAATTTTCCCCCCAACGGCCGTGTTACAGCCCCTTTAATCCTGTTACGACACTTAAGCAGCGTCTGAATGTGACGTCTAATTACCATAATGCATTACGCGGGGTCCCGCGGACAAAAGAGAGAGCAAATGCTCCCCCAATTATGCCGTTGCAGTGCGCAGAGGAGCTTGCGGCCTCGAGGAGCCGCGTCGAGAGCGTGCGGAGAGCATGACGAGAGAGCGTACGACCGGCGCCTGCGTAGTTCATGTTCTCCTTCGCCTTCGCTTTTGAATGTCTTCTGAGGAATCTTTGCCCACAATGGAGATAAAACGTTTCTCGCTCCCGTATGATGATTCTTCACATTGTGTTTCCAGGGTGTTTAAGTAGATATTGATAGTTAAATACAGCGCTTTAAGCTTTACATGACATGTAATGCAAATGAACTGTCTTTAAGGTGATACAATTACAAAATAATATTGTTTTTCGTCTGGTACGAGAATGTATGAATTGGAAAGTTGGTTAATTCTTTTTTACTTTTTCGTATACGTACGTATATACAATATATACATATTAATATTTATATATAGTATTTATAAAGTTATGTAATGCTGTTACAGAAAAACTCGTATTGAGGGGTCTTCATACAGAAAAGGCGAAGAAATCATGTACCAATGTGTAGTAAATTATTTAGTCTAAGGCGTTGTGTAGTCAGAATCCACGATTTGTGTGTTAATACTGAAATATCAATTTACAACAAATCGTTCGTTCATCAGACCGCCTGTGAACGATATTAGCGTCTAAACTCTTCGTCGGATTTTTTTTTCAAAATTTACTATTCCCCCATCGATTAGGCTTGACTCAGAGTTCTGTGATTCTCAAACGACATTCATTAAATTTTGGGGAGTACTTTCTGTCAAGCCACTGGGAAATTTTAAAAAAATTTCTCAAAAATTGCTCCAAATGTTTAGTAAGATGAGACTGAAATACAATTTTAAAGGTAGCATATGTACGAGTTTGTGTATTATCAGTTAATTTTCGAAAAAATTACAAATGTTTACATTTTTTTGGCGTCTTCAGACAAATACAATAGGGAAGGTATAGACTTCTTCTTTCATTTCAATTTGTTCTCTATAATTAGTTCTTTTATCAACACCCTGCATATTTTTGAAAACATTAGTTTTCGCCCAATTCTGAGTGAAGTATGTGCAATATTAATATAATGTCAAAAACAAGAATTTCTCAAAAATGGCTTCAAATTTTTTTCTTTACACTTTTAGTAAAAATAGTGCTAAATGTACTGTTTGCTTTTCAATAACATTAATCAATTTCAAAAACTACACAATTGTAATTTTTTGACATCTCTCTCACGTCGTTAATATTGACTTTACCGATGATTTGTATACATAATTGCTTTATGAATTATGGATACGTTATATTATGAGTACGTGTGCTTTAAAGATCTTTCAAAAACTTCTCGAAATATCTAATATTTTCTAGGATAATGAGCTCAAATTTAGGCATTTTCAGAAACACTCAAATGCTATTTTCTCGAAAACTTTTTCATTAATTCTTTTGAGCGGATAGTACTAAATGGACTGAATAACATGTCATTAAAGCACAACGCTATATTATTTTGTTTTTTTCAAACATTACACAAATATATTTTCTAAATATCTATACATTTATATCAGTACCGGTTTCTATCCATTATTGCATTTGGGAATAGAAGTGCTTCAAATAATTTTCAATGAAGTTTCTCGAAAACGCAAAACTCTGTGAGAAAGTTGGCGTTTACAGTAATGCTTAAACGAATTTTCTCTAAAACAGCTTCAAATTTTTCAACGAAAATTTTCATGTAGGACGTGGCCTTACGTTTCTATTACATTAACAATTTTCCGATATTACGATTTTTATACATTTGATGGTGACATGAAATATTTCCCAAGTATTTCAGAGAAACCTCGGAAAAAATCTAATAGAACAATATTGTTTTACAAAATACCAAACCCATTATATCATCAGTAACGTTCAGAGATAAAATAAAGGTACTATTAAGAGAATGAAATTGATTACAATTTTCATGATATTTTCTCTTCAAATTAATGATAGAATCTCATTTTGTTATAACCGCAGTAAAGGGAGAACAATATCGACCAGTCATATATGAAAACCGCATTAATGTTAGTACAACATTTCGTATGCGTTCTCTCGCAGTGCTTTAAAACCTCACATGCAATGATTCGAAAATTAAACTACATTTCTAGATATAGTTTTATTTGTAATGACGTATTTCCAATGAGCGGTTAAAAATACACACATTGTATTTACCTAATTCTTCACACAAAAGCAATGTATTCTGAAAGGAAATCATCATTACTGGTATATATTATTTAAAAATTCATTTGATACATCAGAAAACGCCAGAATTTCATTTTAAATTCCACAGATTTTATGCAAATGAAAAATTGCCAAGCAATTTTTTTAAGACGAGTATTTTTTAATAATAAGATGGATGGGATAGCTCCGCAGTTCGATAATTGTACTACACTGATTGTCAAAAACGTGTTATTCATATATTAAAAAATAAGACTTTGTAAAGCGCCAAACATTTTATAATTTACTGTAATTTATGGCTACTATACATGGTTAACTATATGTAATATGTGCCAAGATACTATCATTATCTCTCGGTTTGAATAAGTCACATCTGGACATAGAGAATATTCCATGTTAACATTATTGAAGATTTCAAAATATTACTTCTCGTTGAACAGAGTCACCACGTATGTGGTCGAGTTACACAGAAGTCTTAAATACTATAAAAAGGCGATTTTATAAGTCAGTAGAAAATAAAAATGAGTAATGCAAATGCTCAAATCACTCGAACATATGTTTCCGAGTTCGAATATCTTGATAACACCGTTTGAGTGCTTGCAAGTTTGTGTTCACGAACACGAAATTTAAACGGAGGTAGACGTAAGTTTCAATCGGAAGTCTCGATTCACTCTTCAAACTGTTTACATTCAATTTTCATCGTCAGTTTGCAAAGACTGCCTTCAAAGATAAGCGTAGAGGAATTCTGAGTGGATGAAGCGACACAACGTTTCTCAGAGTTTCTACTTTTCTCCGCATCATTTTCTATTTTCGTGAAGGAGGAAGGCAATGTCGAAGACAGATGCCGTCTGTCTTCGTGCTGTGTTAGCGCTATACGAACTCTTCTGTAGAAGTCCTGCAATAATTTCCCCAGAGAGCGTCTTCCAGATTAAAAGAAATACGTCACGTGAATGTGTCGTGAAAAGTCGGTCGTATTTGATCTCAAGATAGCCAAGGGACAACCTTTCTTCTCCATATAAACTGAACAAATACAATAAAATGGAGCAAGGCTTTCCTATATCGCATGCAACGTCTACAATTCGTGATATAGATCGTAACATCCGATTTGTCTTTTTTCAGATTACGTATCCAAAGATCTTTGCTTCCATAACTACTGATTAATTGTGAAGTAGTCGGAAATCTTACAACAATCCTTAAATAAGAATTTTATACATTGTTTAATGCATAACAAACTGCACAACGACTGAAATTTCTTTTTATTCCACCATTCGTCAAATTCGTCATTGCATTAGAACCTTACGTTTGGTGGTAGTATTGGATCATTATCTGAAGGAGGTGAGGGTGATTTTTGATCCCGTAAAGTCAACATAAAGTAAAGGAGGAACTTGTCATATTATTTGGAAACTTGAAATTTTGTCATTGTGCCTTTGGTTTGGTGGAACGCAGAGTACAGAAACGGTCTTGTCTTTGTGGCCTTAACAGGCTGGATCATGAAATTCCTGTTTAGATGCCTGATTAGATGTGTATTTGAAAATATTGCCTAACGATTAATCTAGAGTAACGCATTTTAAAAGAATTGGTGATGCCGTTGATTGTGGTCATCATAAGTCATGATTTCTATTTGGTGCGGGTAAATCTGGATACACTGGACGACTGTCCAAAACATTCATCTTCCATTAGCGTGTTGCACACAGGCTATTCAGAAAGTTCTGGGACCAATTTTTTTACGAAAGGAAAAAAGTATATTGGAAGAGGTTTTTGTACACTTTTCTACACAATTCCTTACTCGTTGTGTTTTTTTATTGCGCTCGTTCAGCCGCTGGAATGACCTGGAGAATTCCTCATTTGGGTTGGTTTTCAGAACCTTGGTTACGTACGTTTTAATCGCGTCAACACCTTCAAAACATTCTTCCTTCTTCGCGGTTTTCAATTTGGGAAATGGAAAAAAATCTCTGAGGGAGATCTGGCAAATTGTGGTGACTTGACTTTTGGGACAAATATTGTGTGATGAATATCGAGAAATGGGCTGGCGCGAACGAACTGTAAACACATTTTCCCCCCGAGAACATCGTGCAAAATGTGATGATCGCTTCCTATACTGATATTTAGTTTCTTGGCCAACATTCCAACTATGGTTCGCGGATTAAAAGCCAGTTCGACGAGCACTCTTTCGACATTCTGATCAGTGGTCGAGGTTAAAGGGCAACCTTTCGTACATCGTCTTCCAGCGACTGTCAGCCGTTCCTGAACCGCACATACCACTAAACTTTTTGTTGCGTCTAAATTTTTGACGTCTCCAAGCCCCTTAAGGGGCGTTGAGCGCTTTGCGCTTTGGAGTAATCCGCCATTAACTTTCTGTCATGTCACGTCATGTCGCAGTCAGTTGTCAAGAGGACCACTAGGTAGCATCTCCGCGTACGCGCCTCCTGCTACGCGCTCCTGCGTCACTACCCAGCGGTCAGAATTGGGAAGGAATAAGGACAGGGGCAGGGTTTAGGACACTTCATTAGGGTTGGACTAGCCCTTGTGAAGCAGCCAAACTCGTTTTGTTGGAACAAATTTCTCACGAGATTCGACTAGAAAACCTTGCTTCTGCATAAGCAATATTCACCTTACGAGGTTTTCAACATTTCAAATTTTCGAACCAATTTTTTCCAGTTTGAAATAAAAATTGATCGTGGCACGTTGCTCCATTGCGCATATTGTGACACTAACAAAAACACGTCTACTTCAAAAGAACAGTCTGTTACTAAATGTTTGTGCATATTCAGAACTTGAATATCCCTTTTCGCCAACTAAGGAGTGATACTACGTTGTAGTTCCGCCAATAGAAAATATGTGACGCTAGTTGTAGGTTTTATACAAAGTTAATCCTGGATTTGTATGAATGGACTGTGCATATAGAGGAAATGTTCTTATTTATCAATTATATATTTTAAATCTACATTAACAAGAAATATTTACAAATATTTACTTGCTAATCCCATTTGTTCGGGCGAAACAGAGACAGAATTGCTTACTGTGTTGTGTCAGTTTCGTGACCGAAATGTCTTGCTTGCTCAGCACCGGATAATCTTTCGATATTTCCCAATCGTCTCTTTGCAATGTTATACATAGTCTATATTTTCGTATGTCTCTGGCATGAGTTGAAGTGGTCAGGTTGCATTTTTACACACTAAATTTCAGTATTTACTCAGAAACATAGTCCAAAACGCGCTTAACAATTAAGCTGACTTAAATCAATTAATATAGACAAACTCCATACAGAAACACAAAAAATCATGGTATCTCGACTAAGCCGAGTTACTCTGGACTGAAAGGCGCAGGCGCTGTGGTTTTAGACAAGCAGCTCTATGCGCCCTCCCCGCCAACCTGCTGCCTACACGAACCTAGGATCGTAACAACTAGCTAACATCAGATAATTTTTTTTTTTAATTTATTTCTTCCCGTTCGACTTTCGTCTTTTGGGTATTTTGACGGGTACAATGAATTTACTTGGTCATCCTCAGGAAAATGCGGGTCTCGGTATAACCCTTCACTATTTTTTAAAATTTCATATTTGTATAACTTGACTAAGGGAAGTTTGCATTTATTGTTTAGAACGCCTATTTACGTCGCTGAGACTAACAGTTAAGGAGTTATTAAGAAAAGACGATACAGAAGATTTCGTTGCGGTAAAAGCTCAAGTTAGGTGTGTTTTTGAAGATGTCTCCCCTGTAAAAGCATTGATGTGTATTAATAAAAGTCTTCCTGAAGTCAATAAAAATTACGTGCCTGGACTTTTATGAGAGCAAGGAGAGCGTCTTATACTCCAGTACGTGCGATTATTTTGATGTTGAATACGCGTTAGGTACTGACTGCGAATTACATTTTTTTGAGCGCCTAGAATTGAATTCATTTTATTTGAACAACATACTAATCAAATCGTGTGATTGTTCATTTCGCCAGATGACTGATACCATTTTTGAAAGAAACATTGAAAGATACGAGCATTGGACAAATAAAATTTAAGATGAAAATTATTCAAATAATGGAAAGAGGTCAGTCTCATCATCCCATTAAACTGGCATTGAAAAGTATATCCTTAACAAATAATATTCGTGTCTATAAAGCCACAAGCAAGACCTACAGGCAGGTGACCTGCATTTGGGCCACTTGAAATCCAAGTGATGACCATTTTCACTGAAGTTGATAGTTGTGTTCAGCATTCTGTTAAAAACAAATTGTACATTTCGTACCAGCTACTCAGTCTTTAAGTCTTCTCGTTTAAAACAGAATATAAAATTTTTTATCTATAACACGTACATACAGCACTGAAAATAAAATAGTGATGTAAAACAATATGCATTATTAGTGTAAATAGATTATCAAATTATATTCAGAATACTGGAGATATCATTACAGAGAATCGTACTATTTGTAACAGAGGGTTTTTCATCTATCGCTGTTAAACATGTCAATAACAGATTCGCAGAAAAAAATGTAATGCTAAAAGCATTGAAAACACTAAATAAACAAATTACACATTAAGAAAACGAATTGTAGTTCATGTTATAGTATACCGCGTGCAGGAATATATCTATATTTGAAAACTCAAGTGACTCGCATATTTCTTTAGTCTATAGTTGATATTTCGCTCAACGTAAAAATGTTTCTAAAGTTGATAGTTCAATTATATTTCCTTTGATTTTCGTGAAAAAACTGTTGGAGGGTGCTTTTGTAATTGATTCTGCGTGGATAATCTTCAATTCAATTTTCCACATATTTTATAAGACGTTCATGGAGCAAGTTGAGCGACAATGAATGTATTAACAAAATATTGGTGTTATTATACAATTATTTTATATTTGCCTCTGTCTTTTACCATTTTTTCAAACCTGTCAATATAAATCAACGTATTTGTTAGAAAAGCTATGTATATTAATAAATAAATTTTCGTCATGAATCTTTCATTTTTTAGCCTTTATTTCATTTCAGAAAAAAGACATCAAAATAAGCCGACAAAATAAAAACATCAATTCATTACTGTTTTCTATCAGTCTATGTTACTCTACATGTGTAACATTACCACATTGCAGGGACGTTATTCCATTCCAGAGTAAGTTTGTTGCCATTCATATCATGCCGCACCAATTGGACTGTTGAAGTTACCTGCAACAAGAGCATTTCAGTTAGAACATTTACAAGTATTTAAATATTATAATGTCATACGTTATGTAAAATTCACTAATTGGTAATGTAATTACAGCTTTACATGTAGAGCTACAGTTATTGGACATGAAATGTCCAATAGTAAAGCTCTTATCAGTTCAACGTCTTGATTCAACTAAAAAATGTGATTATTTGCCCTAGGGTTTACCGAACACCAGTGTTTTTCGCGATAATAAAAAAGAACTGGAAGGCGGTGGCGCAGTTCTGCTTTGGATTCACGCGTAGACGAACATAGAGAAGCATGTGTCAAGTCTTTGGGTTTCACAACTGATTTTTTTTTGTGCATCTGTGTGATTTTTAAATTCTCGCCTTGAGACGTACGTACGTGGTGGACAATTCAGGGCTGTTACATTGGTTACCATGGAAGCAACTCTGTTGAGAGAGTGGATCAAGATGGCGAGAGAATCTAGGTCAGAAATATCAACGTGACATTCTGGTTTTAAATCCCAATTAGTAGTGACTTGGAAATTTGGCGAAACGTCGGAGAAGTACTTCATCAAGTTAATTGGTGGTTGTGCAGTAAGGAAGCAAGCGGAGATTGTAACATTTGTCGATTGATTCTGGTTGAATGATTTCATGAACAATATATTTGCTTGTGTTTGAACATAAAGTGTTCTAATTGAAATTACCTCAAGAGACGGGCAAACGGACAACAACGTTTGGTGTATGGCAATACAGCTGCAGCAGAATTTATTGGCGTTCAAACGATCGCGGGCATTCACGTGTGCGTATGATATTTTGGGAAAATTGAGTACAGTAGATTCCTAACACTCGTCACCAGTATGTAATTGTTAAAGGTCATTGTCTAATAAACTTAACTAAATATCTTAACTGAAGTTAAACATAATTTTTGTGGAGAAGTAATTTATTGAATTGATGATTTATAAAAAAAATTCAATTGCCTAGGATGCAACAATAAGGATCCTCCGGCATCGATTTCAACTAACTTCCGTATAAAACTATTTAAAACATATTTCTTTATATATCGGAAAACACATCTGTCTACGACGATTTATATCAATTTGTAAATATATAGTGTTGTATTTTTAAAGTAAATTCGTTTATAATTTAACGTAAAACTGAGGGAAGTGTCTGAATTATTTCTAAAATATAAATTACAGTTCTTAGAATTAATGATATTTTGTAAATGTATAAGTTTAGAGAGTTATCCGTTAAACATCTGTGTTGATTAAATTATCAGTGTGTTGATGACACTAATTCTGAAAATTCTTACTTTTGGAAAAAAACTGAATCTTCACCTCAAGAGTTGATGAGAGGCATATGTACGCAAATATTTATTTTCTATATAAAATTAAAATTTCACAAAGAGGGAGAAGTATTTGAAAACTGACTTTATATTCTGATTATTAATGTGTTTGAAAGAAAGATTTCGAGATAAATTGTGAATATTGTGTTATGAAGGATCTTGACTCGCAAAACATTATTGCGGACCGACCATATTTTTTGCGCAAAGTATTGTAGGGACACGCTCTCATTAGATCTGCTCTTTGGGTCGCTTGTTACAAGTTAAAGTATATTTTATAATCATTAATGGACACAACATTTTTCGTTGTCTATTTAAGGTGATAATATCGAGAAAAAGATGCAAAAGAAAGGCAATTCGACTAAAATTACCATAAAACTTTAGAAACATGAGAAAAAAATTAAAAAGGTTTTTTAATTTACTCCTTTCTTGATCTATTGATTAGTGATTCCACCCGCGTTAACGGCTAAGATCATTAGTCCCGTAATTCTAGTGGATGTTTTAATCGTGGAAGGTGGCGGTGAAGTTCTCTGCTGGATGGTGAGATCCAGCGCTAACCAACCTTCGGCTAACGGGGTTTCCACCAACCAGGAAACTCCCTCCAGCGGAGCACCGTCTCAACTGGGACAGGTTTTAAACTCCCGACCGTCTCCCTGCCTGTGTGGTAGTGTACTGCCAGTGAAACCACAGAAAACTACTGCAGGAAAATTCTAGCGGCTGGTTGCTCTGATCGGTAGTTTTCCGTGATTTCTCCGATCAACACCAGGTAAATGCCGGAGGAGGACTCTAACAAACGGGCCATGGACCGCGCGCGATCTGTCCTTCCTCTTCCTTGTCCTATCCTCTCCCCTTGCACACACACACTTACACTAACATGCACTACAGTATCACATATTCCGGGAGACCGGTCGGGAGCTTAGAGCTTGTCCCGGCTGGGGCGGTGCCCCGCTGGTGGGAGAGTCCTGGTTAGGGGGAAACTCCACTAGCCGACGGTAGGTCGACGCCGGATGTCGCCATCCAGCGGGGGAATATCACCACCATCTCCCGACGGAAAAACATGCACTATGCTTACGAGACTAATGACCTAAGCTGTTGACGTGCCCAAAATCGCTAACCAACTAATCAACCACAGGAAACTACCGATCAGAGCAGCCAACCGCTCCTCCAAACAGTGACTGAATCCGACCCAGCCAGGGTGACCAGCGAACCTGGAATCCTTGAAAACCGGGATTTTGATTTAAGTTGAACTAATAAGCAGTAAAGTAATGAAAGCCATCATAATAAGATAAATATAAGATGAGCGAGTGTGGTTATGTTCGGAACAACAGAAATCGTTTATTCACCCTTAAATGTGCATATAAGAATATAATAATCGTATTAAAAAATAATAAAAATGGCGTTTCTTTCTTGAATGCAGTAGTATCGAATGACTCTTACACTCTCGATACTACACCTGAAACTGATTAACAGAATTTGTTTTCTTTTCGTAAAGACGTGGAGATTATGACAACAATCGCGGGCACTGGAAAAAAGAAATAAAGCAAGTCAACTTTTATAAGAGTGTAATTTATTCTGATTAAAATATTGTCGATTGTGGAAAGCTTCTACAATGCAATTTAGTACTAAACAAGACGCGGCTTTACAGTATTAAGGCTAGGAAGGAATCTGCCCCCTAATCGGGTACTCTTAATATGCGCGGGTTTGTGGAAAACCAAATCAGAATATGCAGTTTATTTTCCGTCCTTCATATTCGGAAGTTGCGAATTGTTTAATGCTGTGTTTTGATTTTAAGTAATTTTTACGAACTGCATTTCCGAAAAGTGAGCGTTTTTCTCAGCAGTTTCATCGTAGAAATTCATTTTTTTCCGTTTAGGAACTATGATACATCAGAGCACACAACAAGATTATCTCTACGCACAAGACAAGTATATAATTAAATATTTTACTTGCTAGGAAATACTTTTAATACTTCGGGTATCGTAAATACCACGTTTTTATTCACAGTCCATTAATCTAAAAAAAAATTTTGATTTTAATGGAAAACATTAGACATACATTTTTGGTCATTATACGGTATTTCAGTTGTATTTTGCTGCATTTGTTTTATAAGAAAGATTTCTTCAAATGATATCGATATTATTATATTCCCATCTGCCGTTTTCGGTCACGACTCTACGAGGAGGTAACGAGTCCCTCAAACTCAACCTAACGCCGGGTTTATTTCAGCCGTGCGCGGCATTTGTTTGATTTCTCCCGCTCCATTACAAAAGGAACCGGCGTCGGCGACCCGTTGGCAGCCTGGCGGCATTCTGGGCGCGCGTGCCCCGGCGCTAAGTTTACGAGTGACGGAGCGGTCCGAGATCTTGCGAGGCTTCATTTGCGGCGGCCACGTGCCACTACCGCCTCCGCCCCGGAACTGCGACCGCCTCCGCCTCCGTCTTCACCCCGCTCCCGCCCCCTCCTCCCACACCACCCGATCCGTTCCGTTTCTCCTCGCCTCCGCCCGCCTCTCCGCTTCGTACCAGCCTGTCCCTCTCCAGGCCCCACCACGCCTCCGACTCCGTCTCCTTCCAGACCCCGTCCCTTCTTGCTCCCCTTCCCCTCATCAGCACACCCGATCACCAATCCTACCCCATCCCTCATCACTCGCTCGTCCTTTCTCATCTGGACGCACCTCATCCAGCTTCATCCCAGCCTCTTCCAGGCCAGGTCCCACCTCTGCGACCGCCTACGACGTCACCTCCGCCACCGCCCACACCCACCCACCCCACCTCACCATCACTGCCACCGCGCGTGCCTCCGCCCCCACGCCGAGTGGGCGTTGGACAGGCGACGGCAGCGAGACGAACACGGCCTCTGGGAGTCGTTCTTAAAGGCGCGCGCGCTCTCCGGAGACGACGGGCGCGGCGGGGGCGGCAGGGGCGGTATTTATGCGGCGGAGTGGCGCTGCGTCTGGAACGAGCTGGCGTGGCGTCTAGGGCTTCCCGCCCGCCACACTGTCGCGACGCGTGGCGACTGGGAAGGAAGAAGTACATGATGCGTTTCTAGACATGCTTCTCTGACCGCCGACTCTCAAGTGGCCAATAGATGATACGTTGCCTCGGGGTGTGTCCCCCGCCAGGCAGCCCAAAACCTCAGCGGAGACGCACGCGCTATACGTGTTTGCTTGGGATTGTACTGAACCCACAACATACTTATATTATTTGCCAGCTTTAAACAACGTATAAAGACCGGTAACCTCCACAGCATGTGCTATTAATGGCGTAGTCCCAAAACTCTCTGAAAGTAATCTCTTCAAAGAAAAACCACGTATGGGATATCAAAGAACAAGTGTGTTAATTAAGCAAGAAATGAAATTATAAGAACGACTATACTCAGAAATTATTAACACTTAACTTCTAGTCTAGTGTAATGAAACATACCCACAAACCGCTCAC
Source organism: Teleogryllus occipitalis (assembly GCA_011170035.1). Classification (NCBI taxonomy): domain Eukaryota; kingdom Metazoa; phylum Arthropoda; class Insecta; order Orthoptera; family Gryllidae; genus Teleogryllus; species Teleogryllus occipitalis. Next base: position 217,702 of record BLKR01000391.1, on the reverse strand, counting down.
AATTATTGGGCGTTTCGTCGTAACCCGTTTTCGAATTTATGTTAACATGGGCGCCAGGAAAAAGGTTACGATAATATTTTTAGCTATTATTGCTTCAAAGAAAACTAAATATTGTCCCGCTAGCTGGTTTAATGAATTGCGTCTGAAATAATCGCTTTTACCTATTGATAGCCGATTACCCGATATGCCATCCATACAGAGTGGCGAGGAATATGAAAACAAATATTTTATCTAGCTACTTATTAGCTCGAATTGGCCAATGAAAATAGTTTTTTTTTCCTTTCAAAAAGAAACTTAGGATTTATTGCTTATTACAACAGAAAGGCTGTTCTTCGGTCATGACCTTGTTCGAACCTTTATACTGCACTATACTTCGCGCGCTCTTGATTGACGTCGCCACGAAGGACCATCTTCTCTTCTCCCCGGTGATGCGAATTCCAGAGTCGAAGTACCGCGTTCTTCTCTCATGTTCTTCCACGCGAACGTTGCCGAGCCACTGATCCGCACTACTTCAAATATTCGTAGTTCTATTTCGATTAAACGTGCAAAAATAATACACAGTTCTTTACCATTTTACAGCGGAAATGTTTTAAACTTCCACAAATTAATTACTTGTCCAAAATATTTCCGAGTCTTATCATATACGACTTCTCACAAGTTCTAATTTCCGCGTGTTGTTAAAATAATTAAAGTCCAAACTTTTCGAGAACGTCTGCAATTCTATCAGTTCAATAATTAGTAGAGCTCCCTCGCGAAAAATAACAAGTTATACTTTTAACACACTGTAAATTATTTGGAGTCCAACGTTCCTCAATCTCATGAAAAATTAGAAGTTCCGATTACACAAATTATCTATCCGCGAGTGACCTCCACAGCGTCACGACATATGACAGAATGTGAAGTTTTTTTATTACTCTCAGCCCTCCAGACCTCGGCTTCCCTTTTCTACTGTTTTGTCTCAAAAAATCAGACATACTTCCGCAGTAGTAGACTATCGTTGCTCTCCCCAACCAATCCCCAAATCGTTTTCAAATCTGACTAGTCGCGCCGTCACTTTCAAAGCCAGATGAATATTTATTTATCTTTACAACTTGGGCGCCGTTGCTAAGGCGCTGTATTCCTATTTAATTATCGTAGAATTTCCACCCATTTACGACAAATAATATGTAATAAAAATGACCCACATATTTGTATGTCACAGTAACCAACTCAGAAGTAAATTTTCATATTTTTTAAATAATTGTTGCTATTCTTTAATGTCCTTTTACATGTTTTAACGATGTTTTAAAATATAACTCGATTTCACTATGTTACGAAACTTGTCTAAAGTTTTCGTTACTGTAATATTGTCCGCAATATCTGTGTATATTTTCTACTTCTGCCATCTATTGTCTATAACAACATCTCTCCGAACATTTCTAAAGTATTCATTTTAACGTAATCTGCGCAGATGTACTCCTATATCATAATCTGTGCTCACTATTTTTATGCTCTCAGCAAGCGAGGCACATTCAGATTTCTTGTTTAAAATTGGTTCCCTCGAATGGTTTATTTTTATATCACGGAAAACGTCCGGTTCGTATACACTCCCGGCCAAGACTTCACTTGTCACATGCAACCAATGCCATCGTCACGTGCATACACAATCTTCATATTTTGAAACCTTTTCGAGTAAATCTATCTTTATTATCATATTGCGCTCTGTCACAGGTTGTGCCACACTGTCCTGCTCTTCGATTCGAACCTAAGAATAATGCATTAATCTGGCACATACTTTGGACACATCATCTCTTCTTCCTTTCCCTTATCGAACAGAACCAGCTGGATTCAACATCATTGAGATGCACTTTGCGATCTTGTGAAGAGAAACTTAATTTTACTTTCTCGCATACTACTTACGTAATATTAAGAAAGTTTTGTAATGTTGCGACGACAGAAAGACAAATTTATGTAATCTTGTTTTCGTAAAATGTCTTGCCCAGCCGAGTGGATTTCTGCAGTTATAAAATAAAGCTGGCCAGTCTCCTAAGATGCACCAATTCAATGAAGGCAACCTCTCGTACTCCAATTTCGGCAACTCGACCAAAAGTAAGAAACATAAACAGCTATTTACAGAGCATAATTAAAATTATTGTGTGTATTCGGAAGATAATTAGGTTTATTTGTAACGTGAATCATAAAAGTTTTATTTACTACCTCGGAGAACAATAGCTTTCAATAATTGATCAAAACCATTATTAATGTTTTTAATTATTAATTACTGTAAATCACTCCATTAAAGGTAACCACCTCCTGATATACACCGAAACGCAGAGAGAATTGGCAGAGATTAGATGTGACACGGTTATCCGATTGGGAGCTTCCTCCAGAATGTTTATCTAATATTCACCTTATTCGCAGTTATATTGCCACATTCTCTCTTCCGACTCTGTAATGAAACAATTGATTTTATAAACTACGTAATTCACTTAACTTATTTTGGATTTTTATTGGGGTTTCATGTTGTTACATCAGTTTCTGTCTTGAGCACGGTGCCCCACGATCTTCTTATCTCGCCATCGCATCTGGTCTTCGGTCTCCCTCGGTTTCTCCCGTCTATTCTTGGAGACCATACTGTCGACGCATATGCTCAATTGTTTTGATTGAGCCTCGCCACATGTTCGCTCCATGTCAATTTTTGTTGTGTAGCTTGTAACGACCAAAACTTACTGCGTCTAGTTATGGTCGTTTGGTGATATATGTCTCGTTCGTCCCATATTTCTTTGACAGCGTCTTCCCTGAGAACAATGCCCTTGTAATATCCAAAACATTAGATCCAAATCTTATTACTCAATGCTCGTAAGCATCGAAATACGTTTAGTGTGGTCCATTTTAGGTTACTGTTAAAATTCGGCAACTTTCCTCTAATACATTACGTCCCAATTGATAGAATTAAATGAAATACACTGGATTGGTTGTTGCTGAGAGTTTTAATATATAAAAGTAAGTAATTATTTTTTAAGATATTTACAATAGTCTCCTATATTATTTCAGTATTACACATATCTTTTGCGGCTTTCACACGCAACCAATCTTTATAAATGAGGTCTCTAAAGAAAGAGAATTTCTCAGAGACGTGATGAATTGCAATTTTACTTTAAAAATATGGAGGACTTTTTTTAACGCATTTAAATATTCATGTCAAAATGCAACCCTCTATATCCGGCAGCATTTTTGAATCTATATCGTTAAATAAATTTTAAATGAAACGCTCTAGGGCCTTAAAAACAAATTTTGAGGCCAAAGGCTTCGAAGAAACGTTCCTCGCAGCGTAATCTACAGGATGACAAATATTCTATTACATTTTCGTTGCTCCGACGCTTCTCGATTCTACCTCACCTGTTCAGAGCCAGTAGAATCTACTCCATGTGAAATTAAAACTAATTTCTTGATATTCTACGCGATTGAATTACATAGGTTTACCTGTCTGCTCGGTAACAGCGTTAAATAAGAATAGTTTGTATTGAGAAGGGTGTATTGTATAATTATCAATTACAAGGAGACATAAAACGAGTGACGGAAGATAGGAGAGTCTTGAATAAAAATATATATTGCAGGCTTAATGTGGTAAAGGAAAGATGGAGAAGAGGGTGGGGTTTAACACGCGAGAGTTCTTGCAAGGGTACGCTTGTATTATCATATTACTGTTCACTGGATTATACGCGTAGGTATGGGGATAACCAAACCACAATAGTAAAAGTGTGGTTTGATTATTCCCATACCTACAATGGATTACCATAAGGTATCGGCTACCACTACAGAAACTATACATTGGTATACATAGTTGCCTCATATTACATTACTCTTAATGAAATGTTTAGGAAGGTACTTGTTAGCACTTGCATCCTATTACTGCTAGATTATTTACAGTATGGAATAAACATGCGAAGTAGAAGTCCACGTTGTCTTTTAGGTTACATAAATTACATAACCATTGAAATTCTGGGCATTTGAAATTGCGATGTGAGAAAAATGTTCATGTGGCAACTGTACTTCACAAAAGTCATGACTATCTATCTAGTTCGTTTTTATGATACCAAGCGATCATTGAAATTACAACGACCAATTCATTTTCATGTTATTACCATCTGTTCGTTTTTAGAAGTCTTCGCAAGAGTTCAAGAAGTAAAAATCAACACTTTTACTGTCTTTTTTATTGTTAACCTTGTACGTACAAATAATCGGTAAAAAATTGTGCTAGTCTTATTTCCGGAAAATTTGTCTGTTCGAAAGCAATAAAGTAGTAGCACAATAAAGTGGACACAAATTTGAATTTAGAGATATTTTGTTTAAAACAAAATATGTTCTAAAGAACTGTATGTTTAAAAAAGTTCTTGTACAATTGTATGAAAAAACGAGAAGTTCACGTGCAATTTCTGCTTGAATTTCGTGCATATTATAAGAAAGGGAAAGAGCTTCGTTAAACTCTCTGAAATCATGCAAAAAAATGTGGGCTATGGTAGCCTCTCTACTTAATACATTTGTTTCAGTTTTATTATTTTCACTCGTTACAATGCACTAGGCTTGAAGGTCAGTATGGCGAGAGTGACGAACTCTAGTTTTATGTAGAAGTTGCAATGTTAAACCTCCCGAAAGGCGACAAATAGCGAACAGGTAGAAAAAAAATTGAAAGAAACCGTATTCGTGTACGGCGGAACTTGTCTTCCGTAAAGACATGTCATTATTGAAAAATACTGCGTTATTTGAGTTTGAAAATAAATATTTATCAATATGGCTTGAGTCCTGCCTTCACTTGCAGTAACTGTCAGCCCGCTCATCCCCCACTAGATTGTAAATCTCGGTCGATCTGCGTAGAATTTTTGGTGGAGAAAGGCGGTCCTTGGCAGGCTTTCGCGTTTCACCAGTTTCAAACGCCTCTCATTTCAATTTTGCTTCTTCATCAACCATTCATAATATTCTATGAAATAATTCATGCATTGGTGAGGTGACAATAAAGTTTGAGCATGGGCTACACAGTGATGAATATGCGTTTAGAACTCCATACAGAACTCTTCCTCAGGAAATCACCGTTTCCCGCTATTTGTAAATAAGCACAGCCACCGTGAATCAGAAAATATCACAGAAATCATCATAGTGTACCTACATTTACGACATTTCTACATTTTTAATGGATTACGGTTAATAAATTTTTTAAGGTTTCAAATAACGATGTAATAATAGTTTGATTCTCAAAGATTACTATGAATAGTACACGCTGTTATGCATTTAGTTGTAATTGGATAAACAAATACAGGACATTGTGAGCTATTTCATTAGTTATCTAAACATTTTAACATCGAATTTGTAATTTATTATTAGATATTTTATAGTTTTGTAGCAGAAAACAATTAATTATGAACTTCAATATTATGTCTATCAGTCATCAAATTGGGGAAAAACATATACCGTTGATTACTTTATTGAACAGCAACCACTGATCACAACGTAATGGTTGCTGCTGTACCGGTAGTTCAGAGTACAATAAAAGAAACCGAAGGAAAAACATTATATCGGTACTCTCTGCAAATGCTAATGGAGCGAAAGAAAGAAAACAAATAACAGAAATAACTATGGTGTCAGGCTGACGATAAAAAAACAAAAACCATCTTTTTTTAAGAAAAACAATGAAAACTGAGATATTTGGTAGTCCGATAACAGAAATTTGTTTTTGAATGTTAATTTTTCAAACTCGCAATTATAAGGTTGGCTTTTTAAAAGCATCACACGATGTTTTTACGATCTCTGTCGCCCCGTGGAGCATCAATTCTTCCCTGAGAATTCAGTTCATTTTTACCATTACAATTGCTATGGTTTGTATACTTGCCGGTACTCCATAATTTAAATGAATCGTGTTTTTATTGATCTCTAGAAGGAAAAACATTTTCGAAACGATTCGTAATACATACCCATTCATCTTTCATTTTTCTTTCAACCAACAGCTCTTAGTGTATTACCCTCTTAGTCCAAGGAAGATTATTTTGAGCAGCATATTTTCGGACATCAAGGATCAAGTCAAGTTGCACGATGTGTGTTTTATATGAAAGCAAACACCAGAGTGTGTCATCTGTGCTGTTTCATATATGCGCACTCAAAAAATTTTAACACAACAATTAATGTAAAAATAATCCGTTGAGCACATTCAGAATTTTGAGTTGCTTGCCCTTCCTAATTATTGCGTCACGAGAAGGGATGGCAAAAAATCTATGTTTTTAAAACATCGATGTTTTTAACTAGAAACATCGATACATTAACATCGATTTTTTGTGTTCGATGTTTTCTTCACATCAACATATTTTTCCTGATACATCGATGTTTTAAAAAACTCACGATATAACTAAAATTTCAAGAAACTTTTTTTTTGTGAATTGCTTAAAACTAAGAGCCACTGACAGCTATCACTGTTGTCAATACCCAGACGGAGATATTTCTTTATGGTTATTTTTGGGAGTTTGTCCAGGTTGTCTCACTTTATTATAATTTTAACAAAATATCGAATTTTTTGTTTCATGTGCAGAAATAAAGCGCAATGATAATTCGATAAATCTTATTTCTAATATTTTTATAGGTGATCAAACAATAGAATATAACTAAATTAAGTACAATAAATAATTAAAATGGAAACGAGATCAGAAAATACTACCGATATTATAAAAAAAATATCGATGTATCGTTGGTTGGGTAAAATTGCCATTAACAGACGCGATATACGCACAGCGAATTCATCTGAATCTGCAGCAATGTAGCAGTTCAAGTAGAGATTTCATATGATTACCAATATTCGCTTCTGAAACAATTATGCTCGTGCATGGTGATATCTGAAGTGCTCGCTATTAATGCTTTATTGCAAGCTACGTATTATTATGCATGCTGTATTACATGCAGTGAGATTGGTTAAAAATTGTGTAGTTTACCTGATTAACATTTTTGAGACCAAGATAACTCGTAGTGGAAAATAAATATTTCAAATTGGACAGTCAGAATTGTACATAAACCCGTTGCATTGGTTATTTGAATTCTAAAATGTGTTGAAATGAACAGTATAACACATGTGTAAATCAGCAATAACATTGATGTAACATGCAAGTTAACTTGTTAAACAATTATTACACGAATTAATATTCTAGTTTGCAGAAATAACGTTGTATGGACAACAACATACGGAAAACTGAAGCCAAACAAATATTTTTTATTCTCATTTTTCAATTTGCGCACTTCCAAGACATATTTATAAAGTAACTCGTTTTTCTTTGTAATTCATATGCAGGTAATTTAAGGAGTATAACTCTTCTCTACAAATTATCAAATTCAATCATCAAGAAAATAAATGTATTGTGCTGCGTTTTAAATTAAAATATATTTATTTCTAGTATGTTTGAATTTCAGTACTTCTGATTACAATCGGAATTGAAGATTCAATAATTATTGAATATCTACAATTGTCTTTGCGTTACATAAGCACTGCATTCGTTCCAGGATCTTATCATAAGTAACTCGGATCCTCTATACTCGTTTCAAAATAAAATCACATTCCCTAGACTTCCTCATGAACTATTTTCTAACATAATTGCACGACAAATTGAGTAAGCAGGGATGATCTACGAAAAATAAAAACATAAAGTACTGAAGTGGCAAGCCTCTTTTCAGTATTTTGTGAAATAGTGACATTCATAAGAACCATTCTCTACGATTGGAATTATTTCCTGATATTTAAAAATTAGAGATGTTAAATCTCAATTAAATTTAAGTTTCTTTTATTTAAATTTGTTTGCTCATGAGACTTAGGTTTTCGTAGCTTGTAGTATTAAATTTCTTCTTTTATTTATTTACATTGATGACTTACGGCCTAGCTGACAAACTAAATACTTTCGAACTAATCTAAATCGACTTTGTCTTACATCAAAACTTATTATAACAAGGAACACTATTTATATTATTTACATTGTGCAACTATTGTGTTTATTGAGAGAATAACTATTTATCCCTGTAGTTAAAAACTACGCATTTTCCCGAATAAGGCTTCTCTGAAACTTGGCGGTAATTATTACGAGACCGTCGTTTAGAAATCTATCATTAAACTTTCGAGTTCCTCCCCAAAATTTCGAACAAAGAATTCCGCTTTACTTCTCAAGATTCCAGGAGGAGAATTGCCTTTCCGGTTGTTATCCGCTACTTTAGCAAACTCTCGCCGCGACAGAAATTCTTTTCGAGAAATCATTAAAGATCCCATTCGGAGCGAGCTGTTTAAATCTCTCCTCTATTTCCTTTCCATCAGCTGGACGCGGGAGGAAGTTGGGGGACAGATCGTATCTCGCGAAGCAAACGGGCTGTTCGTCGCTGGCTTGGAAGGATCCCCGTAATGAGAGGGAACAGCTCCTTCAGCTGCGATATGGTGCGCGGGGGACATCGTGGAGTTAAAAAGTTCTCTTCCGCGTCGGGCGCTCCCGCGGGCCCACGGCTGCCAAGGCAACCGTGAAAACAAAAGCGCCTTTGTTTGATTTTGCCTTCTCTTTTGTGCGTGTAGCGAGAAGCCGTCGTCATCGTCGTCGCCGTCGTCGTCGCCGCCGCCAGTGCCGCAAGCGCCGTCGGCGTCGACGTCGTCACAAGTGGCTGAGAAGGCTGCTGAGAGCGGTGTGGATCGGTGTTGTTTACTTCGACAACACTTCACAGGCTGCGGCGTGCTGTTCGATCCTTTTCCAAGTTTCTCTGGGAAATTGGGGACGGGGACGATGAACGGCCGTATGGTCGATTAAATGCTTTTGTTATTTGGATATTGGAAACTTGGCAGCTGTTTCAATTAATTCTTAATTGTAGACTTTATGAAACTACCGTTTAAGTAGACAGGGTGTATTTAAATGAATGTAAAATTGGATTTTGAGATGAGGAAAATCTACGTAGGCACGTAAGGAATATTGGACATAAAATGTGCGAACATTCTCAATTGACGTTTTGCATTGAACCTTATCACCGGGAATCTCTATTCTATCATTTGAGAACTGGAGAATACCATCACTTCATGGTTATTAATTTACAATCATAGTAGGAAACCTATTTTCTGTCACGTTTATAGTTCAGAGGCGTTGGGTGTGTGTTTGTATCTCCGGTTATACTGAAGATTAATGTGTGGGGTCACTCTTGACACTCCTGTCTAAATTCACAATTTTAAACTGGCCCCTTTTTTCCGGGTAGAGGGCATATTTTAGTTCCTTAATCCATCGATGATACAGCGTAGGTCAGGAAATGGACATTCTCGTTATTTTATCACTTGGCAAAATAAATGTATCTTCGTAGTATAGAATGCTTTCACACAATCAATACCAGAATATAATAAATGTGTGTAAATCATCTGCATCCTCTCTATAGTGCTTTGTATGTTGTTGTTTTTTTACATTTTATATGGTGACTACTTTAGTAAGAATGGTCTTTTAATCGACTTTGAGTTTCATCTATTACCTCCCGTTCATTATTGAGAATTCAGTAGGCCAGTTTACAGTACTTTTCTAGAACGTAATCAGGAAGATATTTAATATTTCAGAGGAGCTTTATACTACTGAACTGTTCAAAACTTTGAGTGACCAATTTAGTGTGCAACAGAATCTGAGGTAAAAATAATTCGAACGCAGTTATTCTATATTAGGAAAATTTGAACTATATATTCGGTCCGATATGTTGGATGTTTCACAAACAACGTGTTTTGTAATTCGTGTCAATACTTTTCCTAGCAGTGATTGGAAGAGTTGATATAGATTCGTAAAGTTGAACTCATTTACGGTTTTGAGACAGAAATATTACAGGGGATAGATACATTTCCTTCAGAATTTCTCACAGTAATAGATATGTGCATAGTATGGAATCGAAAGAAATTTATTGTTGAATATTATTTGCAAAACAGATCTTTCCGATTTCAAAACTGCACATACAGAAAATTTTCGGTTGACATTTTCTCGAAAGAAATATTAATAAACATATTCAAGAATAGATCAAAAAGGGAACCCTTTATAGATTATTTGAGTCTATTTTTATTTGACAACTAAATAAAGAGTTCTGACATTTCCCTCAAGTATTGAATCGGTTTCGAAGATAGCCTCTCAAAGTGTCAAAATAAAAATATTATGTAGGCAAATGTGATATAACCTGGATTAGAGTAAGATAATAAGGCCAATATTTAAATGTTAAATATTATCAAATGACCGTACAATGTACATTATATAACTTGCATTCGGAATTAACATGACATTTCAAATAATTTAATGAAAATGGAATTTTGAATAATATTTATTAAAAATATCAACAATATTAACAATTTTTAAAAAATAAAAAAGACACCTATCGATTAATTATACCTCAGCATTACATAATTCTAAGACATGTGTTGAGTGAACAGAACATTAAAACCTATTAGTTATAACATATTACAAAACATATTTAGCTTTATGAATGCGTCTTGGTTTAAAATGTGTAAAATTAAATCGTATTTTACAACGGAATAGCTTACGAAGTGATTATTCGAATATGACGTATGTTGTGACCGAGATTAATGTTGACAGATTATTTCAATATTGAAAAATTGTCACATAATTTTCATATGTTGTGAATACTGTGACCACAAAATACGTTCGGAAAAATGCAAAATATATTTATTAGTGATTTTATAGAGAAGAGATAAATAATAACATAATGAAAATAATGTGTAAGATTGATTCGCAAAATACTCATTTGTCCAGAGAGAGAGAGAGAGAGAGATTTTTTTTGACAACTGCGAGGAACTCTACAAATAGGCGTTTTGTATTGTATTGTAATCGTGCACTGAAAAAGGCGAATTTTCGACACAAAAACTTTTAATATCGGGCTCTGTTAACAAAAAAGAGGATAAATCTAGTACATACTTACGGTAAATTGTTCTTTCCAGCGCATTGTGTAATCAGAATCCATATTATGTGGATCCCCATTTTCTAAGTATTGACGACAAAACGTTTGCCTGTCCATCCTTATATTCGTCCGTCCGTCCGTTTGTAATCAGCGCTAGCGCCTAAAGAGTTCAGCGTATTTTCTCCAAAATTGATACAACCCCATCAATCCGACTTTTTTTGTAATATATATTGTTTCCTTAATTAAATATATCCTTTAAAGAGTGATCTTGAATTACGGTCATGTACAAGATTTTGGAAATTTGTGTAGTGTGGTATACAAGCAATTTTAATTTTATAAAACAATGTTTTTCTCAAAAACGGTTCCAAATATATTCTTTAAATTTTCTCCTTGTATACGGTATCAAAAATACGGTAACAAAAATGGTACTAATCTCATTTATGGCGAATTCTACATTTTCAAAAATTGCATAATTTTAACATTTAAAAAATACAAAGTTGAAGATAGAGATGTTTGCTTTACGTCTGTTCTAAACATTCAGATCTTTAAAAAAGGCCATGTACAATTTCTTGAAAAAACAATTTTCGTAATTTGTGCTTGAAGTTTTGTCATTTCTAAAAAAATATTATCTCAAAAACTGCTCGATTTTTTTCCACGGATACAACAAAAAAGGCTGAAAAGAACGGCATAGGTCTCATTTTCTTTGGACTCTTCATACTATGTTCGAAAATGGCAAAAACTTAACGTTTGAAAACTACAAAATTGAAGATAAAATTTTTAGCCTTAAACAAAATCAATTCTAAAAACCAGCTAACTACTCGTACAAAAAGTAATCCACAATTGTTTGAAAAATTTTGTAATTTTTGCATAATTTCTGTTTGAAATTAATAAACTATACGGTGTCACAAGAAAAATTCTCGAAGAACAAGAATAGATCGAAAGTGTACGAAAAATAATTAGTTTTTTAATGATAATTTACTATTAAAACCCACTATTTATTTCGATTTTTACTCCATTTTACAATTTGTCTTCTTAATGTAATTATGTATTTTCTTTCAACCATCCGCAAATTTTAAATGAAATTATCCCAGTTATTTTCTTTTTTTTTTATAAAACGAATTAAATGTGATGTGACAGAAAAATTGAAAAGACAATGAACACAACATATAGGGGATAGGGGTGAGATAAGGAGACTTCATTTACTTAACGTTAATTGCACAATGTTTTTATTTGAATAAAATTATATATTCAAATATTTTAAAGTCGGGGAGAATACATATAAAAATCTGCAAGCGGATTTTTTTTGCGGAGGATGGAGGAGGTACTTAACACTAACCTCCTTAGATAGATTCTTAAAACTATTTCAATATTTATTTTTTTACTGAAGCAATGGAATCATATAAATATGGTACACATTAGATTTTCATTAAAACTTTAGAAGTTTTGAAAATGCAATTTTAGTATATTATTAATTTCTTCGTGTGAAGTCTGTACTGTTAATTACTCACCAGAGCATCTCAACGCGCATTTGGTCCCAGGGGAAAAGAAAGGACGTTCATTTTGACACAGTGGAAGTGCGGGCTCTCTGGTGTCTTCCCAAAATTTAAGACATACAATCAATTAACGAAAGAACTGAAAACAAGAACAGATCTGTAAATTTCCAGCACTTTTTCAAATCGTAAATAGCACAGTGAGCTGTGAAAGTCTCTCTGCAGTGACACCAGTGGCTGGTGAGAGTGCTAGCAACAGAAATTAAGTTGGTAGCACGAACGGACTACAGCTTGTAACGAATGACATCGCAAATTGAGTGCTTACCGCAATCATAACAGATGCTGAAAGGGTTGTCCTCTTCACTGGTTTCCTAGTGATCTGGGTGCTACTGGCATACATGTAATTTCTAATAGGAATCCCTGATTCCGCTCGCTGCAGAGAGACTTTCCTGGCACACGTTATAAGTACGTGCCATTAGTGAAGCAGACAATAAAGAGCCTTCGAAACGCGAGAGCGCACGGCGTTTCTATCACGAAAGGGCCAGTCTTGGCGCGGGACGTGCCTCGGAAGTTAACCGCCCTCGCACCCTCCAACGCCCCTCCCCCGCCTCCCCGTTCCCTCGCACCACCTCACCCCCTTTCAGCCTCCAGGTCTGGCGCGCGCCGCGCCGCGCCGCGCCGCGCCGTCCCGTCCCGTCCGCTACCGTGCCACACAAACAAATGTAAATTACTAACATTGTTTAGAGCGAGCAGCCCGGCTTCTGAGCTTTCGGGCGGTGCACAGACCGCTGGGTTTCCCAGAAACACAGCGATACATCGTTTCCAGAGGGTTCCGAAGGCGTGTTTCGAATTCTGTTGGCCTTCTGCTGTTTGTTCCTCTGCCCCCACCCGCACCCGCTTCTGAATTTACGTTTGACTGAGATGCATTGCTAAAGATCACACGCTTTCGCTTCAAGATATTACGCAAATGATGATCTGACTGCCGAAATGACTTGAAATGCAAACTTCTCACGAGAGCTGGTTTCGAAAATAAAATACATAAAACTACAGTAACGGTTTTTAACAGGTGTTAATGAACAGTTGTTGCATTAGCATGCGCATTTCGTGTAGCAATAACCAGTGGATATGTTTATGCATAATTTTGATTTTACCAACGTTGCTTGTCATATTACCGCCGAATACGCTTTAAATGAAATGAACATTCGACTGAATTATGTTAAATTGCATTTCATATTACATTGACCATGCTAGAATTGAATGCAAAGTTGTTCACCTTCCCTTGTATTTACAGCAACTTCGGGTAGTGTCTGGATGGTGGCAACCACCAAAACCTGCTTTTTAGTTTCTAGAATGTTTTGGTCACACATTCTTTTAGAATAGTCTACGTCAGAAGTATGTATCAGTTCTTCCAAAACTTAATTGGCATATTGAAGTTAAGAGCTAAACCTTAAATAGAAGTTTATTGTCACTTAAGCATTGGATACTTAATGGTCACTTTATCATAATATTATGTAATATATAACTTTATCAGAAACAGTTTAATTTATTTATACTTTCATTTATTTAATATGCAAATATGAATAAGTTTCTTCGTTTTTCCTCTCTTCAAAATTTCCATTTACTTACAATATTTACCAATCTTCGTCGATTTGGTTTATATCCGTGTGAGAGGAGAATAAAAAGTTCTGGAATAGATTGCGATGCTATAACAGAGGCTAGCAGTCGATGGCATTCACCATATGGGGGATCTGCTTCTTCCCAGCGGAGTGGTGTGTCTCAGGAATGGAACCTATGGTTTATGCTTCGAAGTGTTAGTAAATGGGAACTCTCTCGCTGAGGCCTCAGTCGTTCTAGACTCCCCATTCTGCAAATCTTAGCTCAGCTGTTGATACTTGATATGAAATTTATGAAGGACTTAGTCGACTAAATATTCAACAAGTTATCGTATGATCTGATACTCAGAATTGACTAGTATAATCTCCTCTGGATGGTTTCTTCTTTGAATGATTACGATGAGAAATACATTTTACAAAAATCGAGATTTAAAATATTGTAATTCTGAGTTTGTACGGCATTCTTGATCTGTACACTTAACAATTTTTAATTTTTCTTATACAACTGATACGTAATACAGAAAATTTGTGTAGTGTTGCAGCGAAAACAAGGCGATTGTTTTTTGGACGAAGGGATACTCGAAGCTTCATTTGCAAAGTCTTCTGAAAAAATGGCTCTAAATTTTTCTTTTATTTTTTTTTCTCAGAGCAAAGAACCTTATTAAAATGGCGTAAAACCCATTTTTTTAATTCTCCCAATTTTTGAAAATGGCAATTGTTTAATTTTTTCCGCGTCTTTTTACAACTGCAAAGAAAGGCAATTCTAAAAACGAGATTTTCTCAAAACTGGTTCCAAATATGTTCTTCAAACGTTTTGAAATTTTAGAATTAAATGTACACATTGTTCAAGTTTACAGTATCCCCTAACTGTAAAACCTTTTCGAGAAAATACGTGCTGTTGTAGCTCTCCAGGTTATTTGTGTGTTTGTGTATTCGATGATGGAAAGAAATTAGTAATCTTCTCTTAATTGTAAGAGAGCGCACAAGATGCCCAGGTCACAAAAGCAATAGCTTTCAAGTTGAGATTCATCACAGCAATTGAACATATCTCGATGTCGGTTTCATTATCAGGTACCGAAAATTATCATCAAATTATAAACCAATAATAAGATAATAATGGAATTTGAAACAAATGAGAAATAAATAAACTAAAAATGAAATATTGATAGTATATTTTCAGATTATATTTGTTTAGAAGATGTACTATTTGTTTTTCGCATATTTTTGGGTATTTCTTCCTTTATAATTTATATCATCCCTATGTTTTCCGTATATATTTAATTTACACAGATTTTCTCATTGTTTCATATTTGCAATTTCTGTTAAGTGACATTGAACTAAATATTTATTCATATAGAATTAAAGCTATCGTAGTCAAAAATAAATAAGCCGTATAATTGCACCGAAAAGTGTATACAAATAACGTTATTATTAGAATGAAGTTTGTCAGGTGAACGTTAAGGTAAATACAACGAAAGTAAATACCGACGCTCTCATATTACATTTGAAATATTGCCAAACAAATTATTACGTTACAAAATATCGCTAATTTCGGCACAATTTACCTACTGAATATTTGATAAACCTTGGAGGCAAACTTTTAACAGCGAGGGTTTACCTATCCGAGTGCGCGGAATGTACGTTTTCGAACGGCGCTCTTTGAAGAAGCATTTGCGAAGAATCCATAGAAGTTGCCGACGGTCTACCGACCAGGGCGAAGGGCACGTCTTATATTGAAATGTGCAGCTTTTCATGAATGTCGAATGATCTCGAAAATCCGGGTCGGGGGGGGGGGGGTAGCGGCGCGTCGCGCGTACGAGGAACTTCCTCAGGCGGAGATTGACTCGCCACCTATCGACCACGCCGACTCGATATTTCACTTCGCTTTCTTTGTGGTCGATCTTTACCTTCCGCCCACGCACTGCGCCGAGAATGGTGGCCATTACCTGCCTAGGCCTAATAGGCTTCAGGCAAGGGCGAATGGGTTCCTATTCAAGGAAAAGATAGCGTCTCCCCCCACCCCCCTCGCAGTTCAACCGGCGCCCAATGAAAGCGGCTTTTAAAGTCATTTAGTTTCCTTTTGCGTGAAATATCCTTTTAAAAAGAATGTTAGAGCTTCATAATCCTTTCGGCGTGAACAGCATTTCAAATATTTCTAAGCATGCCTGTTGTTGAAGACTTTTTCCTTGCAGGAACCGAGTTCTTGTTTCAAAACAGTAATAACGTCCACGCTGTTTGTCCACGGAATTGAATTCTTGTTTTGAAAACTGTGTTGACAAAGCGTGGCCAGAGCAAGTAACACGTAAAATTGTTCACTAACCAAATATTTTTAGAGGTGATAATTAAAAGGTTTTCGTTGGACTAGCCGAGCCTCCTGCGATGTTGCATTTTCTAAACTGTGCATGCCTCTCCTTTGCAGGGTGCGAAAATGTTTCCTTCTTGATTCAGTCGAGAGGTGATTTTCTCAACGCGCTTTGTTTTATTTTAGACACGATGTTAAGGAAACATTTAATTTTTCTGGACTCATAAATTTTAGAGTGACTATTTTGTTTCAAGTATTTGAGCGATTGTAGAAAGTTTATTTCTCCAATTTGTCTTCTTAATATTTTTATATACTGGCAACTCGATAAAAATCAGACATTGTTACAAGTGTTTGACAAGTTCATTAAGCAAGTAAGTTTTTCTCCGCATTCGAATAGTTACATGAAATATCTATTTGACGTTTGACCTCCCTGTTCTCATAATAAGTTTTAACAATATTTATTTAACTACAAATGGCTGATAGCCAAATATTAACGACAAGCATGCAGATTTACAATATAAGCCTACAGATTTACAATACATATAATACAATTACTGTACTTTTGTCTGAATAAATGTTTGGAAGTTCTTTATAACTCCACCATTATACTACAAATAATGTCGAAAACCTGCGTCGCTAGCCGAATTGCTCAACTTCTTTCCGTAAAGTCACGGAGGTTAAGCTACTCCAAACACCCTAATTCCTTTAATGCGAAACCGTCTGGAAACCCCGAAGGATATAACAACAGCAAACCGGTGTCCGAAGGAATATAAGACAATGACTACAACTGATGATAGATGAACTTCGGGAAAAATTACTCTACGTTCAACGCCCATACGTTGTTGTAGAACGTTACCTATGAGAGAGAACGGATAAATACATGCTCTATCACCGAATAAATAAAATTATTCAGTCTCGATGTCTGAAAGCCATCTCTGAAAACAACGTTTCGAAGGATGTGAGAGTTTTATTCCAACTAAAGGTAGCATTGCGCGTCGCAGTCTATGCTCTTCAAATATCTAATCTTTTATTACTAAATATGGTTGTCCTACAGCACAACTTCATTCCTCCTTTGACTATGTCCGCTACCTTAGAAATACCGACAGTACACTTTGCAAACTATACAATACTTTTCTTCAATGGCTCAGCACTTCATGTAGAAAAGGGTCCTCTCCAAAAGAAATAATACACATGATGAAACCGGGAGAGGTGGCTCGGGGCATCAACCAATGTCACTACAGTGCCACTGACCGGGAGGTTCTAACGGCACTGCAGGACGAAAATTATAGCTACCTACATCTCTGATCAGTAGTTTTCCATGGTTTCTCCGATCAACACCAGGCGGATGCCGCAGCAGCACCCTAACAACCGTGCCCCGGAACGCGCGCGATCTTTCTTTCCTCTTCCTTGTCCCATCCTAATACTAATTTACACGCACATACACTATACAACCACACATGCTGGCAGACCGGTCGGAAGGTTAGAGCTTGTCCCGGCTGGGGTGGTGCCCTGGTGATACGAGATACCTGGTTGGGGAAAACCCCGCTAGCTGACGGGAAAGGCGACGCCAAATCTTATCACCGCCGTCCGAGGAAGTAGCATCCACTACACTCGCGGGAGTAATGACTTTAGCAGTGGACACTCCCAGACGCACTAACCAACCGGGAAGAGGAGTTATCTTCCCCTGCTAGAACGTGAGAACCGGCGTCGATTTATATAGTCGAGTGGGAGATCCCCACCCCCAGGATCAACAGTGCACCGCCCCAACTACTATACGCCCACGTTTTCTTGATCCTTGAGCTTCACTTTACAGCACTTTATTATTTTACATGATAATTTTAATATTTTAGATATTTATTTTTTTATTTAAAGCAACCTATTAAATGAAATAGGTGGTGTGAATGGAGTCTAACCGATTTTATTAGAAAGTTTTATGGTAAGGTGTTTGGTAATAGCATACATAGTAGAAATACTAGGTTTAATTGTAAACGGAGATTATATTGGCCTGAGTGTCGCCAAATAAGGCAAATTCAATATTGAGATAGTGACTAATTTAAATTCCTGTTATCATTTCCGGTAGTAACATTCAAGAGTAAATAAAATGCATTTACTTTCGTGGCCGTAAAGTTGTATTACCATGTACGTAGGCGAATCAAAAGATAGTCCCCTGCGGGAGCACTCAATTTGTCATCACCGTAGAGCACTCTATTTCTCATCAATCTATTTGTCGTGACCTATGCGGAGCAAGCAACGGTTACTCGCTTCGCGCCTCAAGGGGTGGTTTGTGTGGTATCTCGTGGTGTTGTCTGTACAGAGCAGACTTGACTTAATGTCGCGTCAACTGATGTTCATTCCGAAATCGAGATTCGTTCGTATTGTCAAACGTTGAACGGGTTGCGTTAAGCAATTAAAGAAAAGCGACGGGAAGATTGATCGCCGGTGTGATTTTGTTGCATGACAACGCAACCCCTCACACGGGCCACCAAAGGTCCGAACTGCTGCAGCGATTCAAGTGGGAGGTTTGGCATCATCCTGCGTACAGTCCAGATTTAACGCCATGTTATTATTATGTGTTCGGAAAGCTGAAAAAGAATCTAGATGCTGGATCAAGTTTCATGGTATGGTGTGTCGATACAATATAGTAGAAATAGTAGGTTTATATGAAAAGGTGGTTATATTAAAAGTGACTAATTTAATTTCCTATCATTTCCGTTATAACTTTCAGGCGTAAATAAAATGCATTTACTTTCGTGGCTCTAAGTTGTATTACCATGTACGTAGGCGAATCAAAAGGGAGGCCCCTGCGGGAGCACTCATTTGTCATCACTCTATTTCTCATCATGACCTATGCGGAGCAAGCAACGGTTACGCGCTACGCGCCTCAAGGGGTGGTTTGTGTGGTATCTCGTAGTGTTGTGTGCACAGAGCCGACTAGACGTAATGTCGCGTCAACTGGATGTTCATTCCGAAATCGAAATTCGTTCGTATTGTCAAACGTTGAACGGGTTGCGTTAAGCAATTAAAGAAAAGCGACGGGAAGATTGATCGCCGGTGTGATTTTGTTGCATGACAACGCAACCCCTCACACGGGCCACCAAAGGTCCAAACTGCTGCAGCGATTCAAGTGGGAGGTTTGGCATCATCCTGCGTACAGTCCAGATTTAACGCAATGCTATTATCATGTGTTCGGTAAGCGGAAAAAAGGATCTCGATGCTGTGTCAACTTTGTCAACTAAGTGTGTGGAAATACACATAGAAATAGTAGGTTTATATGAAGTAGGTGGTTATATTCACAAAGTGACTAATTTAATTTCCTGTTATCATTTCCCGTTATAACTTTCAGGCGTAAATAAAATGCATTTACTTTCGTGGCTCTATAGTTGTATTACCATGTACGTAGGCGAATCAAACGGTAGGCTCCTGCGGGAGCACTCTATTTGTCATCACTCTATTTGTCGTGACCTATGCGGAGCAAGCAACGGTTACGCGCTACGCGCCTCAAGGGGTGGTTTGTGTGGTATCTCGTGGTGTTGTGTGTACAGAGCCGACTAGACGTAATGTCGCGTCAACTGGATGTTCATTCCGAAATCGAGATTCGTTCGTACTGTCAAACGTTGAACGGGTTGCGTTAAACAATTAAAGAAAAGCGACGAGAAGATTGATCGCCGGTGTGATTTTGTTGCACGATAACGCAACCACTCACACGGGCCACCAAAGGTCCGAACTGCTGCAGCGATTCAAGTGGGAGGTTTGGCATCATCCTGCGTACAGTCCAGATTTAACGCAATGCTATTATCATGTGTTCGGTAAGCGGAAAAAAGGATCTCGATGCTGTGTCAACTTTGTCAACTAAGTGTGTGGAAATACACATAGAAATAGTAGGTTTATATGAAGTAGGTGGTTATATTCACAAAGTGACTAATTTAATTTCCCGTTATCATTTCCCGTTATAACTTTCAGGCGTAAATAAAATGCATTTACTTTCGTGGCTCTATAGTTGTATTACCATGTACGTAGGCGAATCAAACGGTAGGCTCCTGCGGGAGCACTCTATTTGTCATCACTCTATTTGTCGTGACCTATGCGGAGCAAGCAACGGTTACGCGCTACGCGCCTCAAGGGGTGGTTTGTGTGGTATCTCGTGATGTTGTGTGTACAGAGCCGACTAGACGTAATGTCGCGTCAACTGGATGTTCATTCCGAAATCGAGATTCGTTCGTACTGTCAAACGTTGAACGGGTTGCGTTAAACAATTAAAGAAAAGCGACGAGAAGATTGATCGCCGGTGTGATTTTGTTGCACGATAACGCAACCACTCACACGGGCCACCAAAGGTCCGAACTGCTGCAGCGATTGAAGTGGGAGGTTTGGCAGCATCCTGCATACAATCCAGATTTAACGCAATGCTATCATCATGTGTTCGGTAAGCTGAAAGAGTATTATCGTGGACGACGATTCTGAAACGATGTGAAGGTGATACTAGCTATCTCCAAATGGTTACAGAGCACTGAAGATTAAACTCCTTGCACTCTAGTTCGAAAAGTTGGTTGACTGTTAAGAAAAATGTTTACAATCCCTTGAAGACCGTGTGGAAATGTGAAGTTACATTGTATGTTGTCATAGCCGTGTTGCCTATTTGTAGCGGTTGTCATAAATGGCCTTAAGTTGGAAGTGTAGCTTACGTTTAGATTGTCCTTGTAGTTCTATACTACTATGTGATGAAAGAGGAAATGTTAAAATACAATATGTCAATAGTGTTTGTCATTGATGAAACGAAACAAGATAACATTGTTTTAATAAGAGATAGAAGCATTATTATATAATATTTTTTAATCGTAACATGTGACAAGTAAAAAATTTGATAGTAAAGTAGGCATAATCTTTAAGCGAATTTGAATTTTTTAATAACATTAATGTGAAAAGAGTAAAAAATACAAAAAATCCAAGATGAACTACAGGAGGAGGTTAGTATTGGTTTGTAATCATACAGTATCAAAGCAGGCAATAGACAGCATTTCGTTTTAAGGTAGCTGTCTTTCTGAGAAACAAAATCGAGAATTTTGAATCTATTTTGTTTTCACTTGAACATTTGATTTACTTATGCTTTTAGAGATCAAATAATTTTCCAAATACTTTTCCTCTATTTGTTTATAAATGATTGGCAAAAATGTAAGCTTTTATTTCAAACACCATAACTCTACATGAAATTGATATATTTTGATTTTTTTAATCAATCACAATTGAATATTCTAGTGAGTGAACTAGAATAGTATATGTTGTGTGAAAAATAGAGTCAGGTTTTGACTATTTGAGAAAAAAATCATTGTTTAAAATTTATTCTGGACATTTCAGTTCCAAAACTGAAAATTTAATGACATATTAAGCGATTCCAGTTCATTCACTAGAGCAAATCGTGGGTTACACGCAGCAAATAGAATTAAATTGTCTTTAATAATTTATGATTTGTGATGTTTGACATGCATGAATGTGCTGAAAATTCCCAATTCCGAAAAATGCATCTGACGCTTACTCACTAAAGTCTTTACAATTGACAGTGCTTTCCAAAAGAATATTTTTTTCAAAAAGTAAGAAACGTATCATGAAACGGTTTAATGCATTTAAAAGAGAATAATACAGAGCATATGACCCAATAAAAATTGAAAAACACAAATATTTGACGATTTTTCGTCATTCGAAATTGCCTTAAGGTGGAAATTTTGCAGTTAACTTTGCTGAAAACTTTGCAAATGAATTAATACTCATAGTACATGTTGTAAAAATTGTACGACTCTACAAATTACTCTGGCTCCAGTCAACACATTCAGATAGGTGTGAATTTTAGCTCCTATGCCCTTTCCTCCATCCACGAGGTTTTGAGTGAGGAAATACATGCCTTTTGTATATTTTGTGTGCTTATGGTGATTAGAAACATATTTGCATTTAAATGTTACTATATGTGTTTCAGCACGCGTATATTCCAATTTGAAAATCAGCTAGTGATTAGGGTAGGTTCAATTTACTGATGCTTGTAATCTATTTAACACTCTGATTTATTTAGGGAAACATTTTCAACGAGATGTTTAGGACCAAATGCAATTTAAATTGTGGTATCATCCTTGACGAGTCGAAAGAACAAAGTCACAGTGTTGTCATCTTAATTTACGCAATTTTATTTTACCCACGTACTGGTACCTGCTCGAAACGCTTGGAAAAGGGGTTTTGTTGGAGTGTGATGGAATTGCCTGTACTCATTTACGCATACAGTGTGTACGAATTGGCAAGCGGATTTACTCTGGCCGTTTAGGATTTGCTCCTGATCCAATTTCGAGGAGTCGTAAAAGTAGTGAAGGGTTTCGTCGCCATTTCGGAGCTTTTCGTGCCAGTCCAATTTGATTCCAGCTTAGTGGCGCGGCTCCAAAAATAGCCTGCGAACGATTTTTTTGTGGGTGAGAATTGTGCGGTTGTAATCTTACTGAAAGCAAGTGCTTGCAGGCAACGCTTTTACGTTTAAAATTGTTCTCGAAAATTCCCTCCAACTACCCTGGCACACATCTGTGTATTTTAAAGTCGGACCGGTAGCGGTAGCTCAGTGTATCAACTGATGTCACTGCAGCGCCTCTGACCGGGAGGTCCTAGGTTCGAGTCCTGACGGCGGCAGGATTTTCCACCCTATCTTTGCAGCTAGGTCGAATTCCGTCGCTGCCTGGAGGAGAATTCTAGCGGCCGGCTGCTCTGATCGGTAGTTTTCCGTGGTTTATCCAATCAACACCAGGCGAATGCCGGAGCAATACCCTACAAAACGGGCCACGGACCGCGCGCAATCTGTCCTTCCTCTTCCTAGTCCTATCCTATCCCCTTACACACACACACACACACACACACACACTTACACTAACAGGCACTACGCTACCATATATTCCGGGAGACCGGTCGGGAGCGTAGAGCTTGTTCTAACTGAGGCAGTGCCCCGCTGGTGGGAGAGTCCTGGTTAGG
Source organism: Teleogryllus occipitalis (assembly GCA_011170035.1). Classification (NCBI taxonomy): domain Eukaryota; kingdom Metazoa; phylum Arthropoda; class Insecta; order Orthoptera; family Gryllidae; genus Teleogryllus; species Teleogryllus occipitalis. The sequence goes on along the minus strand of BLKR01000391.1, from coordinate 194,399 downwards.
GGGAAACCCCGCTAGCTGACGGTAGGTCGGCGCCGGATCTCGCCATCCAGCGGGGGAAGATCACCGCCGTTTCACGAGAAAAAAACATGCACTACACTAACGGGACTAATGACCGAAGCAGTTGTCGCACCCGGAAACATGAAAAAATCAATCAATCAATCAATTTAAAGTCGGAGTATTTCACTTCTTTAATATGATGCTGAAAGTTAGGAAATGGACTTAATCGAACTGGGATGAATTAGCTTGGATTGTGTAGTGATATAATGGAAGAAAGATCCCTTTTCTAAGCGGATATATTGTATTTATTAAACTCTGAGATAATCAGTACAAAGTCATTCAGATCTAGAAGACACAACTTATCAGTCCAATAAATTTTTTAAAGCATTGAGTTATTAAGGAGTTTTCCTATTTCGACAAATTGAAAAAAGAACATTAATATCATTTAAAATATTTCGTTTCCATCCTTAAGAAAATTTAATGTTCACTTCGAAGCGAATATTTCGTGATTTTTAGATTTAGATTCGTGGCATTATGTACGCATACATGTAAATATATATGTATATATAAAAAAACTGCCCTGCATTTCGCAACTTCGCTGCATTATGTTGCACTTCATTATTATGAAGTGCATCAAGGCTTTATATGTCCGATTTTCGTTACATATTCATATTTTTTACCTTGAGGAAAAGGAAATCCGAATTCATGATAACGAAGTTAAATCTTAAACAAAATTGAAATGAGAAAAAGTCTTAACACTGCCGATGTTTGTATTTCGAAAATTCATAATATTCTATGTGTCTATTTGTTCACATTTTATTATTACTGCTCGTCAGTATACATAAGTATATTGAAAGTTCGTCAATGATCTATTCTAGTCGGTCAGATTCACAGATCTGGCTACGAATTTCTACACGTCGGACAGTTCGCGGCACTATTTAGTTGTTGCGTTACCGCGAGATAGCTGGTTAACCCCAGTTTCAGCTCGTTTCATGACGTCGGGTACGTAATTGTCTGTGCGTCGGGTACGTAATTGTCGATTGTGTAAACTCACCGAGCCGTTCTTATAAACTCGTATTGATGCATTCGAGTGGGAAATTCTCAACTCGTAGCTGGCGACAATTCAGCTGAAGAGCTTCTCATGTCTCCCGAATTAGTATCTTTTCGATGTGGGAAGTACTGAAATAGCAGAGTCTTCAGTCGACAGTAGGTCTTATATAAAATTTGTGCGTGGAACGGGAACACGTTCTTGCGGTGCACATAACAATCTTAAAAAATAATAAGAAACGAATCTCTGAATAATTATTTCATTTTGGACTTCTCATATTGCGTTAATTTTAGTTTTGCCTCTGCCTTATTTTTAGATTTTAACTTCCAACCGTGATCATGGAATCGGCGAAGGTATCTAAAGCCAATTCAATTTCAGTTCAATATTCACATCAGGGAGTCTAAAAGGTGTATTCCGAAAAAGTCGAAATGTGCTGCCAAAAAAAAAGCACATTTATTGTGGGTAAGTTTGGAGAAATTCGGTTGTTCCTCGAATAAACGCTTCGATTTTCCACTTGCAACAGTGACATTCGAATAAAATTACTGAATTTAAATACTTGTAAATTTTAAGGGGGATATACCTGCCCCCCTCTGCGTCCTACGAACCAGAGACGTCCATGTTCTAATAATTATGTTTACATCGTCTAACATCATTGTTCAGACACAAAAAACACAGAAATAAGTGTGTTATCACAGTAATAATGAGCATCCTGAAAGTTGCAACGTTGTCCATGAGTGTGTTGGGATGTCAAGTTTCATGCAGTGCAATGAATTCTAAGAAAGAAAAAAAAACGCGCAGCCCAGAAGACAAGACTTTGATTAAATCTGATGAAACTAAATTATTTAAGAAAGTTGTGATGATTTTTAGTACCAGTAAAAGTAGTAAATAAGTCACTTATTTCTACAAATTATAGCCAGGGCTATTTTGGAAGAATTGTGTAATTCTTCGAAAAAATGCCTCATTTTTTACTGGCAACTCTGAAACGGGATTAAAATTACTGAATGTATGTATTTAAAAATATTCAGTGGGATGTGCGTCCCGTTTCTCCCGTCCTCCTATCAGAGACGTCCGTCTTCCTATTTGTTGTGCAAAGACACAAAAAAAAAAAACAGTGCAAACATTTGAGTTATCACAGTAGTAATCAATATCGTAAAAGTTGCTCTGTTGGCCATGAGAATGTTGAGATGCCACGTTTGAAGACAACGCTTTTTCTATGAAAAACAACAACAACAACCAATAGCATAGAAGACAAATGCTTGGACAATTCCTTGTCGACAGTCACTAAATTATTTACGAAACTTGTGATGAAGTTTCGTACTGGTAAAAATAGTTCATATGTGGCTTATTCCTACACGTGATAAGGCACAGTCATTTGATAGGAATCTTTTTCCTACTCGAAAAAAAGCCTTTTCCACTGGGAAAAGTGAAACGGGATTAACATTACTGAATGTATGTACCTGAAAATATTTAGTGGGACGGGCGACCCGCCTCTCCTGCGTCCTACCGTCAGAGGCGTCCATGGTCTTATACGTCTACATCGTCTTACATTGTTTGCAAAAATAAAAAAATAAAAAAACATTGCAAATACGTGTGTCATCATATTGTAAAAGTTACAATGTTACATATGAGAATGTTCAGTGGTCACGATTCAAGTAATAAAATAAATTGGCCTTTTTTAAGGATAACGTTTTAATTGTGCAAAAACTTACAAAGGAATTAGAGAAAGAGATAATCAGCCGTCATTGTCTACTGTGTGTCTTACACAATGGAACTGACTTACAGAATGTTCGCTGTCATAACCTCATTAATAATCATAATAATAACAACAATTGCTTTATACGAAATATCACAAAATAAAACCAAATATTCTCTGAAGATCCTATTATCATACATTAGGATGAAATGAGATATTGGCAAGAGAAAAATAATGAACATATTGCCTGACAAAAACGTTATAAATATTCGGTAAAAGTGTTTTATTATTACTACTATTATCCACTACGATCACAACTAATAGTGCTTTGTATCGATTGTGTATAAATTATACTCCAGTTGAATCCTGCTTTGCAGGAGAACCAGTTACTGTGCGGCCCTATGCAATACTTTACGCCCAATATGCACTGTTTTGAATGACGCTGTTTATTACACATTGCAGCGTTTAGAATGACCTGCAAATTGGATAGATACTTACTTAAATTTTCCGGAATAAATCGCAGACCTCCCATCATCGACACGACTTGTTTTTCATGTATTTTAAGGTATAACTGGAAAATCAGGCCTGCATGAAACTCCAAACACACATTACGCTGCCCCGTTCTTAACTATGTAACTCGGAAACAATGCATCCGAGGACCTTATTACTGCATGATATTGAAATTGCTCTAGTTTTTTATTGCCGTTATCTTCAAAATGATACTGTTTTGCAGTTTTGTTACATTTTAGTTTCAGTATGATGCTATTTTCACATTAAACAAGGAGTTTTAAACAATTCACGTTTAACACACTTAAGTCTTGTAGATAGAAATTTAAAAAGCTTCCCGGTTAATTCGTCAAGAGAGCCACTGCACTCTCCAACGCTGTAACATTGATAAATGTTTTTCATGATAAAAAAATCGTTTCATTTAAGTTTTTGAATTTCCAGTTTTATTTCCGGATTGGTAAGTTTGTTACATATAGTGAACATGCGAGGGAACATGTAGGACATCACATGGGAAACGTACAGGGTTAATGTGCGAATTCATGCCGCGAATCGTCATTTTTATTCTTAAATGCCATTTACACGGAACACTTACGGCTCAGATTACAAACTAGATACTTAACAAATAATGGACTGTCAGGAATACCTGGATCAAAAGCTTGAATCACAGAGTGAATATCAACTCCAATGTTCGCAGTTATTTTGCCTCTCTTTAAGTTTACTTTTGCACACTTGTCAAGACCAAACTTCATGCAGATTTCATTGCTAAACTCGTTGATAAGAGACAGAATTTTGGAGAGAATCTCTTCATTCTTAGCAAACACTTGAAGGTCATCCATGTAAAAGAAATGTGATACTGGACTTTCATCACCATGTAGCTTGTAACCAACGTCAGATTGCGACAGCTCTCTAGATAGTGGGATCAAACTAATGCAAAACAGCAGAGAGGTTAGAGAAAATTTTTGAAAAATTCCCGTACTAATCTGAATACTTCTTGTTTCTACAACTTCCTTTCCTCTGTGTATTAGTAACCTGGTACTTCAGGACTTCATACTAGCCTTGCAACACTCAATAAGTCTAGGATGAAATCGATAGATCTGGTGGGTTTTCAAAATCCAACTGTGTGATACACTATCAGAGGCATATATATATATATATATATTAATAATAATAATAAATAATAATAATAATAATAAACCGGTAGCTCAGTGCATCAACTGATGTCACAGCAGCGCCTCTAACCGGTAGGTCCTTGGTTCGAGTCCTGACGGCGGCAGGATTTTCAACACTAGCTGTTTAGCTAGGTCGAATTCAGCTGCTGTCTGGAGGAGAATTCTAGCGGCCGGCTGCTCTGATCGGTAGTTTTCCGTGGTATCTCCGATCAACACCAGGCGAATGTCGGAGCAGTACCCTAACAAACCGGCCACGGACCGCGCGCGATCTGTCCTTCCTCTTCCTTGTCCTATCCTCTCCCCTTACACACACACACTAACATGCACTACACTACCACATATTCCGGGAGACCGGTCGGGAGCTTAGAGCTTGTCCCGACTGGGGCGGTGCCCCGTTGGTGGGAGAGTCCTGGTTAGGGGGAAACCCCACTAGCCAACGGTAGGTCGGCGCCGGATCTCGCCATACAGCGGGGGAAGATCACCGCCATCTCCCGAGAAAAAACATGCACAACACTAACGGGACTAATGACCGAAGTAGTTGACGCGCCCGGAAACACGAAAAAATCAATCAATCAATAATAATAATTTTATTATTACGTTTTTAAGTGCTTGGTCGCGTAGAAACCCATTTTCTAAGGTATTTTATCCGGAAGTTCTACTGGCAGAGTGCGTTGGTCGGGCGCAATTTGTTGGTCGCCAACTGCACGTCAATCGATATGCGGAAGCAGTTTCCAGTCCCCCGCTCGCTCTGCACCGGAGCTGCGCCCTCTTCATGTTCCTCTCTCCGGGGATTGGGAGATGAGCAAGCCCGGAACTGAGCAGCTCCTCGTAAATCCACGCAGCTTACGAGTTACCAAGAAACCTTCTCTTACGCCGTAATTCCCAGATGTCGAAAGATGTTCGGCCAAGTTTGGATTTTGAACACGTGCTATAGACTATCTAGGACCATACTCTTCCTTTCTATGACCATGCAAAATTTTGGAAAGCACTAGCACCCCTCGTCCGTTTTGTTGTGATCAGCGGACCGAAAAAAATTCGAACCCTTCAAAAATGGTTTGAATTAATCAATACTTTCCTAAGAAAGAAATGATTATTACTATTTTGTATTCTGTGATCCGTGACCACTTTTTTAGTGTCTTTACGGAAACCTATTTTCGTTAATTACGTTGATATCCGCGCACTGATTTGCGAGCTATAGCCAGAAAACATACGTGTTTTAAGTCATTTTTTGAGCAAGCTGCTAATAAATCTTACGCTCCTGTAGGTCAATATTTGAAGTCAATTTCATTTTTAGAGAGGTTTTGCTATTAATTATATCCCAATCTGAACATTAGCAAGGAGGGTACAGCTAAATATCAGTCGAATATTCGATAAACTCTCATCGAGAATTAAAGTATATTGAAAGCGTAGAAAAACACATATTGACATTGCGATCGTGTAAAATAATGATAAATTGATTGCCTAACGTGTGATATGATAAGATCCTAAGTTGAGACATGCTCTCTGTCTCAAAAAGTATTAAAATTGGTTTAGCCGTCATATTGCTGTTACTTGTTTATGTGACACGCATTTATTTGTAATACTTTTAGTTACAGGGAAAAATTATGCTATATTTTAAAAAAATACCAGTAAATTTAAGTTGCTTAAATATGGACCCTCTTGTTTCCCCTTTTTTAGTCAATGGGAGACCTCAAGCTTTTGGTCATAATTGTGTTATTTACTTCGCCTTGCAACATCTTCATATTTTACCATTCGGAAATTCATAGATTGGCCAAATTCGGAACAGAATTTTATAAATTCCTACAGTTTGTGCGCTTTCCATGTAGCTTCGATTTACCTTCGAACAATTACCGGTTTAAACTTGTCGTTGTTTTAACTGAAATTATGATATGATATGGGTGAGATTGATAATTACTTTCAAAAAGAATTATTACGTTGTGTTAAAGCTGGCGGAAAAATATAATATTCAGTTGAAAATAAATATTACCAATAAATGTCCTCTTGTGAAAGGAGGAAAACTAAATGATAAATATTTTGTAATCTGATGGATCGACAACGATGGCAAAACGGTCAAAAGCCAAATATTGAAGATAAAATTTCTGCTGACAAATACGCTCATTTTAAAGAAAACCAGTTTTTGTGAACTATTGCGAACATGAAGCGAGTAAACATTCAGATGAGGGAACGTTTTACACAATCCTAAAAAAAAGGACGAATCTTTGCGTTGCACACTATTCATAGCAAATATTTTCGGCGCATAGCAAGAAGTTGGCGCCACGAGAATATTTGTGCCGCACGTCTTGCGTCAGTTCTCAATGTGTGCCCCACGGCGCTTGGTAGTCTGTGTATTTTGCGTATGAGGTAGTCTGTGAGCATTCGTCTTGTGGTAAATTTATTTGTAGTAAATTTTTGTCTTCAGCTGCAACACGTTTTTCATCCGGAGATGGTGCATTAAGATGAACACTTGGCATTTCTTCGCGGTGGCGAACATTTATGAGGTTATGTCACCTTCAGTAAACAGTGTACGTGAACGCGTCCCGTCCACGTAACTGATTTGCGCTGCACATTCCTTTGATGTGCGTGGAAAAACCGACCGAGCGTGTCTCGCGCGCGCTGTGCGGCGTAAATGTTTGCGCGCGTTCCTCTTCGGCGAACACGTGTAGGTGGCATTCGGCGTACATTTTTATTTTCTCGCTACCGCTTACGCAGTTTAGAGAAAGTTATGTAATGCTGCGCGAAGAACGGCGAATTTTCGGCAAACAATCTCTCATGACAGGACCCTGTTAACAAAAATGTGGATAAATTCAATTGATAAATTTAAAAAATCCTCTAATGGTGTATGTTTTGTGGAGCATTGATGCCAAAAAATGAAATGACGGCAAAACGTCTTGGCTGTACGTCCCGCTCATTGCCTAGACTCAAACCTACGACCTTCCTGTTTTGTTGCGTACTGTCCCGTCGGCTGATGAACACTGTTATTGCAAGAAGTAGGGGAAAAAATAAAATAGCTAAAGGCAGTGATTAATCAAGATTTTTCGGGGGAATGGCTTTAAGTGTGGTATTTAACATCTTGTTTTCTTATAAAAATGTTCACTTATGCTAAATTTAAAATTTATTTTTATTTCGTGTTGATTTAAAACGGATTCAATTTAAATATTGTGTGTCTTTGTTACTGCAGAAAATTAATAAAACCTACATTTGTGACTGTGTATCATTGGCTTTGGAGGGGGCAGGGCTGATTAGATTCCCTTTTCCTTGGTCGCTCTTCTGCCAGTAGTGTCAGGTATTCTCATTTTCATAATCAGTAGCGTCTTGTGGAGTTATGAAGAGGAGGTGCCAACATTTTACATTTGCAAAACTTTCGTGCAACAAATAAGTATAATTATTATTTTTCATTAATTTTACAAGTCTTCGTCTTAGACTTTTTCATCAATCAATATAGACATATAAAAAGTGGCTCATTGATGCACTCGGGTCCCGACCAACAAAGCAAGCACTTGGCGATTATTCCTCCACTTCCAGGAAGATGCACTTATACTACCTTTGCGAAGACGAAAGGAAATTTTCTCCCATTTTGGTCAAAATAACATACTTTTTTTTAACAATATTAAGGTTACATTGCAATAGTTCAAAATGAAATAATGTTGAATGTAATATGTATTAGTTCAGAAAGAATACTTTTATGAGTTTGTTTCACATGTACTAGTATTTATGTTTACATTAAGACCTGAACACTTAGCCTAATAGCTAGTTTGCCGAAAAGACGAAATTATATCGTTTCTGTGATGATTATTCACGATTGGAAAGCATCTAATCGTGTATCGTAGAAAAATCTGAAACGTGTGTCAGGCTGGTAACTGATTCCAATACCCAATATTTAAAAGATTTTTCACCCGTGACGTCCATGCCCAGAAGATCATATTGAAGTTATTCACTGAGATTTGATGTGACAAATCCTGAGTAACTTGCAGAGGCATGAAGTGGTATAGCCGTCCTTCAATGCGCAATGGCGCAATCCTCGTAGCAAATGGCGGATGAAAACACTCATTAGCGCTATTCCAGGATATTACTCCTGTTAAGCGGCGGCCACTGGTCATAATATTTATGCATCGTTTATAATGCGCCAGAACGTACGTAACCCAAAGGACAATCACCAGTGCTCTCAAAGTGCTGGCTGACTATTGAGGCAAAGGGGCTGAGTCAGTCATTTCATGGCCCCACGGACTCTACCGCCAGGGCCAGATTTAATGAACGTGCGATCGTATTTCCCACCGCACCTCAAACTACGTTCTCTTGTTCGTAGTATTTCCTCATTTTAACTTCTTCCTTTTTTAAAGGAATATTGCCCACCTCTATTTCTGGAGACTCATTCTCAACCCCTATCTCGGTTTCATTTTTATAGCTTCTTACCTTCTCTGTCTACATTCTCTTCTTCCCTTTTTTACAGTGTTTATCTCTCATCTTCATTCGTATTGCTAACTAGTCATATGATTGACACCACGTAATAATGAACGGTAGGGAGAACGTTTCGCCATATGAATTTATTAGCAATTATGAAGGAATGCATGATACGTGTCTGGTAAACAGTTCCTACACGCATGAGATGGTAAAGATTTTAATTTGCCGTTTATAGAGATAGTCATCTTCCGTGCAAATGTAAAAGGCAGTAATGGTACTATCACGTTGCTCCGTTCTTGCGAGATTGTTTCCTCTTGCTTTCCTTCTCGTTTCGCAGCTGCAGTCTACTCCCTCTTCCAGGCTCCAGCCCTCTCTCGAACTCGCTTACGTTCTCTTTGGGGCTCCGCCTTCGTCGACCTCGGCGTCATTTCGCCGTCAGCCGCAGCTTCTCGCTATGACGAGGCGGCGCAGCACGGCGCGCACTCGAAATCAGGCTGAGTGGCGGCGCGGCGCTTTCCAGCCCTCCCGCCCCGTCGTTACCCCGGCCTCCCGCCGCGGTTGCCAGGCGGCTTAAGGGGCTCCCCTTAAATGGATGACAATTTTACAAATGCGCACAATTCAATGGAAACATTTTGCAACGTCAAATCGAAGTTATTTTTAAACCAAACCAACATTGCAATAAATTAAAAATGGAAACTCAGCCGCGGCGTGTCACAGCGCATGATAGGAAGTGGTATATCTTCTTTACCAAGAAGCCACTGAAAGAACAAGATAGATCTTACTGTTCCGGAATACTTACAGCATTCCGGAATCTCTAACCCCCCCCTCAATCTTTTACCAACATTAGTTGAATTCCGTATAAAAGATAGCAATGAGAGTGGTTGACAAAATATGTTAGCAAGATACGTTTTCTCCTGTGAAAGTATATTTTCTAGTGGAAAACGAGCTTCAGATTTAATGAAAATAGTTCTGCCGTTGAAATAACGAGATTCAACGCTCCTCTCACATTTGTCAATATCAAGGCTCAAAAGACCGTGTGCGAATAATACCTTTTCTTTTATGCTTTGCATTAAAGTCGAAGGATTCCTTAATTATTTTATTAGGTTTAGTTATAATATTCTCATCACAAAACTTTTAAGAGTCTAATTGAAAATAAACATATTTTATATAATTTTTTTTTCAAAATTTAATAATTTTTCTGAGATAAAGGATAAAAGACGTTTTCCCTTTATTTTTCTCTACATTTTTCCCAGCAGCTATAAAAATATCCCGTTTTGAGGTGCAATGTCGTGATCGTGGCAACCCTGCCTCCCATGCTGCGCGCGAACGCCGCAGCGGCGCTGGGGCGACAGCTGCGAGTAATCGCGAGCCGGAGATGGAGCGACTCGCGTTGAAGACGGTGACGGCCGGCGCAGGCAGCCCTGCCCAGGCGCCTTTGCAGTTTCCTGACATCCGCCGTGACAGACCGCGGCTGGGCTTTCCAGATAGCTCCCGCCCAAGTGGCACCCGGCTTCCAGGTTCAATTCAATCTGCGGAGAAGGCCTTCGCTTCATGTAGTGGGTTCTCCTTGCATACAGAATTATTACACCATTGCATCAAATGTCCACACCCACACCCACCCACATATATATAGGCAACCATGGAATAGGGGTTGTCACCACTCTCGTGCGCCTTGAGTCCTTTATTTATTTATGTATTTTATAATCGTTCTTTGCGAAGAGTGTCAACAATAAAAATTATTAGTGATCACTTTTTTTTGTTTGTTACAGTGACGCAACAAACGTGTTTGCAGTTTACAGTTTTTTGAACCTGATTACACCTATCTTATTGATTGCATTGACCTGGATAATTCACCATTTCTCTTATTTTTCTACAATTTATTATATATTACAAAATAACGGAACGTAAACGAACTAGGAGGCTACAGCATTAAGTACTTTTTTCTTTAATTAGTGACGGTCACGTTATTGTTTTATATTGCTCCTTCAACCTTACTAACACTTCACCCATCACTTGACAACTGCAATCCATATATTTGTATTTGAGTTGTCTGGACAGACGAAGAGGCGCGTGACGATAAGGCAAGTGCATAAGCTTTCCATCACTGGAGATATGTTCAATCCTCAGCCAATTCGCATGGATGTAGTGGTGGAAGGTCCGGAAGTTTTGGAAACTAACTCTCGGGTCGTTTCCCCACAGTTTCCTCGTTTCCCCCAATTCACATTCTACCATTTATTCATTATTCACATCATCATTATCGATATCATTTATCCATTAATCGTGGACCTCACTGACAGTCGTCGTCTAAGGTTCTCAAATAAAAATAAATCGCCGGAAGGACATCATAGTGGCAAGTAGGAATGGAAGTAGTTTCAGGAAATTAATGAAGGAAGGAATTAAGTAATGCTGCACACGACCGACAGATGACAATCGGCCGCTTGTCATATAAGTGGTGGTTCAAATCAAAGCAGCCTCTTCTACGCAACTCTTCCTTCAGTAGGTTTATGACGTGTTATATTGCGTTACGATAACTTTTCTCGTCTGACCCATTCCAGTCAAACTACAATACAAATATCACCTTGTCAATAATCATCTGATATAATGCAGCTCCATTGACGGTTGGAAATATTCGATATCCGCAAAGATTTACTTTAGGGAACTTCCAACAGTTGACGAATTATTCCAATATGTCTTGGACGTATTGAGAGCTATTCCAAGGAATTGCTGCTTAGGTCAAGCTGCGTTTTTAATGGAATTCATCCCGGCGAATCTCAGCGTAATGCACGGCCTCGGGTCCAACCAATTGACAGCAACGCGAGAATCATCCCAGCATCATTCAGGCAAGCATTGCCTTGTGCTCACCGTCATCACGCGCGTGGAGGCTGGGTTATGTCTCTCGCGCAACGGATGCCCGTCTGAACTGTTGTGATTCCTCAAACGTATATCAACTCAATATTACGATTATTTCTATCGGTCCGCATCCCCATTCTGTTTGAAAAATTATGTAGGCAGATACATTCTATATGTGGATAAAAATTCGAAAATTAATCGAAAGGCGATGTTATACGTGACAGGTAATAATTGCACTGTTGGCATTCAATATTTTGTCTGTTTGTTAGTCTCTAAATCTGAAGCTGACCAATGTTTCATCTCTTATGTTGTGTTATTCAACTTTTCTCCTCTTCACCACTTGAGAGAAACACAAATATAAATATTTCCACGCCTATAGCAAAATAAGGCACTATATTACTGGTGGTTGAAAATACTCGATAACCGCGAGGATTTACTTTGGGGGGTCTTCGAACAGTTGAAGAGCTAGGACGATTGTAAAGCTAATACTCTTCTTGTCGCCAAGAAATTGGTTCGTAGAACAACCTGCGTTTTGAGAGGTTTTCTCCCCCCACAATTCTCAGCGGGTTCCGCGGGTTTGGGCTAACGAATGGCTAGGTTGGTTAGTTAGTGATTCAGGGGGTGTCAACGGCTTAGGTCATTAGTCCCATAAGTGTAGGGCATGTTTTTCCTCGGGAGATGGTGATGATCTTCCCCCGCTGGATGGCGAGATCCGGCGCCGACCTACCGTCGGCTAGCGGTGTTTCCTCCTAACCAGGACTCTCCCACCAGCGGGGCACCGCCCCATCCGTGACCAGCTCTAAGCTCCCGACCGGTCTCCCGAAATATATGGTAGTGTAGTGCACGTGTAGTGTAAGTGTGTGTGTGTGTGTGTGTGTGTGTGTGTGTGTGTGTGTGTGTGTGAGGGGAGAGGATAGGACAAGGAAGTGAAAGGAAAGATTGAGCGCGGTTCGTGGCCTGTTTGTTAGGGTACTTCTCCGGCATTCGCCTGGTAGTGATCGGAGAAAACACGGAAAACTACCGATGAGAGCAGCTGGCCGCTAAAATTCTCCTCCAGACAGCGACTGAACTCGACTTAGCTGAAAAGCTATTGTCGAAAATTCTGCCGGACGAACCCAGGACTACCAGTCAGATGCGCTGCTATGACATCGGTACATGCACTGAGCTACCGCTCCCGGTAACGAGTGTCACTAACGCGGGGATCCCCGCAGCATCGTTTAGTCATGCTCACCACCATTATGCGAGTGGGGGCTGGGCTACGTACGTCTCCCACGTCACGAATGCCCATGTAGGCCAGTTGCGGTACCTCAAAGGTATATTATACTAATTTTACTGTTATTAGTTCGCGTTTCAATTCAGCTGGTCTGAATATTTCTATAGATACTGATAGACAAACAAAAATATAAATATTAGCACAGTCAACCACCATGTCATACCACACAGTTAACCACTGTTGACGCTGCGAAACATTCGATTGATTGATTGATTTTTTCGTGTTTCCGGGCGCGTCAACTACTTCGGTCATTAGTCCCGTTAGTGTAGTGCATGTTTTTTTCTCGGGAGATGGCGGTGATCTTCCCCCGCTGGATGGCGAGATCCGGCACCGACCTATCGTCGGCTAGCGGGGTTTCCCCCTAACCAGGACTCTCCCAACGGGGCACCGCCCCAGTCGGGACAAGCTCTAAGCTCCAGACCGGTCTCCCGGAATATGTGGTAGTGTAGTGCACGTTAGTGTAAGTGTGTGTGTAAGGTGAGAGGATAGGACAAGGAAGAGGAAGGACAGATCGCGCGCGGTCCGTGGCCCGTTTGATAGGGTACTGCTGCGGCATTCGCCTGGTGTTGATCGGAGAAACCACGGAAAACTACCGATCAGAACAGCCGGCCGCTAGAATTCTCCTCCAGACAGCAGCTGTATTCGACCTAGCTGAAAAGCTAGTGTCGAAAATCCTGCCGCCGCACACTGGTCTAATCGGGCCTAAAACTTGGTCATAATTGCAAATGTCAGTGGATTTGCGTAAAAATTGGTATCAAGGGTTTTTTGAGGTCGCTAAATTAGAATATCATTACGAAATTTCAAAATTCAAAATGGCGCCTTCAAAATGGCGAATCGACTCATTTAAAAACAAAGAAATATGCATATAAAAATATACATATGGGGCTCTGAAGGTCATTGATTTCAAATGTCATAATGAAATTTCAAAATTCAAAATGGCGGCTTCAAAATGGCTAACTGACTCATAAAAATGAGCCCAATGTGCGTAGAAATATGTATAAAATGGTTATACTTGTTCCGAAATCTCATCAACCTCATCATTCTCATCATACAATATTCTGAGACTCTCGTCAGAATTGAGTCCTTTCCGAAACATATTTCAACAACTCACTCAAAAGAAAGAAACTAAAATTGATTAGCAAATGATTCGCATTCGAATAAAGATTTCACCTACGACGACCGTACTCTTGTAACACAGAACAGCAACTGAGATGTCACTCTCAACACCCGACGTCATACGATACATGACACATTCTGAAACAGGATGTGTTCTTGGCGATGAGTTCCACGAATTAAAAACTCGTTGACACTACCTGGAATTATTGCAAGAGGTAAGGAGTAATACCGAATCTAAGCTGTGTTATCAAGCCACAAATGATAGCGAGTGTATAAAAGTCACCCACAGGCTCATTCGGTTAATCTGTTGAGTTTTGTAGTCCAAAAATATTGGGAATAATAATAATAATAATAATAATAATAATAATAATAATAATAATAATGGCTAACAAACCAGATATAGTGATACGCAGTAAGGCGGAAAAAACATGTCTCCTTATTGATGTATCTATTCCATGTGATGGAAATGTAACAGCAAAGGCTGCTGAGAAATTTCTAAAGTATAAAGATCTTGCAATCGAGGTCAGTCGAGTGTGGAATGTTTGAACAGAGATTGTGCCAGTAATAATAGGTGCTCTGGGCGCAATTCCTAAAGATCTTACGAAGCACTTGACTAACACCCCGGCTGCAGTAAGCACTATGAAATCCAGGATATTGTACTCTATGGTACGGCGCACATTTTGCGCAAGGTGTTGTAGAACCAAATAGATCACCGAATCTACACCTTAGGAAGCTGGGTGCAACCTGGTGTGGATTTTCGTTTACTACCGGAACCCAAGATCATTCACCGTGAGAAAGGAAGATAATAATAATAATGTAGTTATTACTGGCGATGCTCAATTATTAGTGAAAAATCACTAGTGGTTCCACAGCATCTCATAGATTTTCTTGTACTAGTTAAATTGATCGTCTCTTATTTGTCGAACTCTTAATTTTTGTTCCACCTTCTTCTCAGCATCTCCTGGCGCCCAAAACATTTTTTTACATTTTCTCAATTTTTCGGACATCT
Organism: Teleogryllus occipitalis; assembly: GCA_011170035.1. Lineage (NCBI taxonomy): Eukaryota > Metazoa > Arthropoda > Insecta > Orthoptera > Gryllidae > Teleogryllus > Teleogryllus occipitalis. Next base: position 179,339 of record BLKR01000391.1, on the reverse strand, counting down.
AATAGAACTTTTAAGAATAAGAATATTATAGAAGGGTAAAAAATGTGACTAAATGCACATTTTCATTGAAAGATTTAGAACCATTTTTTATGAACATATCGTTTTATCGTTTCTGAAAGTGCGTATTTTGAAGCACATTTGCACTCAAAACTTCATATTTTCCAAGAAACGTCATAAAAAACTGATTGCGGCAATTGTACTCACAAATGTGATAATGTATATGAAATGCCTGTAATGTAAATATTGACATGAGAGATATTTTTTAAAAAAAATATTATTTTTTTAAAAACAAGACATGATAGTGGCATTTACGTCATGTTATCCAGTCCGTTTAGCACTATCCGTACAAAAAAAAGAAAAAATCTTAAATATATATATATATTCAAACAAATGTCACCCATCTGTTGGGAACCCAATATCTATGTATACTGTACTGATCTCATTTCGTCGGCACTAATTGAATAAACAATATTTTATTTAATATTTAATTATGAATAATTGAATCAAAAATTAGTTATTAATACTTTGAGGTGATCACATTGAATTCACTTTTACACCTTAGTTACCCATAGTTTTGTTTGTTGCGTCAAGCAAAGAAGAATCCTTAAAATACACTAAAAATCTGAAAGTGCTCGGTGGCTTTGGTTATTATTGTTTAATCCCTCCAAAAAATTATATTATTAATTTTACTACTAAAAGTAATTATCTGAAGGAGAAGTAAAAAAATTATTCCAAGAAATCAATTCCGTGTGGCATCGAAGAAACCATCGGGGGCGATCTAGTGTTATATCTTACTACGTAGCATTGTAGTATAGTCGCTTTAAAACAAAAAGATGCAGATATGTGCAGCTCAATTTGTGTTATTCTGATTAAGGACATTCTACTTGATAAATAAAAATAATAATTGAGGCAGGACTACGCAGGACAAAAAATATAATCTACAATATATACGACTAACTTTGTTACGCTACATGGTTTAGAATTCAACCGCATCATATATAAAAATATTATACACTTTTTCTTAAAAATATACTTAACTTATAGCCATAGTGTCTTATATTCGGAAATACAAAAAGAATCCTAAAAAAAATGTTTAAACCCTTTTTTTAATTTCACGAATATTGTTGGCAAGAATCAACGAATTCGAGCCGTTGGAGCAACGGTAACTTTACGACACCGTGTGGAAGACAAAAATGATTGAAATAAATTTCTGAAGCTGAAGTAGTATGCTCCAATGTCTTCCGAACGAGATTTGATAAGTCAGAATTCCAAACGCGCACTTTGAATTTTGCAATTATGGCCAGGTTTTTGCCGCGATTAAACCAGTGTGCGCCGTCAGGACTCGCACCTAGGACTTCCCGGTTAGAGGCACTGCAGTGACATCAGTTGATGCACTGAGCTACCGCTACCGGTGGGAAACATTCGAACACCGCCAACTTTTTCTTTGGGAAACGACGAACAACTGAAGTGGCTAGCGGATTGCGTCCTGCCCTGAGCACTGGGCCGGGAATTGGCGTGGTGGGAGAACTTGCCGTTTGAAATGTCTTCTCCGAGGAGAAATACGACTCTCTGCAGGATGCGTGGACGCCGGCAAAGGTAGCTGGAGCAATGCGGGGAATCTCCGCAGCATCATTAATTCTGCACTCCCGTGCGCATTACACTGCCGTGCGCGTGAGGGATGAGTGACCGCTCGCAGGCCGCGTATTCCTATCGGGCAGGGTGTAATACCTTAAGCGTATTGTAATCAATACCAGAACAGTACGTGTGAAGATAGAAGGTAATGATACATCTTTCGCGTTTTATTTCTACATGTGTGTATCTCAATTGAATGAATGCCTTATTTTACGTGGCGAGACTCAGGCCATGAGGCCTGCTCTTCCGCCTGATCACGCAAACTTCGCTACGCTCCTTTCACCTACTAGGGGAGAAAGAAGGTATTACTTGGGCGACGAAACAGGCAATTTGAATTTATCTCAGAGCCTTCATTTAGACTTGACTCTTACCTGCAGTAAATCTACTGACATGGAACAGCCGACTTTACTTCCCCTCCGATGGAAGGTGTACAGAGGATTTTTTCGCCCACGGCTTCGATCGGGTTTGAACCCGCACACTTGGGTGTAACAGCCCGATACGCTAACCGTTACACCATCGCCACCGCCAATTCTACAGTTCTGAAAATGTCTATACGACAATACTTTTGCAAAGTGGCTTTAAGACAAAAAGTATAATACAATATCGAAAGGTGAAACGCAGCAGAGGTGATATTTTCACGTCGGTCATTTCAATGCTAACTTTAAGTGCAATTCATAACTTCTGAATCTGATGGTACACTAATCAATACGTTGTTGATACATTACGTTAAGATACAGTACCTGGGAACTATTCGAAAACCACCAAGTTATTCATCGGAGAACAGCCAACTCGCACTACTCGCATGGTGCAGCACTACTCGCATGTGGCTAGTAGATTCATCCGTGCCTGATTGCTGTGGTAGAGAAATAGCATGGTACGGGAACCTGCAATTTGAATTGTCTTCTCCAAAGAGGAATCTCCGTGGGATGAGCGGACGCCGGCCGAAACTGGGGAAGCAATGTAGAGAATCCCTGTAGCATTGTTTAGCTCTACAATTCCGCGAACACTACTCTACCATGCACGTGAGGGCAAGATCGCGTCGGGCACGCCTCGAATTCCTAACAGCTCTGCTGTATATAACGATTTGCCTAAGGATGAGCCAAAGTGACAGTTCGCGAAAACAAGAGAACATCACATGTATTTCAGAGAAGGATCTCTCTGCCACGACAGCTGTTCAGTCGCGCCTCTTCGTGAAGTATTTGGAAACATTAGTATACAGAAGTCCAATAGTTTCGCTTAAATATGTGCACGTAAGCTAGTTTGGGAAATATTTAAATTTAATTACGTATGTAGAAAAACTCTTAACATGCTCTGACAATCAGTAAAATAAAACTGCCACGAACGTAAATAGAAAGAAAAATGATTTTAAGCCGGAAATAAAAAAAAAATTTACAGAAGAGCACATAACACTGCACTTCCTAATTTCAATTATTTCTCGTGGCGCACTATATTTTTGTCGGACGAGGACATCACAAAATGAAGCATCGAAGCCATTTACAAGTTAGCCAACTGCAAACGAAAGAATGCGGGAAGGGAGTGTAATAGGCTCAAGGGCACAACGACCACAGAACCTTCACTTATGTTGCCAGCACTAGCTGCCACTATGGCTCAACCTTAGGAAAATCACTCTATACCAGCGTATTGTACGCATTCTGTTCAATGTCATAGTAAATATCAAGATAGCTAGTAATGATATCTTCGGGCCGAAATCCTTCTGTCACGTCTCTCAATGCTGTAAATGTGTATACGACGATTAATTGTAAATGTGGCTTCTTGACAAATGTTGTAAACGAAATCGAAAATTGAAATATCAAAACAGGGTGATCATTTCACGCTTGTCATTTCACTTTAAATGCAATTCATAACCTATGAATCTGATGACATGCTATAAACTGCGTTTTATGAAACGTTACATTACGGTACAATATCATTTCACCCCTGCATCACTTTGTGCAAAATAAAATACAAATATTATCCAGTCAAAAGAAAAACATCTTTTAAAATGCAATTTCCATTGTAACCGAGACGAATAGGCGATATGTAAGTTAAACTTAGAATAGCTTTGAAAAAGGTAAACATTTAAAAGGGACTAGCAAATGAGGCCACTACTTTCACTACTGTTCTCTTATGATAATTTTGTCAACTGCTTATCTTATAATTCATATGCACAATGTATGTAGATGGCGCTAAAATAATTTTTCATGGTGTAGCGTTAAGATTCCACGTAGCAATAATATCTCGTTTAATCATCCCGGACACACGCAATTTCCTTTAGGTAAAACCAGATTGTTCTCTAGTATCTGTCAGCGTCGTTAATAATCAGCAATATAATTAATTATGTCATTAATATTTTTATAAGTAGTGTAACAAGGTTGGGGACTTTTTTAATTGTGTTTCTTTGTTGAGTATTTTTAAATTGTGTTTCTCCCCTTCTATAACGCCTAAATCTCCTTCTGCGCGCAGACTCAACAAGAAATTTGTCAGACACAACTAAATTTCAGTCAAATGAACGCTAATAACCGATGTACACTAAAAACTGCACGACGATAAAAATAACTCATAAAGGTTTTGGTTTAGACCGTCGATAGAGGTGGCATTCAGATCTTCAAATTCACCGCTGCGTTTGGAAGAAAGAAATCCGCCGGGTGAGTGGGAGGGAGTGGAGTGAAAACTAAAGTGCCTCTCGTGGTTATAGCACGTGAACCTTTTGGCGCGCTTCCCCAAATCAAACATCAAGTGGAAAACTTTTAAAAGAGATCGACAAACTTTGTGGGTTGATGAAACATTTGACATTGATGTTCTTGCAAAATATGTTTTATAGTGCATCGAGAAAGTCGAGTGGAGGTAGAATATTGCACATTTTTTTCGCAACAAATTGCTTACAAAAAGCGAAACGGACAAACTAAGTTGAATTCAATTAGCGATTATTGGTCTACGAAATGACATTTATGGACTAATATCAAAATGAGATCGGTATTGTGTGATCTCAGTGAACTTTTGAGTAATCAAAAACAACAGAAAGGGCTTTGCTTGGCAGATTCCTATCCAATCAGAACGTGTCTAGTTGCATTGCAGTACAGCTCTAAACAACAGGAAATAGAAAAAGTACACTTTAATTTTTTTAAAGAATCGATGGCTTCATTGTCATTTGTCCCAAATAATAACTAATTAGCTCCCATTTATTTTCTTCAAGAAATACAATCGAGTATGTAAGAAATTCTTAAAGAGAGAAAGAACCAACATTTATACAACATGAAAATCAATGTATTTTATGTATATTCTTTCACAGAGTGTGATGTGAGAATTGCTTCTTTGGTATAGTTTTTCTTTCCGTAGGGTTATCTAAGAGAGAGCTTCAGAAATAAATAGAATAAGCTAGTTGTCACTGAAATATCTAAACCGATTTGAAAGAATATGTCACTTTTCTTTATCATTTAGGCTAGGACGTTTACTTACTTGATCTGAATAAATGTCGTGATTTTACTGACATACAATTATGTATCGGCCTCTCCTAAGCTGTTTTTCTTTCAAAATGCTGTATTTATACATTTTCACTCGGAATAATGTAAGTTTTCACTCAAAAAATAAAATTTAGTAACGCATATCGATATTTTAAGAATACGTGTATTTATTAGTGGAAAAACAGTAATAATGTATCGATTTATAAATCTTTACGGTTTGTTAATATTAAGTAGAATTATATTTTTAAAATCTAATCAGATTACCTTTAGAGAGTTTTGTGATATTTTTATGTGTTTGAGTGGTAAACTTATTCCTTTATGTGTTAAAATGAGAGAAACGTTTCAACAATACAGTAATTGGAAAAATTTTAATATCTATTTGATTCTGTATTAAATGTAACTTTTTCGATTGATTCAACGATGATATGTGTTGGTTTTTGATCAAGGCAAATGCTAAAAACGTTTCTCGGAATTTTCCAATCAAAAATATAATGTGTACTCTTGTGGTGTTTAATTCCATTTTTTTCTTTAGAATTTATTTTCTCTTACTAGGTTAAGATTTAATATAACTTCACAAAACAATTTTTTCACATCGACAGTCGTAGCCAGTGGTGTTCAGTATTTTATCACTAGATTGCGAATAACATTAATGATTCTTTGAATGAACTTCAGTTTCAGAATGTGAAAATTGTCTATTGTTTAGATATTCGGGGTTATTAGTTAGTATCTTTTCAAAGCCAGAGCATCCATTGAGACAGCATACATGCTTTTTGTGTGCATTACTGGCATCAACGTACCTCGAATTATTATAAAAATTACTTATCGTTTAACGGTTAAAGGTGCTTCGACGTTTTTCGAAGAGGTGACGATGAGTGTTTCATCCTCATGAATTTTAGGCTATGACGCCAACTGTTTGATCAGTACGTAAAGTTCTTTCAGTAGGCTTAAAATCAGTAAAATGTGAAATATTCAGAGATATTTATCACAAAAATGTGAGCAAATGCAAGACCATTGAGAGTCTCAGATTGATTGATTGATATATTTTTTCGTGTTTTCGAGCGCGTCAACGGCTTTGGTCATTAGTGACATTAGTGCAGTGCATGTTTTTTCTCTCGGGAGATGGCGGTGATCTTCCCCCGCTAGATGTCGAGATCCGGTACAGACCTACCGTCAGTTAGTGGGATTTCCCCCTAACCAGGACTCTCCCACCAGCGGAGCACCCCCCGGGCCGGGACAAGCTCTAAGCTCCGGACCGGTCTCCCGGAATATGTGGTAGTGTAGGGCATGTTAGTGTAAGTGTGTGTGTAAGGAGAGGATAGGACAAGGAAGAGGAAGGACAGGTCGCGCGCGGTCCGTGGCCCGTTTGGTAGGGTACTGCTCCGGCATTCGCCAGGTGTTAATCGGAGAAAACACGGAAAACTATCGATCAAAGCAGCCGGCCGCTGGAATTTTCCTCTTCGTCTATCGTCTTCTGCACAAATAATATCGTGAACTTTATAACTTTTTCATTACCTTCATCACTCTCATAAAACAATGTGTATACTTCACGATCTTTTTCACACAAATCGTCTGGATACTTAATGACTTTTCCAATCCATCAAGAATGTAATCATTCTACATGTTCACATACTAACGCACAAGTACTATGATACTTCGTAGACGAGTCCATAACACCGCCTTCCATCTTCTTCTGTTAACATAACCTCAAACCACGTTATTAAATTCCGAACGTCGAATATCAACGAGGTAAAGTAGTACACCCAGGTATAAATTCAAAATGTGACATGGCTGGAGATCAAACAAACAGGTTTTTGCAACAAAATATTTTAGCTAGATAAGTAAAAAGAACTACATTAGATATCAGAACTCTAAAAGAAATTTTAAGACGATAAAAAAATAATAAAATATGCGTTGGGGTAACTCAGTAACCCGTTCTGTATCGGATGGGTCGATCGGTAGCTACAATCGATTCTTAATGCTGTCCAGAATACGAATGTTAAAATATTTAAATACTACATTTTTTAATGTTGGGAATGTTTGCCAAAGAATGGAACGAACTCTCACGGCATTTCCAGAAAGGGGACACTCGTATCTTGAATGAGAGAAAAACACGGAATTAATTTCGCAAACCGCTATATTTGAAGCACCTAAATATTGGTGTGAGACAATTTGCCCAAGCAGAAAGAAAGCAATGCTACATACAACGCTAATCAAAGTCTATTGGAGTTAAAACAAATACATTACAATGTCAATTGCTATGTTTCACCTTGCTGTATGAGTTAAATGTGCAGATGATCACGACGCATTACAGTTAACAAAAACAGCATAACAAAAATCACGTCTGTTCTATGCAGCCGATCATCTTACATTTTTACAAAGCTTGCACTATTTATTTACGCACACTCCAAATTCACGCACAGTCAGACATAAAACGCATTCAAAGTTATCAGAAGAAGCAACAATAGGAAGAATTTTCGTTACCAAGATAAACATCTAGTATATGAAAGTTTGCCAGATATAAGAAATCATAAAATCCAAAAATACAACAGAAAGGATGAATTTTTTAAGTTGTCAATAATGAAGGAAAGATATTGAAGGAAAATGATCTCCAAGCAACCTCGGTGCCAGTAAAGAAGAAGTTACGTTGTTAACAATTTACAGTTCTCCAATGTGAATCACTCGCTGACAATGTTTTAATAAATTTCTCCTGCATAATAGAAACAAGATTTGTTATTGGTGGAGATCTCCATGTTAAGAACTAAGAATAAGACTTCAGATTGATTACACAATATTGAAAAGCGATGGAAATTCTAAAACCGATTAAAATACATTGCAATGCTCTATCTACTGCCGAACTAAAACCTTAGCCTACAGATGTGCATTAGACTCCAGAGTTGTATTCATTACTACAAAATATAGTATATAGTACCCGGTTACTTATTTATCATAATTAGGGAGCGAATTTACAAGTTTTTGCATATTTTGTCCGTTGCTTCAGTGCGTAGCTAAGTGAAATTTCTTGACATGTGGTTCGAATTGGATACTTCATAGATTAATGTGTCACTGCATATCTGTGCATATTTGATTAGTTTTTCCTGTTGGGGCATATACATATAATCATAGTCAGATATTTTGCATATGTCATTAAAATAAAATCTAACCTCTAAAACGTTTAATTTTTTATAGATTTTATTTATTTGTGAGCATTTATTGATTAGAAAGAGCTTGTCACCGTTTGCATTGTTTTTTTTGTACATTGATAAAATATTTTGTACATGATTAAATTCCTGTGCAAATGTAGAATATTTCCTAATATAACACATTGTAAACCAGACAGAAGAAATACAACAAACATGCAATTTACTTCACTAAAGGGAATATTTACTTCAAATATTTCTCCTGCGAAATAAACTAATTATATTATTTTTGCACAAGAATATATCTTTTCATTCCAAGCATGCTTATGAATTTTAGAAATGTTTATGCAGAAAATAAATTACTCTTAATTTTTATTGTATTTTTATATTTTTGTACTTAATTTTCCGTTCTAGATTTATAGTAATTTTCATTAATATATTTTTAATGTTCAATAAACTTTGATGATAAAGATACATTCGTGGAAGGTAAGCTTAACTTTATTCAACCATTCCTAATCGCCATTCCCTCTTTAGATAACTTATTAACAAATATATCCTCGTTAATATTTTCTTTAGTCATTATTTTGCGTAAGTTTTAATGCTCTTCACTTGAAATACAACTTAAAACTGCTGTATTGGAAACAATTTCCAGAGTCCACGGTATGTCGGTACCAGTGTGACTGAATTCCCACGTCGTCAGCTAAGGGTTAAATAAAAAGAGAGCTGAGAATGTGGCACAGTTATTACGGTCGTATTAAAATCAGATAAATGTAAACGTGTAGTTTGGTTTATACCACACAACCAGACGGATAAAACTTAAAACAACCACTAAGCTGCCACTAAAGCTCCAAGATGTAAAATAAATTAGTTTTCAAACAACACCTTTTCAATTACATGAAGTGAAAAATGTGCACAAAACCAACTCAAAGCCGTTCGAGGCGAATTTGTTTAGGGCGCATTTCCCGCTTTCCAGCCCACTCGTCTTTATCTGGAGGAGATGCCGACAACCCTCGCAATCCTCTTCCCTTCCAGAGACTGCTTTTCTCTGTCGGCGGAAGGAGGTGGGGTGCCGGATGGCTTGGCTCAGGGGTGCGGGTGGGGTGGGAAGCGCGGGACGAAATACAGCCCAATTACGGGCGACACCGCTTCTGGGCCGACTGCGTCATTCCGCGTCAACGGGTCGTCACCTCCAGCCTCCACCGCCTCCGCCCGCGTTGGCCCTTCCGCTCGCTGGTTCCCACTTTCTCCGACCATGCCCATCAAAGATCAGTTTTAGTCTTGAACGTATCTATACATTATCCAAGCGTCTTTTAAAAAACGGAATAAAAAGAAAAGTGTTATTTGATATTTGTGGATCGGAAGAGTGAAGTAAGATTTTATTCGGAGTGATAACGTTTAAATTCGTTGTGATGACAGGAGCTTTGGGAAGTTAATTTTCACGAGAAATTGCAAACCGTTTATTCTCGAGTGTCGGATGTTCTTTTTCTACTGTTTTAGTACTACGCAAATGAAAGCTACTAAGTTTAAACGAAATACTGCGTGGAACGAAACTTTCATTGTTTTGCGTGAAACGATGTCTTTCATTCTTTTGGTGAGAATGTTGTCACTAAAGCAAAAAGATGTTATCACTTCGTAATATGCGTCCTTTTAAATGGCGATGAAATAATATTCTCAGAATTGATTTATTCTTTTATGCACTGAAATATAAAATTATCACTCAAGTTGTGGAGGGCAACTAAATAAATAATACTTTGCATAGTAGCAAAACTATTTTTTGTGCAAGTGTGAAGCCTAGTTTTTGATAGATTACTTTTTCTAGTAGTATCAAAATACGAATTCGTTACCATTTTCTTCGAGAGAAGACACGAAGCAAACTTTTTAACTTCCATCACATACCATGGAGTATGCATGATGTCACAACATACATTACACACCTCGAGAGCATGTAGGGATAATAACATTTTGCCAATAAAAATATCATGGGAAATTTCATGTAAATAAATCGCACGTAGCATTTACCCCTGGTGTGTAGGCAACCCACCATACTTCTGTGTTCATCATGTAAACGTAATCTAGCCGTGCCAGAACGTGTCCTTCAAACACCAAAGGATTATGTGTTGCGTTCTTATCAGAAGCAAATATCACCTCTGAAGCTTCGTTTACTGAAACTTCCATCCACGTCTTCATGGGGAAAAGTTATCATCTTTGATACCCTATATGCCCTAGAACTTTGCAATGTTTATTCTGAGACATCTGTATCGTGAAATGGTTTACATTACATAGAGGGCTCTCCCACTACATAGAGCAATTAACGTGGCACGCCTGTTTATTTGTAAGGTGTATTTGCAAGGGTGTAGTTATTTAAAAAACGTATTGTTGTATTTTAGTCTACTCTTGTCGAGGTCTTTCGATGTTACAGGAAGTATCTACATTGAGACAGCTTTGCTTAGTATTAAAAAAATACGTACAAGGCATATAGTTAGATTTCTACAATATTGTTACATTTGTTTATTACATTACTCACAATTATATACTAATTGCGATCAATAAATTCAATTGAATGAATTTGTACGAAATGTGTAGGTAAAGAGGGAATGTTAAGAAGCGCGCTACCAAGCGAGGTAAATAAACTTCAATAAAACGCGTTCGGCCCACCGCCTCAGCCGTTTTTTGGCTGACGTATCTTCACAGCCACCCACGCGCTGGACCTCGTCTCCTGCAGCATCCGGCGACCGCTTTCGCCTCCCAGCCGCCGCCCCCGCTTCGGGCGCTGTTGTCACCGACGCCATTCGCTCGTCATCCTCTCTGGGGAGGCGCCCCGACCGACTGGCGACTCCGACGAAAAACACGACGGACGTAATGGAAACAGGCGACTACTCCTCCCTGCAGGAGGTATTAAAACGCCAACGGCGTCCGAGGGACGACTTCTAGAGCGCTCACAAGATCCATCGCAGCTCGCGTGCGAAGTTCGCTCACGCCAATCCATGAGGTGTTTCCACTTTCATTAGACCGTGGGAATGGAGAGGAGTTGTGTTTTCTACCGTAGTTTTTGTGATCTTCCACCTTCGTAACAATTGAAGTAATAAGCGGATGTTGTTGATAGAAGAACCAAACGGTCGATACTGAGATACGTGCGAAATGAACATCGGTCTAGAAGGTGATTGTCTTCTTTGTTTCAGTGCGAAGCAGAGAAATGTTTTTCACTGATGATTTCGTGTTTTTTCGCCTCCATAACATTTCAAATAATCATCCAATTTTATCTCCCGTTGTTGTCGTGAGAAAGGAGCAACGTCTAATATATTACATAATTAAAAGGACGTTACGTTGTTTTATCAACCGGACTTGGCAGAAGAAATGGAAACTGTTCTACTTTTCTCCGTCGATTTTGTGAGTTGCCTTGGGGTATGTTCGAACGGATTTTGAGGACCGCACACCAAAACATTTGTGAAGAAAATTTTAGCGCGGGAGTAGCAGTAGGTTCAAGAAATAAACTAATAAATTAGAGCTTACAACGAGAGTAGAGTAATCGAACATTAGCACAAACCTTGTTTAGAGAAGTTGATTTTTCTCTGTGTTAGTTGAACGGTAATCTGTTTCTCTCATGTTTATGTTTCGCCTGATTCTAGTTGGAGATATATTTCAATAATATTATGAATTTGTTTTCAATGATAGAAATTAAAAACAAAAACAGTGAATAAAATACTATGTAAATTATGATGTAGTGGTCGTGACGTTTTACTAAATTTCAAGACCTTTCCAGGCCGTCTAATTGCGCAATATTAATCGGTTATGTGGTTCACTTCTACCACGGAATACGTAAAGTAAACGAAATCGTCAGATGAGTTGAGCTGTTGAAATTTAAATATTGCGCATATACTGAATTTAAGGGCTAACAATCTTACTTAGTTTGTATGATTATCAACTGAAATTAGATCGTGTATTTGTTATTGATTTCTCTACTGTGTGTAAAATTGTTTTAAAATAGCATTTTTACTAAGCTCGAGGTGATAAATATTGTATGATCTCATATCATTTGATTGAAGTGTCACTCCGTGAAGAAGGAAAATAAGGAAAACGGACAGAAAATTCAAACGGAAATTCAAGGAGAAAACTGATTCGTGAGTTACAATATGAACATTGATTTTTCCGTCTTTGACAAGTTGAGTTGTATCCGACTTTACTTATCTTTTGACTTCCATTACCAATGGATTCAACGTTGTGTGTTGGAGCGTTGAATGTGACATAAAGAGGCCATTTGCCTGTCGAAGTTTCCTTGAATCTGGAAAATGTTATCCGACATTCGGACATGTATAAAACATTACACGATTATTCTTCTACCCTTCTTAGGCGTTCACCATTAACGGTATCACACGTCAATATTTCAAAAGCGGAAAAATACTTACCCGGCCATGGAACGAGCTTTCACAGATTTCCACATTTTTCCTTTCTTGTTTCGCACTATATTCGGCGTAATATACATAATATAAAGAACATTATGTAATGCTGAAGATAGATTTTTAGGTTTCAACAACAACAAAACGTTTTGGGATATCGCAATAACCGAAAAAGTATTTTTTTCTTCAAACCAACCTTTCTGTAAACAATACTAGCGCCTAAGTGATCCGTGTGTATTCTCTTTATATTATTTTTTCTTTGAAAATGAATATTTCCGATCGACCTGTCCCGATTCGAAGCTCGGGAATTGAGAATTAAAATTTTGTGGGTTCTGTACATAAAGCCCCTGAAATATTTTTATTTTATTTTTTAATTTACGGTTTGAAAATTGTTGTATGGATAGTGCTGAACGCGTTGACTTTCATTTCATCTGTACTGTGACGTAAAAATTCAATTTTTCCAAATATTACTCAAAAGTTCTTTTTAAATACCTTTCTTGATTTATGTCTACACTATAAGCGTTTCTTCCTCATTATTGAATTTGTAAGAGCAAGTTCTCAAAGTTTGAAGCGCTTTTACAGTTTCTGAAAAAGTCAAAGGTTTGCTGAAAAAATGAACTCAAAATTGCGCATTTTGAGAAACTCTCAATACGACATTGCCTGAAATATGCTATGCATTTTTCAATGAAAAAGTGCCTCAGTAGACGTCAGTATGAAGAACGGCAAAGGTGCATATAGTTATTTTGAAATTTACCGATGGAAACTTATGATGTTATTATTTCTTAAATCGTAATCCTACATTCAAAAATCGGATTATCTGCATCTGTTCGTACGTTAATGAAGTTTGACCCCCTCCGGTGCACTATTCGGACCGAGATAAAATCCGAGGCGTCTCGTTGAAAAGTGGGAAAAATGCAATTTTTGGTGTGCGCGTCTGGATATTTTTAGTTTTAAGATATAAAATCCAGCGCACAAATTGGCTGCAATCGATCTGAGTGACATTTAATCACCACCGCTCACAATAATGCAATGCAAGGTGGCTTTTGTGACACCTCGTCGGGCGGGGTTCGGTTCTGGTTCTTCAACACCGTAGGGGATGTATAGAGCCCGTCCCGAAAGGATCACGAGGTAGATGTACGAGTCCCCACACAATTTATTGTATTTTTTTTTGTTTATTTGTAAGCTCCCGTTGATACTTATTACTCACTATGCCTGAGAGTAAACATGGCTATAAACTATAGTATGTTGAAGAGTCTTTTTATGATGTTGTTCAGTAGGAATAATAAATTATTTTGGATATACGGAAATACTTTTAAAAATATTAAGATGCGCCGGAAGTGCCACATTGAATTATATATGTAATATTGTCTACTATTTACTTCTAAAAGATTACAAAATAATGTTTCGTTGGATTTTAGCGTTTCAATGATGAAAAATAAAAATAATATTAACAAAAAAGGAAACAGAGAAAGATAGTACATATGTACAAAAGAGTGGAAACATCGGAAACATTGTTTCTGAATTCTAGGATTCAGCTTTACGTAAAACTCCCTTAGTAAATGGAGTCTTTTAATTTACTTTCTAATCTTGCATCGTTGATTTTAAAGTATTTACACTCTGAAAAATGTGCAAAGCTAAAATAATTTGCAATTTGATAAATTTGCTTTTAGCATATTGTTAATAAATTTTCAACACTCTGCAAACTGCTTTCAATTCACACGATTCTTAAATAATTTTGAAATTATTTATTTAAGGTCACCTTATAAACAGCTAGGTCATTGGCGACCACAGTTACAAAAATAAAGTAGTTACAAATATAGTACTTACAAATACACACTGGTTACAAAAATTCAAGGAATACAAATACATTAGAGATAAATCCTTAATATAGAATATGACACGACAATATATAACTAATTGCTAATTACATTTTGTCAGATTAAACTTGGAGGATTAAACTAAAGAGTTGAATAATCTTCATGTGGCCGGAATAAGAATTGAATATTCAGTGGAGATCACTATTAATGTTAAAATTGGCTCTGTCAGAGGTCATCACATGGCAATCAACTACAAGGTGCTTAGATATGGAAGACCGCAATTTTGGCAAGGATCTGGATGAGGCCTTTTCTTCAGGTAGCTATCACTGAGGTTAAAATGTCCTACACACAGTCTGGTTATAACCACTTGATGTCTTCTGCTAAGACTAACGGACGTGATGGGAGATTCTTCTATATTCGTCCCAACTGCATGTCATTTAGAAGGCACCATTTTCCATTTCCGGTCCCAAAGCTTCTTAACCGCAAATAAGAGGTAGATTTTAAGGTTCGGAAGTGAGCCGCCAGCTTCAGTTTCCATTTCGGAGAGACAGATTGCTGCTTTTGCTACTGCGTCCGTCTGTTAGAGTTTTCAGTTTTTATAAAAGGAAGAGTTTACAGCTGTCCGAACCCTCGCGTATCTGGAGGAACCCATGTGTGCACCACGGCGCCCTTATTTCCACACTGTGTAGTCGCAGATGTGTTTACATCGCGGACAACAGAGGCCTTCAAAGTAGGTAGCCCTGGGGAATTGGGTGCAATGGTCGCGGGCGAGGACGACTTGGACGTGTGTTCACGCCTCATCCCGGTCTCCTCCCCCGAGCCTCCGCCTCCCCGTTTTTCCGCCCTACACAGGTCGGAAGTTCAGCGCACACATGACGAGAGAATAAACGGATCGGAGCTTGGGCGGTGCGGGATGGACACACCCTCCGCGGAGCCGGTTTTGAAGTTCGAGCGGTCACGTCTGCCTGTGGCGCTCCGGGCGATGTCTAACTTTTGGACAGCGACACTCCATCGCCTACGGCGTTTCGACCTCCCTCCCGCACCCTCCCGCTCTCTGTCACTTTGCCCGCCGGAAGCCGTATCCGGGCCTTCCATTGAACTCGGTGAGCTCCTCGGCGGAGGACGTTGTGTTCGATGGATGTCACTGGGAGCGGTAGCTCAGTGCATCAGCTGTCACCGGCAGGTCCTAGCTTCGAGTCCTGACGGCGGAAGGATTTTCGACACTAGCTTTTCATTTTCGTCGAATTAGGTCGCTGTCTGGAGGAGAATTCTTGCGTCCGGCTGCTCCGATCGGTAGTTTTCCCTGATTTCTCCAATCAACACCAGGTGACTGCCAAAGCAGTACCATTATCAAACGAGCCATGGACCACACGCGATCTTTCCTTCCTCTTCCTTGCTTTATCCTCTACCCTTCCACACACACACTAACATGTACTACACTACCACATATTCCGGGAGACCGGTCGGGAGCTTAGAGCTTGTCCCGCCTGGGTCGGTGCCCCGCTGGTGGGAGAGTCCTGGTTAGGGGGAAACCCCGCTAGCAGACGCTAGGTTGGCACTGGATCTTTCCATCCAGCGGAGGAAGATCACCGCCATCTCCCAAAGGAAAAACCATGCTCTGCACTTACGGGGCGAATGACCTAACCTGTTGACGGGCGCGGAGTCACTAACAACCAACCAAGCAATCGATGGGTGTCACAACGCAGAAAAACTATTACAGGGTCCTGGTTACGAAAGAGTGGAAAAATCCAGTTGCTTAATTTAGAAAAAAATCATCTAAACTTTCGTGTAGCCAGAATCCACGTTTTATGGGTCTTTCATACAGAAAAATCGATTGACAGGAAAACGTCTGTCCGTGTGTGTCTGTCCGTCTCTGACCAACGCTAGTGGCTAAACCGTTCAGCCAGTTTTCTCCAAAATTGATATTCCTCTATCAATCAAGCTGACGCAGCGGCCCCTTGAATTTTAAGTCGATATTTTAATTTTGAGGCGTACTTTATATAAGAATCCTGGAACATTTTCAAAATAAAAAGAAATAGTTCCATCGTTTTTGTTTCTTGTTTGACATTGTAAAGGACGTATCAGATAATGGAGTCTTCCTACATCTACAATTATGAAAATAATTTTACCTTAATGAACTGTTTCTTAAAGATTTTGAAAGAAGGCCCAATACAGTTTCTCGAAAATTTGAGTACTTTTCGCGGGACAGGAAGTACGTGATGTTTTAGCATCACGAGTTTCAAACGTATCCATTTTTTCGTTTTGCCCCTCTTCTCTTAGATGCGTACGTGTAATTTTTTTATAATTATTAAGAATGGTTGGATTTCTATTGTTTTCTACAAGCAGTTCTTGTATTGTACCGTCTTTTGTTGTAATAGGCGGAAGAGTACGGGTATTAATTAGCTAATTGTGGCCTCATATATTATTATTATTATTATTATTATTATTATTATTATTATTATTATTATTATTACTGTCCTATGTTCAAGGAGGATTACTTCATGTTTAATGCCAAAATGGCTTGAAATGTTATGCAAATAGCAGAATTTTTTAAAAAATTGTGGCTATTACAAAAATGCTGCGCATGTTTCTTTGGAAATGAATATTTTTAGGAACTGTTACATCGCAATTCATAATGTACTGAGGTGGCGAGAACGAGTCAAAGCACAAATTTATTTTCTGATTGCTCTTGACGTTGAGTTTTAACGAAAATAATCTAACGAAAGAACAAACATATATTGAGCAATGTAATCGTCGTTTTATTCATTCCAAAATTTTGTATCACATGGAACGCAAATATGAAAAACTCTGATGTTTGGAAGAAAGAGATTTAGTCACTCACGATATAGCACACCATATCACATTTGACACCCGATCCCATCTTGTGTTCGTTAGACGACGAAAGTGGACCAAGTGCACCTCTGCTAACATTACGAAGCTGCGGAGTTTGATTCATGGAATAAGCAAATTGTAGAACATTATCTAGCAACACTGCAAACCCTTGGTTTGAGGGAGTGACACTTTTTAAGAGTAAACCCTTGCATTGCACAATACATATTTCATTTCTTTTTGATAAGTTTTGATAATATTAATCTAATAAAGATTCATTTCTAAACTACCACGTTATCGAGGTCATTCTGAATGTTATAAACTGTATTTAAAAAAAAGTATATCTTGATATCTCTGACAGAAATACATTTCTTCTTTTCCACGTATACACACATCAACTGCATCTGTTAATCGATTGATATTTTCACACCCGACATCGGAACTGCCCACCATTACCCCATTAGGTAGGATTATAACTGCTCCCAAAGCGACTAAAGTTATTAAAAAATGCTATGACATACGACTCAGTTGATATTGGGAGCTGTTCTGTTTCGTCTCACCGTCACCACGCCTCCTCCGCCGAGAGTGCGGGCGCGTCGCAATTAATTTCAAGCGCAAACACTGCTCAATAATAAGAGCTAACTGTTCCTACATTGCGATAAGTTTTAATAATATTATTGTCAGTACTTATTGATCGATTATTTTGTTTCTGGATGCGTCACTTCTAGGATCATTCCTACGGTAACCGAAATATTACATGCCGATAATATTCTCAGGAGATGGGACCAGAAGAGGTGTCACAGGGAAACAACTGATTTCACAGCAGTGCCTCTACCTGGAAGGTCCTAGTTTGGAGTGCCAAAGGTGGTAGGATTTTCGACTCTATCACGTCCGCTAGGTCGAAATCAGTTGCTATCTGGAGGGGAATTCTAGCGGACGGCTGCTCCGATCGGTAATTTTCCGCGGATTCTCCGATCAACACCAGGTGTATACCGAAGCAGTACCCCACCATACGGGACACGGACCGCGCGCGGACGGTCGTTTCTCTTCTTTGCCCTATGCTCACCCTGATTTACACACACACACTTATACACTCACACTACACTACCACACATGCTGGCAGACCGACCAGAAGGTTAGAGCTTGTCCCGGCTGGGGCGGTGCCCTGGTGATAGGAGATACCTGGTTGGGGAAAACCCCGCTAGCTGACGGGAAAGGCGACGCCAAATCTCATCATCCAGCAGAGTCACATGCCGCCGTCCGAAGAAGTAGCATACACTACACTCACGGGAGTAATGACTTTAGCAGTAGACACTCGCAGACACAACTTATCAATCGGGACATGGAATTATCTTCCCCTACTAGAACGTGAAAACCGGCGTCGATTTATCTAGTCGACTTGTACGATCCCTCTTCCCCACCGGGAGCACCCCATCAACATGGCACCGGCCCAAATTCCATGCGCGCACGATGACTTGATCCTCCAGATTTACTTTACTTTACAGCACTTTAATATTTTATGTGATTATTTTCATATTTCAGATATTTATTTGTTATTAAAAGCTACCTATTCAACGAAACAGATGATATGGATGCAGACTAAACGATTTTATTAAAAAAGTTATTAAAACGTGTGTGGAAATATACACAGAAATTGTAGGTTTATTTGAAACAGGGGGTTATATTCAGAAAGTGACTAATGTAATTTCCTATTATCATTTCCGGTTCTAACTCTCAGGCGTAAATAAAATGCATTTTCTTTCGTGACCCAAATGTTCTATTACCATGTACGTAGGCAAATCAAAAGGTAGGCCCCTGAGGGAGCACTCTATGTGTCATGACCTTAGCCTATGCGGAGCAAGCAACGGTTACGCGCTACGCGCCTCAAGGGGTGGTTTGTGTGGTATCTCGTGGTGTTGTGTGTACAGAGCCGACTAAACTTAATGTCGCGTCAACTGGATGTTCATTCCGAAATCGAGATTCGTTCGTACTGTCAAACGTTGAACGGGTTGCGTTAAACAATTAAAGAAAAGCGACGGGAAGATTGATCGCCGGTGTGATTCTGATGCACGATAACGCAACGCATCACACGGCCCACAAAAGGTCCGAAATGCTGCAGCGATTCAAGTGGGAAGTTTATCATCATCCTGCGTACAGACCAGATTTAACGCAATGCTATCATCATGTGTTCGGTAAGCGGAAAAAAGATCTCGATGCTGGGTCAAGTTTCATGGATAAATGTGTGAAAATATACATAGAAATAGTTGGTTTATATGAAGAAGGTGGTTATATTCACAAAGTGACTAATTTAATTTCCTTTTATCATTTCCCGTTATAACTTTCAAGAGTAAATAACATTTACTTTCCTGGCCCTTAAGTTGTATTACCATGTACGTAGGCGAATCAAAAGGTAGGCCCCTGCAGGAGCACTCTATTTGTCAAGACCGAAGAGCACTCTATTTGTAATCACTCTATTTGTGGTGACCTATGCGGAGCAAGCAACGGTTACGCGCTACGCGCCTCAAGGGGTGGTTTGTGTGGTATCTCGTGGTGTTGTGTGTACAGAGCCGACTAGACGTAATGTCGCGTCAACTGGATGTTCATTCCGAAATCGAGATTCGTTCGTACTGTCAAACGTTGAACGGGTTGCGTTAAACAATTAAAGAAAAGCGACGGTAAGATTGATCGCCGGTGTGATTTTGTTGCACGATAACGCAACGCATCACATGGCCCACAAAAGGTCCGAACTGCTGCAGCGATTCAAGTGGGAGGTTTGGCATCATCCTGCGTACAGTCCAGATTTAACGCAATGCTATCATCATGTGTTCGGTAAGCGGAAAAAAAATCTCGATGCTGGGTCAAGTTTCATGGATAAATGTGTGAAAATATACGTAGAAATAGTTGGTTTATATGAAGAAGGTGGTTATATTCACAAAGTGACTAATTTAATTTCCTTTTATCATTTCCCGTTATAACTTTCAAGAGTAAATAACATTTACTTTCCTGGCCCTTAAGTTGTATTACCATGTACGTAGGCGAATCAAAAGGTAGGCCCCTGCGGGAGCACTCTATTTGTCAAGACCGAAGAGCACTCTATTTGTCATCACTCTATTTGTCGTGACCTATGCGGAGCAAGCAACGGTTACGCGCTACGCGCCTCAAGGGGTGGTTTGTATGGTATCTCGTGGTGTTGTGTGTACAGAGCCGACTAAACTTAATGTCGCGTCAACTGGATGTTCATTCCGAAATCGAGATTCGTTCGTACTGTCAAACGTTGAACGGGTTGCGTTAAACAATTAAAGAAAAGCGACGGGAAGATTGATCGCCGGTGTGATTTTGTTGCACGATAACGCAACGCATCACATGGCCCACAAAAGGTCCGAAATGCTGCAGCGATTCAAGTGGAAGGTTTGGCATCATCCTGCGTACAGTCCAGATTTAACGCAATGCTATCATCATGTGTTCTGTAAGCGGAAAAAAAATCTCGATGCTGGGTCAAGTTTCATGGATAAATGTGTGAAAATATACATAGAAATAGTTGGTTTATATGAAGAAGGTGGTTATATTCACAAAGTGACTAATTTAATTTCCTTTTATCATTTCCCGTTATAACTTTCAAGAGTAAATAACATTTACTTTCCTGGCCCTAAAATTGTATTACCATGTACGTAGGCGAATCAAAAGGTAGGCCCCTGCGGGAGCACTCTATTTGTCAAGACCGAAGAGCACTCTATTTGTCATCACTCTATTTGTCGTGACCTATGCGGAGCAAGCAACGGTTACGCGCTACGCGCCTCAACGGGTGGTTTGTGTGGTATCTCGTGGTGTTGTGTGTACAGAGCCGACTAAACTTAATGTCGCGTCAACTGGATGTTCATTCCGAAATCGAGATTCGTTCGTATTGTCAAACTTTGAACGGGTTGCGTTAAGCAAATAAAGAAAAGCGACGGGAAGATTGATCACCGGTGTGATTTTGTTGCACGATAACGCAACGCATCACATGGCGCACAAAAGGTCCAAACTGCTGCAGCAATTCAAGTGGGAGGTTTGGCATCATCCTGCGTACAGACCAGATTTAACGCAATGCTATTATCATGTGTTCGGTAAGCTGAAAAAGGATCTAGATGTTGGATCAAGTTTCATGGTATGGTGTGTGGATACATACATAGTAGAAATAGTAGGTTTATATGTAAAAGGAGGTTATATTAAGATAGTGAGTAATTTAATTTCCTATTATTTCCGGTTCTATCTTTTAGGCATAAATAAAATGCATTTACTTTCGTGGCCCTAAATTTGTATTACCATGTACGTAGGCGAATCAAAAGGTAGGCCCCTTCGGGAGCACTCTGTGTCATGACCGTGGTCTATGTGGAGCAAACATCGATTACTTGTTACATGCCATTACCAGTATCCGTTATAAAAGTTTGAAGGAAAAAGTGTAGCCATTTTTGAGAAAATGACGTTTGAGCGTTTTTGAAAATATGAAATTTTGAGCTCGTATCCACAGAAAACTGTGGAGTTTTCTAGAAACTGGATGTGACATTATTTAAATCACATGTACTCCTGATGATAAAAATAGGAAGAAATTGTGACTAATGTAAATATTACCGACGTGAGAAAATCAAAAAAAAACTACGTTTTTGTAACTTTTGGAAAACAAAAGGATTGAGCAATATGGCGTGCATCTCATCCTATACGTTACATTTGGTCCTACCTCTACAAAAAATTTAAAGAATAAATTTGTATATGGTTTGGAGAAAATTGTGTTTTTGTTATTACTTAAAATTGCAAATATTGCAGGCACAATTGCACGAATACTACTAAAATATTTTAAATAATTCGTATGACCGTTATGAAAGAACTATTAATAAACAAGAAATTTTCTATGAAGGAAAAATCTGTATCTTCAATTTTGTAGTCGTAGTTAAACGCCGAAAAGAATACGCAAATTTTCGCCAATTTGGAGTCAACAGTGAAATTTCGGACCAATGTCACTTTTATAAGTGCATTTTACACTATTCTTACAAAAAATTTGCAGCCGTTTTTGAAAAAAATGTTGAAAATGTCCGGGGGGCTTCATGTAAAGTACCCTTCAGTTTTAAAGATCGTTTTTCAAAGTTTCAAAGGTTTGACTAGATTGACAGGGTATTCATCAATTTGGAAGAGATTGTACGGAAGGTTCAGGCGCTAGTGTTCAGGCACGGTGTTCAGACAGATGGACGGACGGACGTTTTGCCCCCCACCCCGAAAAAAAACACTTTTTATGTATCAGTGAACCCCAAAACGTTTATTTCCGTTGAAATATCGATATCGATTTTTCAGAGCATTACATAACTTTCCCTATACTTCATATATTATATACGGAGTATACGAGAAAGTAAAAAAATATCTTGCATTGCTTCTTATTGCAATGTGTTCCAAGACGCGTTCTAACACAGTTTTCTGTCTATGCACTGCACTGTCTGCACTAGTCTCAGCACTGCACTGCCGTGAAGTATATAGAACCCGCCTGTCCCTGCATCTCCTGCTGTGGAGTATCAAGAAAATGTGCGCGATTAGTTTGATTGATTCATTTTTTCGTGTTTCCGGGCACGTCAACTGCTTTGGTCATTATTCCCGTTAGTGTAGTGTATGTTTTTTTTCTCGGGAGATGGCGGTGATCTTCCCCCGCTGGATGGTGAGATCCGGCGCCGACCTACCGTCGGCTAGTGGAGTTTCCCCCTAACCAGGACTCTCCCAGCAGCAGGGCCCCGCCCCAGCCTGGACAGGCTCTAAGCTCCCGACTGGTCTCCAGGAATATGTGGTAGTGTAGTGGATGTTAGTGTAAGTGTGTGTGTAAGGAAGAGGATAGGACAAGGAAGAGGAAGGAAAGACCGCGCGCGGGCCGTGGCCCGTTTGGTAAGGTACTGCTCGGTACGGCATTTTCCTGGTGTTGATCGGAGAAACCACGGAAAAGTATCGATCAGTGCAGCCGGCCGCTAGAATTATCCTGCAGACAGCGACTGTATTCGAGCTAGCTGCAAAGGTAGTGTCGAAAATCCTGCCGCCGTCAGGACTTGAACGTAGGACCTCCCGGTCAGAGGCGCTGCAGTCACATCAGTTGATGCACTGAGGTACCGCTCCCGGTGCGCGATTAGTAAAACAATCTGTGAACTCCCGACCGGTCTCCTGTCATGTGTACGAGTGTAATAGAATGTGTGTGTGAACGGGAGAGGAGGAGACAAGGATGAAGAAGGAAAGGTCGTACGCGATTTGTTGCCCATCGGTTACAGCACTACTCAGGCATTAGCCTGGAATACATTGAAGATGCCTCGGAAAACTACCGATCAGAACAACAATCTTCTAGAATTCTCGTCCAGACAGCGGTTACATTTGACCTGTCTCGCTGGTATCGATAATTCTCTACCGGATATCTGTACCTTCCGGTTAGAAATATTTTCTTAACAATTGCGGCCCTGAGCCTCCTCAACCGGTTAGTGTGAAAAAGAAACGAACATTTTGAACTTCTTTTCTCAGATTTTTCGTGAAAGTTCACAGTTTATTCTTTATAAATATAAAAAAGTATAGCATTGTATGCCCTTCAGAAAGACATTTATAAAATGTACTGACATTTGTAATTTAACTCAAAGGCATTTCTTCCCTTTCCGCCACTTTTCACCCACCACTCCCGAAAACCCGCGCAGCATATCACATTCGACACCGAACCCGCCTTCCATCTTGTCCATTAACTGCTCCAGCAGCCGGTCTGTGGCTGTTAGGAGTGTGCGACGATCCGTTGGATATCGAGAGCCGGCGGGGTTTTATCTCGCCGCCGCGACGCCTAATCCGCCGCCCGCGTCGGTGGGGCGTGGCGGGGCGGGGGCGGGCGGCGAAGCGTCTCTCGTTTCGGGCGGCGCTCGTCTTCGCGCCGATTGTTAACGAGGCGTGCGAGTCGTTACGGCGCGCCTGAGTATCGCGGGCCCCGGGGTGTCGCGTTGCCGCGCTGCCCGCCAGCCACCGAAACCTTGTTACCGCCGCTGCTTTACCGCCGGGTTTAAGCCCGCTAACGCGCCGGCGGCGACGTGCCTGCCGCTGCGGACGTGATCCTCCTATCGAGTTGCCGCGTCCCTCGAGATGGCGATTGAGTGCTGGAAGGGGGAGGGGCCCCGAAAAGCGCTTTTTCGTTGGCCCTCGCAGACGGTTTTTGCTGTTGGTTGGTTTCTAATTCACTTTGACAGAGTGCAAAAAATTATTCAGAACATTTACAATTTTCGAGGAAATTATATCGTAATTTTTACTTTCCCGCCCTTACGAAGGTACTTCGTAAGAAGATAATTGTAATGCTGCGGGGGAAAACGGCGAATTTTCGTCAGAAAAACTTCTTGCCGGGTCGTGGTAAAGAAAATGTAGATAAATCCTGTCGCTGTATATAGTAAATTACTTTCTCTTGCACGTGTAGCCAGAATTACTGTTTTTAGATTCATTGATACTGAAAAATAGATTGACGGCAAATCGTGCCTATGCGTCCGTGGTCAAAGCTAGCGCCTAAATCGTTTAACTGACTTCCTCCAAAATTGATATCCCCAGATCTATCGGAATGGAGTCGAGGCTTTTGAAGTTTCAGTGGTATATGAGTTGCGGCGTCTCTGGAGATGGCGATTGAGTGCTGGAACTGGCGGTAAGTGGAAGGGGGAAGGGCCCTGAAATGCGGTTTTTCTCTGGCCCTGGCAAATGGAAATTGCTGGTGGTTTGTTTATAATTCGCTTTGAGAGAGTGCAAAAGTGATTCAGAAATTTAAAAACTTTCGATAAAATCGTATTGTAATATCTTCTTTCTCACCTTTACGAAGGTACTTTCAAGAAGAGAAGCTTTTTCCAATCATATATATGGCGCGAATTTTAAATGTTTAAACTGAAAAAAATTGTTTTTCTTACTATCGTTCACATTCTTAAAAAATATAAAAAAAAACATGTTATAGTATGTTACAAGACCCATTTTAGGAGGGGGGGAATTGAGACAGCACTTCAACTTTATCACGTCGACAGTGAATTTCAAACATTTATTTATTTTTTCCTATATGAATTTGGCGTCAAAATTCGTTGACAAAAATACGAACCTTCAAAATAAAGTATGTTTTTCCGTCTCTGCAATTTTTTCAGCCTGATACACGCAATAGATGCTGAGAAAAAAATAAACATGCAAAACAAGTTTCTCGTTGTATCTCTGCAACAGATTGCCCTAGGAAGTTGAGTTTTTGTGAATCTACGTCATTTTGTATTCTCTTTCGTATGAGCATAATCGATTTGGTTTGTGGGCACTTTTCACCACCTTATTCGGCTTTACCCCTTCTACTCTTGCAGAACATGCTTCCGTCATCAAATAATATTTTGTAAGTTTCCTTCATCTCTTTTTCTAAATATATCAAATTTTCCCGTTTCTCTGCGCCAACCTGCATTTGTAGGTATTATAAGCACATATCCTTCAATTTTTGTTTGGCTTTTTGATGTAGTTTTTATTCATAAAATATCTTAATTTATAATGTAACAGTCGAGAATGATATATTTGTAAATAGATTTAAGAGAGGCGATACATTTAATGTAGATGTAACAAATACTTTTTATTTTACTTTAGGAAGTTTTGATCGCTGATTATGCTATTCAGAAATTGTTAGCTCACTTACATGCAATGAAGGCAAGCTTGTGTGAAATATTGTTTCTTTTTTGCATGCGATGCAAATACTGTAATAGTTAAATTTATTCGGCTTTGTTTCATTTGTAATAGTTAGAAATGACTACTGTTGCTGACACAGGCGATTTGTTTTGATTTGGTTGAATTCGACATTTTCGAGTTATAACTGCGTTTCTAGAATGGCAGAAATTACAATATTTCAACATTACGGAACTATTTACAATAATCCGAGAGAGTATGTGCTCTTTGTAGTACCTTAGTTTGAATACCTGCCTGCCGCATGATACTTCGGGGAGGTTGGTGACAGAGATTATACCGAGGAAAAATATAAAAGATAAGATCAAAAATATTATATATTTATGCTACGAAAGATAATTATTATTGAATGTTATTTGCGAAACAATAATTATTCAATTTTACCTCATCCTCCTCGGAAAAATTACTAGACAGAGTTTTTGCATTACATTTATTTGATTCGTATTAATGCTTCAGCATATCTTATTCTGCATGATGAATTTCAATTTTTAATCTAAATTTAACTCTTTACTACATTTAAATTAAGAACTTTCGCAAATTATATAAGAACGTTGTCAGGAACGGTGTTCATTTCAAATACGAAATAATTATAAAATAATATATGTTTCAAAATGCGTCTCCATTTATTACGTTCTGTCCTATTTCATGTATTGTCCTCTATTGGTGCAGCTATTCGCAGTGAAAGGGGACTAAAATCTTAAGTCTCCACGACGATACGTTTCACCAATTTTAAAAAAGTTCCATCGTGGAATCAAAGAAAGACGCAGATGAAAACGTAGAATGACTCACTCCACACTTCAAACAGACGAAAAATGATTGCCTTCAATCAGTAGTAATTAGCCATTATTAATTGTTTCATTGAATTTGTCATCATTACATTCTTCAATGATTAAAAAGTTAAAATAATAGTTTTCAAAAACGCAAGAGCATTCTGCAAGTGAAGCGTATGTATTTGAAATTTTCCTGATAATTCACGAACATTCACAATCTCAGAAATAACATACAAATAGGCATTTCAATCTGATATATGAAATTGAAAATTCGAATCGTATGCTTATGAGTAAATTAATTTAACGTAAATTAATTTAAACATTGTATAAAATATTTACATATCTAATATCTCTGAAATAGGTTATTGGCGGTACATATCATTTCAATGAGTAAGGTGGTCACAGACTTCATTGAGCAACTTCATTCACTAAGTACGTATTAAAGAAACACTGAAAATCGTTGTCGGTCAGATTTAGCCTTTCACTAATTCATGGTTCTTTAATTTTTGTTTCACAGTTTCAAGGCAACGTCCCCGTGATCTCGAGAACCATCTCAATAGAATGTCTAGCACTATTGGTAGCTCAAGAGATCCAGAAACGAAATCTAGGTTTATTTACTTAACGTCAAAGCCAGTTAAAATGTGTATAACGTACTAAGGAAAGATGTTGGTTTAGATAGACAACTGTAAATGAGATTTACAAGATACATCACGTATTATTTCACAGCCAAAATATCGCAGCATTTCATCACTGCACCTAAATTCATTTGAAGTTATAATAGCATTTCGGTGACTAAAAACAATCGTGAAAATTACAGAAAAAATATGCCAGATTTTTGAAAACTTTAATGGTAATTTGTTATTAGAAATTAAAGACATCGTTCATATTTCAAGATATAAACTAGCCTTTTGGAAATAAATACGTACTTTTGTTTATGCATATTTCCCTGCGTAAAAAACACGTACTTTGGTTTGGGCGCATTTCTCTAATTTTTAGCCTATTTGCATGCATATTTTGATGAATTTTAATGCATATAAATTGGCATCCTAGCTATGACTTTGTGTCAGTACAAATGGGCCTTTATTCTTGCCATTGCGCTAACTAGAAAATGTTTGCATAAT
This sequence comes from Teleogryllus occipitalis, assembly GCA_011170035.1. Taxonomy (NCBI): domain Eukaryota; kingdom Metazoa; phylum Arthropoda; class Insecta; order Orthoptera; family Gryllidae; genus Teleogryllus; species Teleogryllus occipitalis. The sequence goes on along the minus strand of BLKR01000391.1, from coordinate 151,475 downwards.
ATCAAAATATTTATGTAGCTGCAACGCATAACAAAATTACTCTTCAAAATTTCTTTTTAAGACATATTATTTACATGAATTATTCTCAGATTAAAATTTAATCTCCTGCGAGTTTAATTAAAAACGTGATTAAAGCAAACATGGAGGGCTCTTTGAAATTCAGTATATTCGAAATATGGCATGGCCGTTTACATCCATTTGATGATTGAATTCTCGCGTATGAATATTCACATATACTTTTCGACATGATTATATCAATTCTAATAATACTCTTTTTGAATGTTGGAATAATAGAAATATTATACTAGCTAGGGATGGGGTTTTAGACGTAAAGAAAACGCGCACAAATTGCACATGTCTCTCATAGAACGTTACACAGTTTCTAACTGGTTTTGACCTCAGATACACACAAATAAAACTTTTAAATCACTCGAGGAAACTGGAAACATCCCCATCCTTCAACTACAAACACGGAAGCAATACCTTCTCCCATACGTACTACTCGCGTAACTTTTCTTGAGCGATGGATTTAAGAAATGCGTGCGGATTGGGGATATTAGTTACCAAGTCGGCCACTAGAGTATTTACAGTAATGCCAACCTCTGAAAAATCAAAGTCAAACCCGCTACGTGTGCGGCCGGGTCATCGCTCTGAGTCAGCATCAGCAAGGTCACTACATAGAAGGTTTTGGTGCTCAAGTTGTTATCAAGATAAATAAAAATTCATCTGGCATTGATAGTGACGGCGTGGCTAGTCAGATTTGAAAACGATTTGAGGATTGGTTGGAGAGAGCAACGATAATCTACTACTGTGGAAGTATATCTGATTTTTTTTACACAAATCAGTAGAAAGGGGAAACCGAGCTCTGGAGGACTGAGCAGTAATAAAAAATACACATTCTGTCATATGTCGGGTCGCTCGCGGATAGATAATTTGTGAAATTGGAACTTGTAATTTTTCATGATATTTAGTAACGTTGGACTCCGAATAATTTACAGTGTGTTAAAATTATAGCTCATGAACAGTTTAGACTTTAATTATTTTTACAACACGCGGACATTTGAACTTGTAAGAAGTCGTATTTGATAGGGTTTGGAAATATTCTGAACGAGTAATTAATTTGTGGAACTTTAAAACATTTCCGCTGTGTAATCTTAAAAAACTGGGTATTATTTTTGCAAGTCAATCGAACTAGAACTACGAATATTTGAAGTAGTGCGGATCAGTGGCTCGGCAACGTTCGCGTGGAAGAACAGGAGAGAAGAACGCGGTACTTCGACTCTGGAATTCGCATCACCGGGGAGAAGAGAAGATGGTCCTTCGTGGCGACGTCGATCAAGAGCGCGCGAAGTATATTGCAGTATAAAGGTTCGAACAAGGTCATGACCAAAGGAGTCTTTCTGTTGCAAAAAGCAATAAATCCTAAATTTCTTTTTGAAAAGAAGAAAAGAGATTTTCATTGGCCAATTCGAGCTAATAAGTAGCTAGATAATATATTTGTTTTCAGATTCCTCGCTAGTCTGTATGGATGGCAGATCGGGTAATCGGCTATCAATAGGTAATAGCGATTATTTCAGACGCAACCCATCGACCCAGCTAGCGGTACAATATTTAGTTTTCTTTGAAGCAATAATAGTTAAAAATATTATCGTAACCTTTTTCCTGGCGCCCATGTTAACATAAATTCGGAAACGGGTTGCGACGAAACGCCCAATAATTGTGAGCAGGTTGTGGGCATGTTTCAATACGGTTCACGATATCGAAATGTATTTTCCACTTAACAATATGGAATCGTAGAACAAGTAATAGGTTGTAGAGATATTGTTTGAAATATTTTTAGTTTTGATAAATTTAATCATCTTTGATTTTCTACATGGAATTATATATTTTTCTCGTCAGCAATAGATAGATCATAAAAAGACGGAATACAATGATATTTCATCTGTTAATGTTTTAATAGTAATTTGAGTATAAATATAAACTTTTAGACACATGATTTTAAATTAAAGAGACAATATTTCCTGTAGCACCCATTGTGACTGCCGCCTCTGAGGAAGGTGACCTTTGCAGTGCCAAGACTTACAGTACCCGCAGCGTATAAGCGAATGGCAGTTTAATGCGCTGTTGCCACATATTCATACGCACGTGACACTACCTACATCACGGATGCATTAAATCTCAAAACAATAACACTTACTAGCAGGCTATAACACGTCTTGATATCATGTTCAAAACTTTGGCCAAAGCCCAACCTTATCGCCTCCGCAACTTCGATTAAGTCAGATGAGCGGCAGCACTGAATTCTGGCTGTAAGAAAGTAAACAAATCATCGCAAGTAGATTGCTTCAGAGCAGGTCACATGACGTACCACAGCACGTGGCGAGAGAACTGTCCGTGTTGCTTACATGCTGCCAGTACTGAAGGGGGAGAAGGGTGACTGAACGTAGAGACAATGGGGGTTGTGACTGAACGTTGTAGCTATTGTTATACAATAGAAGTATAACTACAGCAATCTATTTTCTCGTCACGACGAACACAGGAACAAACAATAATAACGGTGAAAACGAAAGATTTTTCGCATGAAATTAATCATCTTCTCTTTCGGTGGAAATTTCAAAGCATCGATGTACATCGCCACAAATTACTGCTATGTGTTCGTCGGCCCTTGCACACCCAACTGCTGATATGCATTGTTGTTGTCCGGGACGCAGACATTAATCAATAATATGTGTACATTTTATTCTGTTTTTCACTTGTTATCTACGTCTTACTTTCGTTTTGTAAATTTAATGAATTACATGGAGATAATATAATGAAAATCTTCAACCTTTCATTTCTTTTCTTGTATTTGAAATTTTTAAAATGGTGGTTACTGCTTTCAGCCACTTAACATCCAGTTTGATTCTTGTAAAGTTTGACACTTATCTTTGTTAGTATTTCTTTAAACTACCAATTACTTTATATTGTTCATTTCAGTGATCGATGCTTTGACATTTCAAATAGTAAATGAAAAGTTCAGTCGTGAGGAATAAATGGAAAAATATTTTATTCTGATCGTAAATTTTGATGTTTGTTCCTTTGTCCTTCTAGTTAAGACTACGGATTACTGTAATTGCGCCTGTACCCCCACTGCCACCTCTGTCACTCTCCCCCCTTCCCAGAAGACTCTGCAAAGAGACGGCCACCATCCCCAAGGCAACAGTTGCAAGGGCCACTGCAAGGAATTTGATCGGTTTTATTTAAAATTACGTGTTTGAAAGTATTATTTTAGTAAAACTGTTAAGTAATTAACAAATCAAACATGATTATATTCCTCTTCATATGATGTATCCATTGCTAGTGGGAAAAATTATAGTCCCATTTAAAAAATCAAAGATGATTAAATTTCTCTGAAACTGAAATAATGAAAAATGTCTGTACATCATAGTACTTGCTCTATGATTCCGCTTTTGATGAACTTAAACTGCATTTTGATCGTGAACCATTTAGAATCTTAGATGTTACGAGGCCCACAGGTAATGAGATTAAAATTGTACTTGTTTTATTTCATAATTTCAAATCTGATTATTGTGATTTTTTGTTTTTAATACTTTCATTCTAACCAATATCATCAAAATTTTTTTTTCATTTTCAGAAATACTTCTGTTTCAATATATGCAAGACTCTATAGATCTCGTTGATAACACTTTAATTTTATATTATTAATTTTGTGTTAAAAAACATAGTATTTTTAATGAAATATTATAATTAATATTACTATTTTAAATATATATTACTTGGTTTCATTTTATTAAAATGTTTCAAAGTTTACATAAATTTTATGTAAATATTTGCATCATTATTATGTTAGAAGTGGTTGTAGATTTGCAAACGTTTTATGCAAATTTTGTGCAAACTTTGTAAAAAACAGAATGTATGTAAAATTTGTATAATTCCTGGTTATCGGAGTTATTTAATTTTTTTATAAAAATCATTATCGTATTGTTCAATTCATTGGATATAACATTGTGGATCTACCTTCTTTTTCTCTCAAATTAGTATTTACTAAAAAAAGGAACGATCAAATTTATTTACATATCATAAAAATGTAGAAGAGTTTTGTAACACTAGAAAGTCAGAAAGTGAAGTCTAAGAATATTGCGCAAGCCTATTCCAATTTCCGAGTAGAATACGCATGCGCATTTATATCCTTTCATATCCGCAGTTTTACTGCACAGCTTCCACAAAAATCCACGATATCCCGCATTCGAACAATGTACCTCTGGCAACATCGGACCAATGGAAATTGCGGAAAATCATGTGCATGATCACGTGGTCTATTTCCCGCGACTCACTTTCTGCTTGTCGCCATTTTCACAGTGCGCTCTGTTGAGAGATCAGTGTTGTGAAATTCAGTTGACGTTGTCTTTTTGATGGCGGTTTAGTTACTTATTCCAAATATGTGTGATTCAACTTGTGAATGAATTGCCTGTGGAGTAAAGGTTATTACAAATGAACTGCTTTTTCGAGAGAGGAAATGGAATATCTTTCTGTTATCCAGACCAAACTTTAGTTGGTAAGTATAAGCATTTCACGACTTTCATGAAATTTTCGATATATGTTTAGAATCCTATTTATTATTATTATTATTATTATTATTATTATTATTATTATTATTATTATTATTATTATTATTACAGTTGCAAAATATACCTATTTGTTGTATACTTTTTTGTGTTTGACAACAATCTTTCATCAAATGCATGTGACTGTCGCAGAAACATTACAAAATGAAGTTTGGAAGAATTTTTTTAGGTGTTTATATCTCGCATTAGTTTGTAATTTTAAAATATAAAATTAATTTCAAATGATATTCTTTATTTTAATATTACGGAGTTTATAATTTAAAGTAATATGTTTTCCGGTTATATTTAAAGCGAGGAAAACAATCACATATTACATTTTATTGCTTGAATAAAGCGAAATTATTTGGTGAGTTCTTAGGGAAAGGCCACGGTTTAGCTGTAATCTATGACGTTATATTTCTGAGTCACAATCATGTTTATGATTTTAACGCTGTGAATCCATACTATTCTAGTGTAATATGTAAGACAGCAATCTAAACGAATTAGTATCGGGTTGTCAGATTAAAGCATGAAATATACGTTCTGTATATTCATAAAGAAAAACTAGGATAATATACAAACTTAACTACTCGATTTTACACAAATTTCAAACCTACCGATTCAACATATTGACCATCTGAACTACTTCGACACAATGCCATGACCGGAGAGTAAAAAAAAAATACATTTATTTTTCCGATGATTTCATTGCGGTGGTATCAATCTAAAATCATAGGCTTAGGATATTCATAATAAAATATAATTTCCAAAATTTTATCACGTAAATAATGTGAAACAATGTGAAGATTTGTTTTTGTTACTCTTTGTTCTCAAGCTTCGACTTTTTAATGTTTCATTATCACGCTCCCATTGTTTTTATGAACAGATATTATGTCTATTGTTGTGCTTCCATTTCCGACTATTTTACACATTACTCTTATCTATGTCTTCGTACAATATTCAGACATGTTAACTAAATTTCTTATTCAAAATTATTCTTTCCTGAACTTTATTTTTGCCACTTCCTTTGAAGATTCTGTAATAAGGGTGAACAAATTGTCAGATGTACCTAATTGACTTTTTGATATACAAGGAAGTTGTTTATATTGCGTTGTCCAGACTCAAGGAAGTCGAACACTTGATCTTCCAAGTTTTATTTATGAGCATTCTTTAATTAATTTTATTATATATTTGTTTATTTTATTGAACTTATTTTTAAGTAAAAAACTGTGACGTATAAAAACTGTAATTGTTTTTTGAGTATAAATTTTCTCTTTCGCTATATTGAGATTAATTATAAAGGTAGCACCTAACGTTTTTCACAAAATTTGATAACAAAACTTATGTGCTGCCGCCAAACTATTTCCATCGGGAAATGAGCTACATATTTTCATTGTCGTTTGATTTCGTCTTGAGATATGGCGTAATGTCTAATGGGATGGAGACCAGTGTTTTAAATGCACAAAAAGCTGCTCGAAAGTCGAAAAATAGTATAAAGTACTTCAATTCTTATAGTGATGTTACAAATATGTATCAGACAGACCTGTGCGAACTTTCAGCACTTCAAAAAATAATTTTTTTAATAGTGAATGTAGCTTGATAGCCAATCGTAACTTTGAACCGCTTACCACAAAAAATTCACATTTTACGACTCTATCAGATGACATTAAATTATTAAAAATATGATACAAAAGAATAAGTCCCAAGTAAAATATTTTCTGCTTCATAACGTTTCTACGCAAAAAGAGAATATACCGAGCGTCAAAAAGGAAATTAATATTAACTTTAACAATGATATTTAGTGTTTCATTGACCTCTGTACTGTATAATTCTAAACAATCTGTAACAAGTCTTGTACCTCAGCTTTTGAGCCAGTGAACCCCATCTAGATCAGGTGTTTCTTCCAGTTTTCCTGATCAAGCAAATGCTGACTTGGCCCCTTGCTTTTCTTCTGGATATAAATGTAACTTCATTATCTGTGCAAGTTTTCTAGAGTTAAAGTAATTTGTAATACATGCAAACATTGTGCTCAACATCACTATTTTCGTCCATTTTGAATGATGAGAATGGCTCAAAACCATGTTCAAAGTAACGACTGATTTGTGTGTCGTGAAAGAGCTGCTCGCTCATCGCCCAGTTTCGAAAGATACCTGAAAGTCCCTGTGACGCCACTTTTCTAACCGTGGAGACACTCAGGGAACCAGTCTACCCAACTGCTAACTTAAAATTCCCTAAATGAAACTTTTTGGCCGTCTTTTCGGGATGTTGCCCCACTGTGCGGGCGTGGCGTGGGCGTGGGCGCGGTGCAGCCCGGAGGGGCGGCGGCTGGCGCTGCCCGGAGCCGGGGGCGAGGGCCGAGGCGCCGGCAGCGGCAACCGAGCACGGGAAGCGCGACTTGCCAGCGCCGAATCCGGTCGCGCCAAGGCAGATAATTAGGCTGCTCTGTGGGTGCATATCCGCTGCCCGGTTATTACAGGCGGCGCGCAGAGCGTTGCGGGAGGCGGGATGAGAGTTGTGTGTTGAACTCCGGATGTACGGCGCACACGCTTTGGAATGTCACAGGGTGATGAGAATGATGACAAATTTCCACGGAAATTTATTGTTGTAAAATAATAGAAAAAATATTTTTTACGATGAAGTAAATTATATATTCTTCAAATGTTTAGCAGACACGTTGAGTTACGTCTTGAAGTAGGGTCAGTTATTGACTGAGAACCATCCTACATGTTCGAAACAGACGTTTAGATCCCTTATTTAGCCTTCAACGCATCTGGAAATTTATTATTAACTTCAACTATATTGTTTAAAACTAATGAAAACCGGGATAACCGTAGGAGAGATGGAGTAATTATTGATTATTGTTTTGTGATATTGGGAGTGTAGTGAACTGATTTCTCCATCGTCTAGTGAATTTATACAATTCAAAAATTAACAGAAATAAATTAAAATTTGATATATTTTTTTAAAAATTAAGGTCGCCATAGAAACAGGGTCATTGGCGACCACAGTTACAAAAATACAGTAGTTACAAATACACAATGGTTAAAGAGTTGCATGGAATACACACGCATTAGTGATAAATCGTAAATATAGAACTTCTACATGAGACTGACAATATATAATCAATTGCTAAACACATTTAACCAAATTAAATTCGATAAGGAGTTGAATAATCTTCATGTGGCCCGAACTCTAGTTGAATATACAATGAAGATCATTATAATATTAAGATTTGCTCAGTCAGTCGTCATCAGATGGCAATCAACTGTAAGGTGCTTAGTAGATACTGGAAGACCGCAATTTGGGCAAGGATCAGGAATATAATTTTTCATCGGGTTGCTATGACTAAGATTAAAATGTCCTATACGCAGTCTGGTTTTTACCACTTGATGTCTTCTGTTAAGACTAATGGACGTGATAGGAGATATAATTTTGTGGCCATGAATCTTCATCAAATAACAGAATGAAACGTAAAAAACACTTTCAGATTTTTTAAAATGCCATTAATTCAAAAAGGATTAATAGGAACATGAAATGTATTTTACAGAGAGAGAATTTTACAGAAAATGAATAGGACGCCAATTTCATGGGAATATTTATTTCATTGAATTGCAGTACCACTATTAATTACATTTATCGATAAATACACAGGGAAAGAATTCAAAAATACCTAACCCCAATAGACGAGATAAATTGTTTCTGCGATAGCAGTAGTGATGTCGGTGATAAGGGTTGTACGGAAGATTTGCCAAATGAATTTCACAACTGCATCGACTCTATAGATTTAAATTTTCTGTGTGTAATCGAAGTCTTGTGATTCTGGTCATGGAGCAAAGCACTGATAGTGATCTTGTGGTGGAGCGAAGGCATACGTATGATAATACAAATATGAATGTGGTACTTTCAAAGAAACGAATATTTACACTTCAGCATTGGGTCCAACATTTCCGCATTGGATCCTAGTAATGCTTGGAAGTTGACGCATTTCGCAATAACAAATGTGAGAGTCTACAATGAGAATGATTTGGAAGTCAAGAGTTGTGGCCGTTTTCAGAATAGACCTTAAAAATATTTCTTAATTGTGTTGACAAAATATCGTGAAAGAAGAACGTCACATATACGAATTTTGAATTCTATATTCAGTTGTATGAAATGCATTTTTATTTTTAAGCTACTTCGAATCTACTTTTTTAAAGATTTTAAAATGCTCATCTCAATCAAATTTTATTGTTCATTTGAAATACTGTTTGAAAATTTGTTGATAAAAATGACGTGAATTTAATTTTTAAAAAAATTATTAATGATTGTGGAACTATTTGCATATGTTCTTCAATACAAGTTATTGGGCGTTCTGACAACTTTCGATTTCTTTACAATTAAAGACTTTTTATATCATTACAGTAAATACAGAAATTATACATTATACATTATAATTATACATTATTATATTATGCTTTATACATTACCAGAACGGATAAGATATCGTTATACGAAAATTAAAGGGCATGTTGTTTTGGCAATCTAATGTATCTGAATGATCTTCAATATTTTCTTTTTTAATATTGCCAGAGTATTCACTAATTGATGTCTTAAATATGCTTTCCGAAAAAATATATTCATTATTAATTTCTCCGAAAGAACCACGGATAATATCGATATTAAAGGTAATGAATAATTACATAAAACGACAAATTAGAATGCTTATCTCTTTTTTTCAACTTTTGACAGGAAATTATTGTAACCATATTATTGTTAATGGGTTATAAAGTGTAGTTTTTTAAGAACTTGACACCAACACCGAAAATTCCAAATATTCGATATTCAATTTTTATCGTACAGATTTTTTTGCACAAAGGTATGCTTTTTCAATTGACGTATTTTTTAATATATTTAATTGCCTAATCGTATTGATGATTTTACGGTGCGTCAGGAAAGCCTCTTCGCAGTCGCATCTTGCTAGTGAGAGTGAGCAACAGGAATTATGTTGGTAGCACAAGTTGCACCTTGTAACAAAAGAAAACATATATTGCTTACTCACCGCATTCACAACAGGTGCTGCAACATTGTAATATTTCATATTCATTTTAAATAATACGATAAATTACGTGCCACACTATCACCACAATAGGATTGGTTTACATTTAAAACATAATTTTGTTAATTTGATGTTGTATTGACAAGAAAAAATGTCAGGAATTCATAACTATGTAGAACGAAAATGTGTTTCAAGTTTCATGAAAGTCGGTTTTTACAGAAAATGTATTGGCTTTGGTTATTACCTGTGTCAAGAGGAAATTTCCACAACCTAGATTGATTTCTTTTCAATTCCAAAAGCAGCAAAATATATTGCCACACACCAGTTGATTGCGTATCCGGAGTCTAAAAAAACTTTCAGTTTCAGACATGTAATTTAAGAAGTATTACCGGAAACAATTTCCATAAAGATGAAATTTGACTTTGTGAATGTAAAATATTTTCACCTCGTTTTATGTACTTTAAAGAATCATAAAAATATTAGATTTTTCTTTTAAATGAAATAAATAATATATTTTAATTTTAAAAAAAATCAATGAATAAAATTATAGTGTAGACCTGTAATAGAAATCAATATTTTAACCAAACATTCTCATCTTTCTTAACTGATTCTTTTTGTGGTTTGTTATATTCACTGTTCAAATGATAAAATTTGCTCAAATGTCATTTGCTACATGTCAAAACGAAATTTGGAATAAAATTGAACTAACTCTTATCTGTTTTATACTTCATAATACACATGAATAGTCATGACATAGCTCATTTAATTTTTTTATTCATAATATATAGAACGAAAATGGTACAGGAACAAATGTGGCTAAACAATTTACAAAAAAGGTGGTAAAGACATTTAATGAGTTGCAACTCCGTGATTTTGATGACAGCATTGCAATGGATTTGTATGCTACTGGCAGGACACCCCAGTTATTTTTTGTATTTGTCTCTGTTCATTCAGTAGAGTTTCTTCAAGGATTCAGACATGTTTATGCATCTACTAAACTGTCATAAGTTGGAATTGATTTCTACTGAAGATAAGTCCACGACGTTTAAACACCTCATTTTCTTGAATAAAACCTCTCAATCTTGCAAAAATTTTCTGGCAAAATTGTATTTGCATGAGTAGCGTATTTTAAGACAAATGTTTACCTCGTTGCATTCGTTCTCGAGATGAGGTCCGGGATAAATGGCTAAAGGCATTAACTGATGTCACTGCAGACCCTCTGACCGGAAGTCCTAGGTTCATTCTCAGTTCTGTTGCGCGAGATGTAATAAACTGCATTTACGACAGCTAAGAGTGAGTGAGATATTAGACAGTGGATTTCAGAGGTCGATATTTATTTTACATATTTTCTAAAAGTTCTCTGTAAGTGTCTCCAAGTCTTTATGTAGTAATAATGATGTGAAATGACAAAGGTTTAATATTATAATTATTCCAAAGATGGTATCATGACTTAGATGAGTATGCAAAAGCATTGTTTGATAAACAATACAGTAATAAAGCAAATACCGTTCTGAACTCAATATAACAGCTTTTTTGTAACAACTTTTCGTGAGGGTCAGTTGGGTCCTCCACACTAACGGCTGCGTTTCAACATCATGCTTGGCCACGCGAGGGTTAAAGCTGTGCGATGCAAGGAGCAGCACTGGAAAGCCTAGTAAACTGGGCACAGTGGTGGGATTTCGTTATGTTTTTCTCCCTTATCCTCAGACGTGGACAATATTAAAAAAAAGTTGAGCGCTGACCTGGGAACACAGCGTGATGGCAAAAGTCGCATTAATACGACCTTAAATTCCAAATACTTAGAAAGGAACCGGTGACGTTACGCCGTGATGTGCCGGCTCGTTTCAGAAAAAGGATATTACCTCTACGCAAGGCCGAAAACATTTTTCAGCAAGCGAACCGGGGACACGGTGCTTCAATCAAATGTCCGGCCGCCGGATTGGGCGTAAATAACGCAATCCCACCCCAATCGAACACACGTCTCCCGAGGCGCAGAAAAAGGACGACGAGAAAAACGCCCCCTCTCGTCCCACACCCCTCCCGGAGGGGGGGGTGAAAATCGGTGATTGCTCGGATATTGATACATGCGCCTAATTCCGCCCTGCGGGCTCTGTTAACGACCGCCGCAGGGGTGGCGCGATATCACACGCGTCGGAATGTACAGTGCACTCGGCGTTGCTGTGAAATGTGGATGAATGTCGTATGATAAATTGTGAGAGGAGCCTAAGGAAAGTTTTTACGCGTTCTGGCACGTAAACATTTTCCAATATAAAGAAGGATTTTCCTAAGGATGAGCCAAAGTGACAGTTTGTGAAAACAAGTGAACATCACATGTATTTCAGAGAAGTATCCCTCCGCCGCGACAGCTGTTCAGCCCCTTCGTAAAGTGTTTGGTTATGGCTCCTTAGAAGACATCCCTATCCAGAAGTCTAAGAGTTTCGCTGAGGTATGCACATACGTGAGTCCGGTAAATATTTAAATTTAATTACGTATGTAGAAAATCTCTTAACATGCTCTCGTAATCAGTAAAAGAAAACTGCCACGAATGTAAATAGAAAGAAAAATGATTTTAAGCCGGAAACACGTGCACCGGTACGCATCTCGCATTCAAGTCTCGGTTTTAAAATAAACATAATATTTATCACACAAAAAGTAAATTTAATGTAATGTTTAGAGAAAAAAGAATTTTTACAGAAGAGCACGTAACACTACACTTCCTAATGTCATATATTTCTCTCGGCGCACTAAATTTTTGTCGTACGAAGACATCACAAAAAGAAGCGTCGAAGCCATTTACAAGTTAGCCAACTGCAAACGAACGAATGCGGGAAGGGTTCTTAATGGGTGCGAGGGCATGACCACAGAACCTTTAGTTATGTTGCCAGCACTAGCTGTCACTTTGGCTCAACCTAAGGAAAATTGCTCTATATTAACTGGCTTTGGTGACCCTGGGCATGAATTAATGTCACCGCAGCGCCTCTGGCCGGGAGAACCTAAGGTTCGCGTCCCAACGGTTGAAGTAATTACCTCACTTGCTACATGGCTGGGTCTCCTTCAATGTCTGAAGGTGAATTCTAGCCGTCGGCTGCTCTCACCGGTTGTGTACCGTGGTTTCTCCGATCTACACCAGGCGAATATCGGTGCTGTACCATAACAAACGAGCCACGGACCGGTAATCTTTCCTTCCTTTTCCTTGTCCAACCTCACTGTTTACTTACTCACACTTTCATGCACTACAGTACCACACATGCCAGGAGACTGGTCGGCAGTTTAGAGCTTGCCCCCCTGATAGGAGATATTTTATACGCCTATGTTTTCTCAAGACCCGGCATACCTACCCCCACTCTTTTGCCAACATCAGTTGAATTATAAATGATACGAACGAGCGTTATAGACAAAATATGATAACCAGAAATGTTTGCCCCCGTGTAATAGAAACTATTGTTCATCGGAAAACCATCTACACATTTGTTATAAAATTCCTTTTGTGAAAATAACCAAACTCACCACTCTTGTCGCAACCAGCGAAGCGAGGGCTCAAGAAAACGTGTGGAGATACCTGGTTGGAAAAAAACCCGCAAACCGTCCTGTAGGTCGGCGTCGGACCTTCCAATCAGGCAGGGAAAGGTCACCGCCAACTCCCGCGATAAAAACATACACTAGACTTAGGGGACTAATTAGGCAGTGGACGCATCCGGAATCACTAATCAAACAATCCGGAATGCCAGGTTGGCAAAACATTATTTCAATCGATAAGTCTCGGTCTCCCGGCAGAAGAACGTTTTTCGTATCCTTATAAAAAAAATTAAACTAATTAATAATTATGAAAATGCTTCTAAACCATTTTGAAGGGATACAGTCGCTGTCCGAAATCAGATAGAAATTGTGATTGGAAGTTACCGATTCGAGTTTTCTCTGTTAGGAACGTAGATGCAAAGGATGTTTAGGAACAAGCAGCTGCAGACTATTCAGATGTACTACGGAAATTAATTTTTCCCGAGCACATTTTTGACAATCTCTTAATTGTGCTTAAATCACTCTCGCATTGAGCATTTATGAGGTTTAGAAGAGCAGAAGTGAAACAGGCATCCGTAAATACTAATACACGCTTCTAGTTCTCTCCGTGGACTGCTAACGAGCAACGCTTGCCATGAGGATGCTTAAAAACTGGCCTCGCGGAAGGTGTCGTCACCTCGCTATTTTTACCGTACGAAACCTGGATTAAAAGTACAAGAAAATTTTATCCTCCTATCCCTAAATAATTTATTAAGAGATTACACACAACAATTTTGTTAGCATGCATTGGACGTGATTCTTGGGTAATTTAAGCAGCTAATACAAATGGTATTCTTTCTAGAAATGGCTTTTCATATATATTAAATTGTAGACCTTAAATTAACTTTTGAAACAAATTAAAATAAAATAGAACCACCAGATTCACAGAACAGCCTCTTAGAGGCTATTTATTGGGAAAAGGAAGTCTCCTCTGTTCATTTGTTTCCTCGTTTGATGACTTACCTCTAGAAATATTAGTGTTCATGTAACAGAAAGAAAAAATGTTAACATTTTACTAGAATTGTGTCGTTTGTGATTACATTCACGCTCTTTGAAGGTTGTGAAAACGTTTTGAAATACAACTATATTTTTTCACCTTTCCATTCAGTCACAGAATTCGCTATTTTGTTAGAATTGCGTTTAATCACCTACGAGTAGTGTACACATTCTTAGGCTTGCACGCAAAGTTTATTAGAGTAAACGTTTTCGTTAGAATTGAAGTAATGCTACGAGGGAAAGTCGTTGAATATTGCGCTGAATAATAAGTTCTGAATAAAGAACAATGTAAAAGTACAAAAATAAATGTAAACAATCTACAAAGAAATGTAGTTATATTTTGTATATGAAAAAAAAAATTAAATTGATCATTTAAATTCATTTTCATCGTTTAACATGGCCATGTACCGAATATAAATTTTTAGTCGCAATTTTTTCTTATAGTTACAAATTACACTTATGGTCACACAAAGGAATTGCCGTGAATAAATAGCCGTGTTCCTATAAATGTATTTAATATTAAATTTAGTGTTTCCAGCTAGTGTATTTTTTTCTGAATTGACTATGTTTAGGAAACTTATGTGGAGGGGATTTTTTGAAGATTCGCAAAGTAGAGTGAAGTAGTGCTTTCAATGAAGCAAATCTGGAAAAATTTAGAGCTTCATATTTCTTTAAAATTTATAGCCTTATTAAACGTATTACGAGGAGACCCAAATTTACTGCGTCTTCATATCCGACCACTAAGTGAATTGCTCATTCATCTATTCATTATTTTAATGGAATTCTTTTATGAGAATTAGATCTTCGTGCTAAAAAATGAGACGGATAGATCATGAATTGGCGAAAGAGAACCAGAAACTAACACTAAGACTCTAAAATTCTCATCAACTAAAATAATAAAGAACCCAAGTCGACAGGTAAAATTAATTGTCAAAGCTCGAATCCTGTCAGATCATTCGTTATTTTTTTACGGTTATGATTAGTTTGTTTCTTTTTTTTTTCTATCTGATGAAATAGTTTTAATCTAATGGAAACTTGTGTGGAAGTCATTTAAATGAACATAAAAGGGAGTAAATAGCCATACTTTTAATACATGAATAGGTGTCGAAGACAACATGTTGAAAACTAATTTTTTCCAGTCAAATGATGCAATACAATGCACTCATTACAAAACTCCTATTTAATTATAAAGACTTCTCATGTTTTATCACCTTGACAGGTTTATCCAATCGGTAGGTTAGTTACTTCATTTTTGGTATTGTAACTTCTCATTGGATATCCGCGTCCCAGCTGATCAAACCACTGGTCACTATTATTAAATCCAAGTATATTGATATGCGGACGTTATTTTTGTTATAGTGATGTTTGGCAATTGCTAAAACATTAATTTGTTGTCCATTTTTTGCTAAAGTTTACATTTCTGCTTCTGTATCCTCTACGCTACTCAGGTGGTTTTGCGAACGAATTTTATGTAGATCAGGGTAACGTAATTTTGATTTTTACATAAAAAATAGGTACTTTAAATTTCGTTAATAATTATCTTTGTAAATATTTCGTACAAAAAGTAATTTATAAACATTCGTATTTTTTTAAAAGGCAATAGGCAGTATGTGAATGAAAACTCGATTTTTATATGGGAATAATTAAATTGTAATTCTCTAAAAAACGTAATGGAGTTTTGACTGAAACATGTTTAATATTGGAAGAAAGAAAATTCAATATCATAGGAGATCGGATAGCTTTAATTTTTCAGACTCTTAACATTTTTTCTTAGTAGATTAAACCTTTTAGAAGTGAATAAATACCCTTTTGCAATTTAATAGTCGTAATAATTATTTAGTTTCAAAAAAGGAATGAGAGAGCACTGAATTACCAGTAAAACATTTTAAAATGTGCTAAAGTTTTCAATTAATTATTGTTTCGTAAAATGTTTATTATGAAACTGATATTGTTGAAGGTTTTTCTCACAGACGAAATCTCAATTTCAGTGCTTAATGACAAAAACGGGACCAATTAAGTGTTTTATTATATGATACTTTTTTTAATAAGTACACTTGAAAAACTCGGGTTCCAGCTAACGTGGGAGCACCTTTTGGATGTAAGATGTGATATACTGTCGTTTGATATTCGTCGAGGGTTGTGTGTGCACCCGTTCACCTTCTCTACTCAACCTACAACTCTAGGGCTTGCACGAATTTTTCCCGCGAAGTTTACAACTGCAGTTGAAATACCATACATCTCAGATACCTAGACTTTCTTCTGTGTATTCAAAAGTTTGGATTGAAGCTTCGTGATTAGTTCCCTGTGAGCACTGGAATGTGGACTTCAGAGTTGACACAGATTAAGAGATAAAAGTATATAAAGTGTTTGATTAGGTATGTAGATTCTCAAAACTGATAGTTTAACAAAAAGTTTGCTGGTATGTTATTTGTTTGGGAATGCCAAAAATATGAACGTAGATACAAAATAGGTGTACTAACCCATGAAGGGAGGTCCAGAAACATGATTTTGATACAATTTTAATTAATTAATAAATTATTTAATATGTACCATAAGAAAGGTTAATATGTCCAGATATATCATGCAAAATATCTCCTAATCAAATTTTAATGTACTTACTAATTATAACTTTGTGATAATGAACAAACGATTTGGAATATTACCTCTTCCTGTGTTTCACTAATTGTATTTTACATTCTTCTACCTCTGCTTCAAAAGACGGGTTAAATAACACAGAAAAGGACTGTAAGGTAGAATCAATATAACCCATTTATTTCCAACTCAATGTGCATGAAAAGGGAGTGTGCACTGTTTGAAACTACAAGTTTCTTCTAAGTATATTAAGCATTTTTCCTTGCAGTAGAAATAAAGACAATTTTCTTCCAGCAATGCCCTATTTTTACATCGATTCTAGTTTTTGTTTCAATATTTCTGTTTCCTCTTTAGTCTCGGTGCATAGTTCGGTCAGATGACTCAAAATGTGCCCACATTTGTTTGTCATGCGAAACAAGCCTATTCATTAGATTTAAAAAGTGTTGATTGTAATATAGGTAATGTAAATAATACAGCCAACTAGGGATATTTATTTCAGGTTGTTTAAACTTGTTTTACGCCTTCAATTCACGTTCAAGATATATTTTAAGGCGGAATTTTTTACTTACGATTATTTCGTTTTTATCGCCTAGAAATGGACCTTAAAACATATTGTATCCAAATAGGATCTTCTTTTACGAACTACTGTCATGAAAAATGACCGTTGTTGCGATGTTGATGCGATGTTGGTGAAACATCGTGTGCAAATTATGAACTAGGAATAACACCCTTTGAGTATTCATAATATTGTTCGAGAACTAGAGGCAAGTCACTAGTTGTACTTGTCTGCTTGTGTTGTGTTCTACTCGAGTGAACCACAGCAACATCATGAAAGCATTTGTTGGTGTAGTACGTTGCTTTGATACAACCTCGACTGTATGAGCACGCGATTCGTCTGCATGGGAATAGTAATCGGGTTTTTTCTTTCTCGCTATTTCTTACGTAGTATAAAGAAAGTTATACAATGCTGCGCGGAAAAACGGCGAATTTTCGGCAGAAGAACTCTTAATTGCTCGGCCGTGGCAGCGAAAAGATTGATAAATTTACTTGCTAAAAGAGTATAAAAAATTCCTCTAACGGTGTAACCTAAATTTATTTTGTGGGATCCTTGATACCGAAAAATCGATTGACGGTAAAACGTCTGTCCGTCCGTGAACAACGCTAGCAGCTAAACTGTTCAGCCTATTTTCTCCCCAAAATGGATGTCCCCGAATCGATCTGGCTTATGTCGCGGTCCCTTGAATTTGAAACTGATATTTCAATTTTGGCGGGTATGTTACATCTCTGTAGCATTTTCAAAAAATGGCTACAATTACTTTGATTAAATTTTGTTGTTGGATGGCCAGGATGTTGTTGCCTAATAGACGCCTAAGAGAATGGTGCAGGTCTGATTTTCGTTGAAATCCTTGATTTTTCTAAAATTGTAAAAATACATTTTTCGGCGTCTTCGTACAACTAAAATATTGAAGATTAACAAGGCTAACATTAGAATATAGCGAGAAAGTATTTTATGTTGCAGCTCCTTTAGTGAACATTTAATTCTATCAAAGTAATTTCAATTGCGGGGAGGAGCATATCACTTGGAAAGTGTGTTTGTGTATATATTTCCATATACATTTGAAAAAATATTTATTTTAATAGACATATGCTTTTCTCTCCAGAAAATATTTATCACATATCATCTGAACAAGAAATCGTAGGAAACTGAAATATTATTTTAGATTTGAATAGTTCGTGGATATTATGTCTATACATTTTTTGGCGAAAAGGATCAATAATTGCAAATATAATTAATTATATAATAATTATCTATAAGGATTGCAATCTTGAAACATGACAAATGTGATAAGCATCAAACGTTTTCCCTTCAATTTCTTCTGTGGGATGTAAGTGAAAGATTTTTTCAAAAAGAAATTTCTCGTGTTCGTACGTATATACGGAGTGGTAAATGTAGTTTAGAGAAATTTACGTAATGCTGCAGCAAAATGCTCCGGTGTGCATCGGTGGCAGCCACGTCGAAAGCGTCGGATATCTGGTTGGGAAGTGACCCGCTAGTAGCCGGTAGGTCGGCGCCGGATCTCACCATCCAGCGGGAAAGATCACCGTCACCTCCCGATAAAAATCGACTACACTTACGGGAGCGTCGGATACCTGGTTGGGAAATGACCCGCTAGTAGTCGGTAGGTCGGATCTCACCATCCAGCGGGGAAGATCACCGCCACCTCCCGATAAAAAATGCTCTTCACGTATGGTACTAGTGACCTTAGCAGTTGGCGCGCCGGGAATTACCAACCAATCAATCAATATCTTTTCCACTGCCTCACGGTCCGTCTCTGCCCGGTGTGCATCGTCGGAGGCGAAGGATACCTGGTTGGGAAATGCCTGGCTAGTAGTCGGAAGGTCGGCGCCGAATCTCACCAACCAGCGCGAAATATCACCGCCACCTCTCGATAAAAATGCACTACACTTACGGGGCTAGTGACCTTAGCAACTGGCGTGCTGGGAATTACCAACCAACCAATAAATCAATCCCTTTTCCACTGCCTCACGGCCGGCCTCTGGCCGGTGTGCGCCGTCGGCGGCGGCGGCAGCCACGTCGGAAGCGTGGCGTTGGCGGCGGCGGCGGGCGTCCCCCGCGTGACGCACGTGGTCGGCCGGCGCGGCGCCTCCGGAAGCACTCGCTTTGCGGCCGGAGCACGGCCGCATCCGCCGCAGCCGTCGCCGCCGTATCGATTGAAGAGCGAGCTCGATACATAGGACGCGGCCTTCGCACCACGCCCTCGCCACGAGGGACGCGTCGCGCTCGCGCCCGCTGCAGCGTTGCGGAGACCTTAAACGGTAACCCTTTCAAGGTCACTCGCAAGGACACGCATCAAATCGTGAGCTTCTTCACGACTTAAATTTTTGGTTTTGACGCTCCCGATTGGATGACCGAGCCTCTTCTCTTTTCAGCTCATGACCGAGAAAGGACTTCTGTTTCAATCGGAGTGTAGCAGGCTCGCGTCGGTTCACGCTTGTCGGTTTTAAAATTAATTATTGTAGTTCGCCGAACAGGTTATTAAAATTTTGTGTTACGCAGGACCAGTTGAAATTTATCACAGTCGAGTTGTTAAAAGTTATTGTAGCTTTCATTGTCAGAAACATATTTCTCAATAGGATGATTTTTTTTTTCCATTTGAACTTCTTGTTGATTGGGATACAACTCATTTTCTGAAGTCCTGGCTACTTTTGGACATCATAGGCTGCTGACACACTCGTCATGAAGAAGTGATGTAAATACATGAATTGGCTTTGTGATTACTAATCACATTCGTGACCTTCAGACAGCATTGGTAAGTTCTTCAGTTACTATATCCATAAATCTGCAATAGTATGTTAGCTTATAACTTTTCTGTAGTGGCATGTTATTTCATTTAATAAATCATTTATTCTAATGAGATAAGTTATTGGAGAGAATCAGTTGTTAAAAAATAGACTCTATGCACTGGTTATGACGCATGTCGTAACGCGCTGATTTCTATTATTCTTTAAATACGCGCTTTAGCTCATGGTGTGCGCCTTTCGTATTCTTTTGCTACTGTTTCGACAAGATTTGCATAGTTTGGATTATCGTTCCCTCTAACCCATCTTCCAAGTTTTGTTTAATAGTTTGAGTTTGTGTTTCAACTGTGCCGTTCGAGGTATTTCGGTGGCTATACTTTATAAATTTCATTAAATCATATTAATATATTGCCGATGCTACATATCGTTAATATGAAACACTCTGTATTTAAATCTAGTGTTATTGTTAATATTATGTAAGTTATATTATTGTTATTCTTTTTCTTCTTATTATTACTATTATTATGTTATTGGTTTATTAGAAATAAAAAATCATTTCCCTTCCTCGATTTTTGATGGTTCTTCTTGAATATTAAACATTACTGGTACGCAACAAGTCAGTTTTCTTTATAAATATTACTTCGTGGAAATTATTGGTTTTGTTACTGAATAAATAATGGTTATTCAGTTGGCGATTTCAGTGTCCCGTGGGTGAAATTTAGATGTAAGAGAGAAACGTGAATAGAAAAAGGTTAAAGAAAATTCGGAGCAAAAATAACTGCTTCTTTAACTACCTCATCATTCATAACTACCTCCGTCTTCATAATAACTTCTAATACACACGCGTAACAAGTAGAAACTACTTCTGTCGTAAATATGAGGGAGAAATGTGTATTTTATTCAGCGTATTATATTTTTTTTATTCTACGCATACGATTCAAATACGCGATGACTGTATTTCGTAATAAATTGTCAAATTGAAAAAAAAAATATTAAAGTGACAATGAAGCTATTTTCCTCCAGTAAAGTTGAAATTTAAATTTTGTAATGTTTGCGTAGTTTGGTTTGCACACTAGTAATTGCACAGTAATTAGATCGGTTTTCTTGAAACCTCTGAATTGCTAGAAGCATGTTACAGTCTTCCGCACATCCTAAGAATGTTCTGAATTGACTTTCTAATATTTTATTTTTCATCATTATTGGTAGTTCTCTGTAACAGAGTCACATGCTACTTTTACAGAGTTTCGAGGAATCCTTTGCAATGCGTTCCAGATCGGTTTTGCGAGAAGTGAAAATACGATGGCTTTTGAATTTTAGAAGAGGATTGCCAACAGCGCCATATCCAGGCCTTGGGGTACCAGTTTCATTTCCAACGCCTTTTCCTATAGCTATTTCACTTCACGAGTCGTATTAAGTGAGATGCGCCGGGTTGCGGTGTCTTGACTGCAGAGGAAGCCACGTGCTGTGGAGAACTCTTTTGCACTCGAGTAGAAAGTTCGACAGTAAGAGAGAAAGGTCGTTTATTCAGATAATTTAGATAAAAGCAAAGATTTACGGCGGCCGGCCAGGTGGCCGAGATCGCTAAGGCAGTAGTGTCGTAGTGATCTCGGACCGAAGGGTCGCGGGTTCGAGTCCCGCCTCGGGCATGGTTGTATTTGTGTTCGTCCTTTCACCCCTTATCATCAATCACCATATCGTTTCATCCACATAATAACCATACCGTTAACAGCAATAGTGGTCACTAATGACCTTATATGTTGATGCGACCTTAAATAAACCAAAAAAAAAAAAGATTTACGGCATTTCCTACATGTACAGTGCGGACCATTGATGTCGCTGGAGCCCGGGACATTTTTCACAGCCTCCGAGTGGTCCCTGGTCTAGTGCAGCCCTTTCGACGCTTTCTACCGGCTGAGTTGGCTCAGAGCCACAACTGTTACTACGGCAACGTCTCTGAGCGGACGGTCTCAGGGTTTGAGTCCAGCCGGGGGCGACGTTTTGACACCAGCTAAATAACTAGCCCTTGTCTGGAGGAAAACTCTAGCGGCCTGTTGCTCTGGTCGACAGAATCCCTCGTTTTTCCCCTCAGTTCTAGGAGAATGCCGTGGCAATATCCTAAAAAGCAGGTCACGGATTACGGGCAATACTTTCTTTCCTCACTTTTGTCCCCTCGTCTCCCCTTACACACGCACATGCACATTTTCACTTAGATTCTCCACGCCACCCCACATGTCCACTGGGTGGAAGCTTGGAGCTTGTGCTGGCAGAAACTGTTTCTTGATACGGTAAATACCTAGAGGGAGAAAGTCTCGCAAACCAATGTGGCCGTCGGTGCCTGATCTCCCGTTGCCGCGAGGTAGGAATGCCGCGACCTTCAGCGATGTTACATGCAGAACACCTACGGGACCAATGACCGTAGCAGTCGATGCGTCCAGAAACAAAATGATGAGTCAATGTTTTTTTAAGGAATGTGCGATGTTTTCATGTCATTTTATACGTAACAAAATTTCCTTTAGTGCGGAAAATCGCAAAATATTCAGTCAGTAAACGATAATTTTCGACTTTCCATAAATGACCGGATATTCAGGACAGTTTTCCATAGTAGAAATAACATTGTTATATTTCTCATATATCATGGAAAGTTGCTTGAACCAGAAAATTGATATATTAATATTAAGTATCATTGCATAAACAAATTTTATTTTCTGTATCTTCTTAACTATTTTATTTTATTTCACTTTATAATTTGCGTATAGATTCAATCCTCTTCAATTTTTATAAGTGAAATAGTACGTCGCTGCAAAACTTTTGCTCTTTAATCTAAACAATAGCGTGTTCGTGACAGGAGTTAATAATAAAGTTTTCAATTAAATGGTAATCCCTTATATGACTTTATTATAAGTAATAACACGGCAAAGACTGGATGTTTCAATTAAAAATAATGTGGTGCATTAAATATTTGAACGATTTGGATGTGAATGAGTTAATGACAGTTTTGTACTAAAATTTCTCTAAACATTGTCAATAAATGACAAGGTTTAAGTTTTTCCTTGCAGATAAAACAATGTATTGTATTTCTTTCGTATATTATGCAGGCGTCCATTGATATTTCTCGATTCAATTAGGTTCTTTCATCAGGTTCTCTGATATTATATGTTTCGAAATACGAAATAAAACGGGTTGTCTATTATGAAAATAAAATCGCACAAATCGTTGTAAAATTCGAGAGTTAAAATGATTGCAGAATGTTGTGGACACTTCAATAATGAATACACATTTAAAATTAAACAATATGTTAAAAATACAATAAAATACATTAATATACATACAAGTACGAGGTGAGTGAGAACATATCTCGTAAGTAATTATGAATAATCTCTGATATTATGATCCCCTTCGATAATTGTAAGCAACATATAAATAAGAATTTGCATCACACTTCGCTTCAAATTCTGTTTTTAGTGTAAATGTGTCCAGAATGCTTAGTTTATAAACGTTGGAGGAGGAAGGAGACTTCTGCCGACATGCCGCGACCAAAAAACAATCAGTTCGAATAAACAAAGCGGGATTGTAGAGTGTCAATATACCGTATCGAAGCCATACGTGCTCTTCAACATTTCGTTCAATATTTGAATTCATACAATATTTTTAACTGTGAAAATAAAAACTACTCTTTGACATTTATTAGTTCCACCGTCTAGTGCAGGGGTCGGTATTGCTCCCCCCTTGAGGACGATGGAATTTTGAAGAAGTCGAGAGCCGAATATGAACCTGCGATTGATAGGCCTTACGAAGATCGCATTGAAAAAAATATTTATGAATTTGATAATTAATTGTTTTCTGATATAAAACCATAAGACCTTATAAGATATTATACATTCGCTCCTCTTATTTTGTATCCGTCGTTCATCGTTAAGAGCAGAGGCGTCTCTAGGCTGCTGAAACCAGGGCCCCACACCGGTCCTCCGATGTAAGGTGTTCCTAATAAGGACCCTCGCAGAGTAGGGTCGGCAAGAAATGATCCAGATTCCACCCCATGCTCACTATCTCAATTGCGTCAGCCACGTTGATATGCCAATTACATTTAAAACTCGTAATTTCACGTTTATTGTACAGTGCGACTATTTTATGAGGGTGCCGCGATTGAAAACTCTGCTCGGCCAACGAGCCGTCACTCGCCGGGCCATGGTGCGTTCAACTCCCCTGCGGACGGGGGCATTGCAAGGTTTCGCCCTGCAAAAGGTGTGCTTTCGAGCCTTGCTGAATAACGGCTGATGTTCTCTTACGTGTAATAAATAGTTCCTCTGTGAAATGTGCTTCGTAGATGTTGCTGTAATGGGGACCATAGGGATTGTTTCTTCAGTCAAGGAATGTCTGTTCTTGACTTCAGTTTTTCAATTTTTTTATGTACCGTATTTTTGGCGGCTCTAGAGATTGATGAGAGGATGTCATACGCACATTTTAAGCCACCCAAACAATGAAAGAAACATTGTCCGGTAAAATAAAAGTACCACGCATTTTGTTATTTAAAACTTTACGTTCAATCACAAATCTATTTTTTTTATAGTGTGTACTTTTTCTTCAAATTCCGGCGTGAACATATTTTTATATTTTGTAAACTAAATGAACATAATAGTCTGTTCATCGTAAAATAATTTTTATTTAACCTCGACTGCGTTTAAAAAATTGTTGCATTTAGCCTGCAATTTCCCTCCAGATTGTAATATCGTTCCTATTTAACGATCGATTCAGTGCATTCTCTCGTTCCCACTCCAGCCTCCTCCTCTGAGATTCATTCGTGCAATTTTTACCTGACATGACACCGCGCATTAGCCCGACAGGTTCGACTTCACGTCCCCCCACATCGCAACGATTTTGCGAGCGAGGTCAATTGGAAACGTGCCTTGTCCCCTTCCGGACAAGGTCCCTCTGCGGCCCGGGCGCGTGTTTGTGGGACGCGACGCCGATGCGGCCGGCGTTCGACCCGTCCGCCGACCGGCCATTCGGCCGCGCGTTCCCGACCTGTCATTCCCGGAAATGACGCGGAACACAACACTGCGTGGATCATCGTCGATTTGCGGAATGGACGATTAATTTATGGTGGAACTAAATTGATGGCGTTTCTGGGAAGACAGAGTGGATGCGCAAGGTCGTGTCAATCTCTGAGCCTGAAATGCGGGGTCGTGACCCGTAATTCTTTCTACATTTGCCTCTCGTTTTCATTTAAAAAATGGTGTTTGTAGAGTATTTTTATTGTTTCTTTTACTCTGAATTTTTTGCATATGTTTCCTCCAGATGAAAATCTTCTCCACTTTTGTAATCAACATTTTGGTCATTGCCTATCAAACTATTTTTGTCATCCGCAGTGTTGAATCTGTTGTTGAAAATAGTGTATATTCACTCCAGAAGCAAAACAAGAAACCATCTCAGCATTTGCTCAAAGAATGAAGAGAAACCGATCGAGATTGATGACCATTGATCCAGAACCTGAAGTACAATGATTGTTAAAAAAATTTAATCTTTCAGAATTATACAATACAAAATGTAACCAATGCATTTATATGATTAGTAAAATAAGCATCATTTTCGTTTTTGATGGTTCGTTTAGTCTTCTTAGAAACAATCCTGCTGCAGAAAAGATTTTACGCTGTATTTAAAGCTGTGAATTGGTTTTAAATATCTCATTTCGTCTGGCAATGTGTTGTAAACTAACGTATTATATGTGAATTATGTGTTGTAGTCTGTTGATGCGGACACCTATTGAATGTGATTCGTATGACGTGTATTTTAACGATAAATATCTATATCACATCTGAATATGTCATCGCCCTTCAGCAAGTCAGTTTTGTCAAAAAAAATCTTTTGTATAAATAAATATGTGGAGGCTATGATAATATTCCTAGCTCATTGAAGAGGCGCTTGTGAGTAGAGAAGAAAATTATAAAGACAAGAATCATCTGAATGACTTTCACCTATTCGTACATTTTCTCTGCGACGTAAAGGTCTGGTCTGCATACGTTTCGTTTCCTCAGCAGGAAGCATTACTTTTGCTTCAAACCTTGTATCTGTCATATCTCAGTTGGAATGCTCATTTTCAAAAAATACGCAACGCCTTAGATGGAAGCTGATTGAATTTGAATAGTTCTGAATGCGTAACCTGTGCGAAATCAATCTAAAGCGGAATGCGAAACCAATTTAGTACATTTCAAATAATATATTCTTTGTTTCTATTTTTCAAGACATATTCGTATCATCGGCACATGATTGCCTTTCCTTTTCTAATGGACGAATGCATTTCGTTTACGTGTAGAAAAGGACAGGGCGTAAAATCGAATCCTCCGGGACCCCATACTGAAGAACAAGACCAAAGAAAGGGTGGATAACAAAATTTGAAAACTAGAAATGTCGTACATTTATACATTGGAAATATCCTTTTGAAAGCAGAATTTTGCGACCGATGTCCTCAAGTGACCCCAATCCCAAGCCCAATGAACAATAACAAGCGCTCAACCCAATGAAGTTATTGAGATTCATTGCGTCATTACAAAGACGATCCAGTATTGCTATTCGTTGCTTTGTAATACAAACGCAACAAATTAAAAAACCTTTGGCATTTTGTGAAATATATTTTAAAAAGGAACTAAATGCAAAGTTTTATATTTCTCTTTTATGAAGTAGTGAGAATATTTTTATAAATATTTCATATAGAGATACAAAAGAATAAGAAAATCATTATTCCATAATCGTACAGAAAACAAAAACGCACCTTTAAATATCCGTCTCACTATTGTTTTGTGATTCCTCAAATTGTCACCTTATTCTCGTAACATCATGTGATAAGTGCAAACAAACCTTTTATATTGGTAATGAATTTAGTTTTATGAAGCTGTTTCGTAGAGTTATGAACGACTTTCATTTGTTACGCCATTTCCTATTCAATCTCCTTCCACTTACTTGACTTCAGAAGAAAATAAATTGAAACCATGGATTTTCGAATAATGTACAGGAAAGCTTTTCTTCGCGTAAGTCGAGAGTTAGTGCATACACGCCAACTCGACACAATGCGGAGAAACAACATTTCTTATGCAAGTCAAGTTCTTTAGGAAAATCCGCCCTGGATTTCCATTACAAAGGTCGCCTCCAGTGCCTGCTTCTGCGTGTTTTTCCTCACCGAGTGTCGTTCCCAGAGAGATGCTAGAGTATGCTGGAGGCAGTAGAGGAACAAAAGATGGACCCAAAAGAATAACAGAAATAGCGCTGTAGAGGCGTCCCTTGGGACACAAGGGCATGGCCGAGAAAGTCAGTCAAATTTTTAGGTAGAAATACAAGACAGTGTAATCTTAATGACATCATTTTTATCATTAAAGTGGCCAGTTATATTTTTGTTTCAGAAGTACGTTATTTGCTCTGTGACATATATTTTGTTTCGACATACTTTCCCTTCTGAAAATTGTTGTTACTTATTCTGAAATTCCAAACTCCTGCTTGTAGAAAACGTATCTTTTCATTCTTCATATAAAACAATATATAATTTTGTTGACGTTGAATGTTGTCGCCTCCCCCTTATTAATAATTAATACTGATGTTAATTGAAGTGACCGTGACAACATATTAACCAATCATCATTATTTAGTAAATATGTTTCAGGAATATTTCACTATTGCTCTTACTAATGTTTAAAACCTACTTATTTCTATTTATCAATAGTGTGAACATTTCACACCCATTTTTCTCGAAATCCTTTTAATTGTCTTCTGTGGAAAAATAAGTGTGTGTTCAAACATTTCCACTTCTGTACTTGAATGATTCGATACAGCATTTTCTAAATACTTACTAGCAACTTTTATGACTTGCACATTTTTCTAAATAACAAAAAATTCTAACCTTACTGGAATGAATCTTATTTTGTTAAAAAATTGTATTTTGAGGAATATTTCGGGACTTGCGTTTATAATTCGTTCCAGCAATTACTGATAATATCTTCTTCGCGATGGAATTACTTCTTGGAGACTTTTTAGATACTTTTAATCGAATGTGCATCAATTATGCTGAAAGGTATTCTGAAGAGTAATCAATGCAAGCTTGAAGGGTGTTCCTCATTTCAATAAGGTTCTAACGAGAAGCTAAGAAGACGCCGTCTACCGTAATTATCAACTGGTCGACTGCAAAGTTCCCTTCGCTCTATTGCCGCAAGAAAATCCCCCCTCCCTCTAGTGCAGCCAAAGGTTGGAAAGCAGCAAACGTTGAAGTAAATTGAAAAGACAAAATGAACTCGCTATTCATCTCGTTTTCCATCTCCGTCGCCGCAGAACATTAGAGTCCCAATGAGCTGAAGCTTGCTCCGTGCAGTAAGATCTCTGAGAATCTTCTCTTCTCTTGTTCTGCTCGTAATAGATTTCCCCTCAATCTACTCGCGCAGTATCACGATGGAACTAGCGCAGTTACTCGTAAGACTGAACGCAATTCATAACTTGCAGTCTCGAGGGAAATTACTTTGCGAGATACGGCGTGTCGATGTGAAACATTTTTCATTAAGCATAGTTCTGTTTTGAAATGCAAATGAAGTAATCACACCTTGGAATTCAATGAGGTCATCAAGTTGGTTACATTGATTTTAAAATTACAGCTGGATGTGCATGAACATATTTGGAATAAGAATGGAAAACTTGAAAGAATATGTGAATGCCACTCTGTAATTATATACCTGCCGTTTATTGAGAGCAGAAACTATGGGGTTTTCATCCAGGCTTAATATAAAATTTTGAATTTTATCGACTTATTAATGAACAGTTACTCGTATTTTCAGAAAATATGTTTTCTGTTTTTTCAGGGTTGATTCCCAGATATTTGTAGTCTGGCACTATAAATTGTTCATCATATATTTTGGTGCGATTGATTTCTAGAGTAGATGTGATAAAAAAAGAATTTGTTACAAAAAATTTAAATACATTTAAATGTTCAGACCTTGGTTATATTTGAATTCCCTACATATCAATTAAGAGAACAATAATGTAATATTGACGAGATAAACCATAGTTTTAATATTTATTTTTTAATCAAATCGCCTTTTAACCTCAATCTGCCTATCCCAACACATTTAAAGCATCCCGTGCTGTCAAGTTCTGGTGTCTTCAGTCCCGTTCCCTTTTGCAAATATGTGTTATTGGTGGCGCTGAATCCTTCCGCTCATCTGTCCAAAGTGACTCTTAAGCTCCCGTAAGTGGATAGCCTGCCGAGACACCCCGTAGGCCTATTTTGACAGCAGATAGACGGTCTGAAATGGGAGATGGTTTGGAGAGTCATGCATTGTGATTAGCCGTGTCTCTTTATGCTACATCACCCCATGCCTTTTGCGGGGTTCGAACAGCTTTGTTGTAACGTGTATTTAGACGAAGCTTATTAATCCCCTTCGCCTCAGGCCGCCCAGAAAGGAAGGAAGAGAGTTAAATGGTGATGCGTTGTTGTTGAGAGAGCTCTGCTACATGCAAATTGTCTGCGCCAACAAAACGACATAATGACGGATATTAAAGATATCCTTTTATTGATACCAGTTCACTTTTAAGGTAGCTGTACTATGTTCCAATATTATCTTGATATTCATAGAACCTATAATAGAAATATGAAGTACAGTATTTTATTGATTTTATTTCATCAAATACTTAATTTTAGTATTCATTATTTTAAAAACTATATTTTAACCTAGCCAAAGAAAAATTATTCATGCATTTAAAAATTTAGTAACATTTGGAAACGCTCTTGGTGTCATAGAAATGCAATGTTAAGCATTTATGAACGAAATAGGCAAAACAATTATATTAATAAAAACTGGTCAAACTGTTTTATTTCAAAAATTAATTTTAATAATAATTAAACTAATGAACAATAAAATTGAAATAAAGAGAAGGCGGAAATAAATTAAAGGACAAAATACACGTAAAATACCCATTAAATATAACGAGTCGATGCATAAAATACAGTAAAAAAAAACTAAAAAGTTACTGCTAGAATTAGTACAAACGATAGTCAATCTGTTAAAGTTGTTTATCATTATGATTGGGCACTGGGACTAATCACATTCAGTAATGATTATAATACTGCAATAGTTACCAATTTGTTTATTTAACGTCAAAAACTGTTAAAAAACACTGACGTTTTGCAAAATGACTTGAGTCAAGGGAAAGATATATCTCGTGAAACAAAATGACATGCCTTGTGACGAGGAATTGAAGCGACGAAAATCTCATTTTTGGGGGCAGTCATGACACTCCTGCCTGAAGCGGGATCCGCACCCGCGACCCGTAGAGCCGAGATCGCCATGACACACCCACCGAAACGATTCCCAAGCATGAAGAAGCGATGCATGATAGCGATTTCAGGGATCAAAGCCTCAATAAAATCAGTCGCGAAGATGAATTTTATTGTAATAGTTCTTAGTGTTTGCTGCTTAATTGATTGGGATGTATACAAGTGAGTTATGTTTTGCTGGAAAAGAAAAGAAACACCACCGTCTTCTCCTTTAATAGGTGAACTACTGTGGAATGTAGTTTCTTGGAGATTTCTCTTCCTCTATTATGGCCAGATGATTGGGCTTGATGATCAAGATACTTAAGTGTCTTGTTGAAAAAACAGAAATTTTTGGAACATGCGAAGAAAAAAAAGTTTGCGAATCGACGGAAATGAGGTGCTTATTGGGCAGCTCCGTATCGAACGCACTGCGATCGCGCCTGATCTTAGGAAGTTAGAATGTTGGCTCGCCAGCCGACCGTCAAAATTGCAGTGTACTTGCTCTTTGTAAATGAGTTAATGATTTCCCGACTCTATACTTCTACTCATGGAAAATACCAGAGTGTCAGTGATATATAGGATTGATAATTGTTGGTGATTCCAGGCGCGTCAACTGCTAAGATCATTAATCCAGTAAGTGTTGTACATTTTTTCTTGAGAAGGTTGCCAGTAAACTTCCTCCGCTGGACGGGGAGATCCAGCGTCGACCTACCGTCGGCTAGCGGGGTATTCCTCAACCAGGTGTCTCCCATCAGAGGGGCACCGCCCCAGCAGAGATAAGCTCTAAGGTTATGACCGGCCTCACGGCACGTGAGGTAGTGTAGTGCATGTTAGTGTGTGTTTGTGTTTTTGTAAGGGGAGAGGATATGACAAGAAAGAGGAAGGCGCGCGGCGGTTCGTAACCCGTTTGTTAGCGTACTGCTCCGGCACTCGCCTGGTGTTGGAGGAACCACGGAAAACTACCGATCAGAACAGTCGGCCACCAGAATTCTCCTCCAGAGAGCGACTGAATTTGACCTTGCTGACCGGTGACATACAGGCAACGACGAAATTGAAAAATTACAAAAACACGGTGCTTGAAAATTATCTATTCTGAGGACAAAACGATAAAGGAATTATTTATTGCTAATATTATAAGGCATGTAGTTTACTGGGTTTGATCAGAGTAGAGCAATTGAACAATTAGTTTCAAGTTTAGTGGCTTTGACTCACTAATTGTTTCCACTCCGACCAAATCAAGTGGACTACATTCCTCATTACATCATGGCCGTGAATTCTACAAAGGTTAATATTATGAGGCAAACGTTGGTGTGTTTTTTTACCTTTGAAAATACGTAATCACAAGGCATATTTTTATAGTCTGTATGAGAACACGATTGTTCTTAGCGTTAGGAATTATCTGTCAGGAACATCTTCCGGTCGCATATATCGAGATAAACGACATTTTCGTATATCGACATCAAAGTATATAATTTATCGACATCGATGGTAAAAGAAAGTTCGACATAGAAGTAAATTCTCAATGCCATAAAATCATATTTCTCATCAGATTCATTTGCATAATAAATATCCATTTTTGAATTCATCTAGGTTTTTTGTTGTAAAACAGTATTCATACAAATTGAAGGATTCAAAAATGTAACTTGCGTTATTCAATTAAGAATTTTTATTCCACAAGCGTGTCTATTCTTGTCGCAATATTGATAGCCAGGGGTATAGTACAGTACATAATGACGAGAAGCGGATGTCGCTCGAAGTAAAAAACTGCATCCGTATTCACACACATCTCATCGCACCACTCGCGAATGAAAACTCACACTACCTCTGCTCACCAGAAACACCAAACTGACTTCGCACTTCATATATATATATATATATATATATATATATATATATATATATATTATATATCAGACAGCAGAAGAATCTTGTAGTAGTAACTCCGGCAGAGTCGCGGTGAGGGGACCGGAGAGGGTTGGTGGTTGGTACTCACCCGAGCGCGGCCGCTGAGCTTCAGTGGCTGCTGAGCGCCACTTGCACACGCAGTGTACAACTGCCGGTCCTTGGTTAACGCGTTTCCGGCGGCTGTTTCGTCGCAGCGGAGCCAGTCGGTTGGTTGCTTAGTGATTCCGGGCGCGTCAACAGCTTAGGTCGTTACTCCTGTAAGTGTAGTGCATGTTTTTTTCCCTCGGGAGATGGCGGCGATTTTCCTCCGCTGCATGACAAGATCCGGTGGTGGTGTAGAGCATCTTAGTGTGTGTGTGTGTGTGTGTGTGTGTGAGGGGAGGAATAGAACAAGGAAGAGGAAGGAAAGATCGCGCGCGGTCCGTGGCCTGTTTGTTAGGGTACTGATCCGACATTCGCCTGGTGTTGATCGGAGAAACCGCCTAGCTGAAAAGCTAGTGTCGAAAATTCTGCCGCCGCCAGGACTCGACCCTAGGCCTCCCGGTCAGAAGCGCTGCAGTGACATCAGTTGACGCATCGTTGAACTACCATTCCCGGTGGGAGCCAGTCGGTCGGAAGACCGGAGACTCTTGGTGGAGGTGGAAACGTCCACGCTGTCACGAGTTTCCCGGCGGTACTCATGTTGCTAATGCCAAGGTGGGTGCAGTGAGAAGGCGGTGCTGAGCTCTGCGTTGCCGCTAGCCCACCATTTGGGCCTCTACCCGCTGACGTTTGGGGACGTGGGACGGTTTGGGTGCAGGGCTTGTTCCCAAACCCACATTTAGAAGTCCGATTGGAAGCGTAAATCCCCCTATCAGACTTCCTATATTCCGGCGATACTCACGTCGATAGCGTGGGGGTGAATGCAGTGAGGAGACATGAGAGTGGGGGGCCCGAGACACTTGAGTTTCGGCCTGTGTGACCCCTAGTTGGGCCCTTCGCTTCGTCGTAGCTGTGCCCGACACTGGGTGTTTTAAAGGTCGCGTTTGACCACGCGAGTTTCTAAACGTAAGCGATTATTTCTATAAAAATGAAATCAACGATCAAGCAAACATAACAAGAAGAGTAGGCTTCGAGTATGAGCGTTTGAAAATCTGACGGCTGCGTCCGAAATAGTCGTCCCTGACAGCCCGTTGTTAGTTGGCCGACGATGCAGAGTCATTCCGAGAGACAGGAGTGATCACTTGAACAGTTTTATCGGGGCCTTGTCTGAAATTTACACGCCGGATATGCACAAGAGAATGACGTGCATACGATTGGCACGCTCAGAGACGATCCTTCAAACATTCGTTTTATGGAGCGCCATAAACTTCACAAATGGAGTGCATTTATGCGTGGCCAAATGATGCGTAAATGACGTGCCCAGAATAGATGGAGTTTTGAATGGACGTGCGTGAGAAATTACGTTTGATTTGTGTGCCAAACGCAAACTCATTTTGTGCACGATTTATTTTTCGGTGTGACATAGATTGGGCAAACATTTTTTCATTTGACTTCGTGTCTGTCATTAGGTCAGACGTTTTAATGGGAGAGCGTGTGGCGAAAACACACGAGAAGTCTTCCGTATGTTCAATAAACTCGTTCTCAAGGTTTGAAAACTGAAAACCTATTATTTATTTCTCAACCCATCCTTTTAGTTCTGACTTAGATCATTATTATTAATTTACAGTTCGAGCAGAAATTGAAAGAAATCTATGCAGCCTTTGTCCATGAGAGAAGTGTCTGTGGTTTCGTTACATTGCCAGAAACTCAGAAAAAATACGAAAAAACGAAACTGTTTCGATTGGGATTGAAAAATGCAAATATTTCATTGCGTTATTGCGCCTAGTCTAATACTACGCGTTGCGATTTTCTCATATTCGTTACATTACTGCATATAACATAGCTGTCTCCGTGAATTGAAGGCTCCAAGGAAGAAACCGCCCTCCATGAAATATTTGCTGTTCACGTGTGGCATTAAACATTTTTTATATTCTTGGTACACAAAGAACTATTGTACTGTGTATCTGTGTAATGGTATTGGACTGTGTATCCGTGAACGTGTTATTCCAGTATTCACGAAGAATTTTTTTAAACTATTTAATTTATTGCAGTGTTAAACCAATTTTATTAGTTATTAAGCAGTATGCAAGCTTGGATATAATATTGTGTGGTTTTATTTAAAACATATTTGCTATTGCAGCTAGTAGTTGTTCTTTTATATTTCGCAGAAAAGTATTTTGAAGAATCGGAAATTGAAAGTTTTTTATGAAATTTTTCTTAACGGCGAGTCGAAAATTCGAATTGCAAAACATGACTGGGAATAAATAAAGTTATTTTTATGACTGTTTGTCTAAATTGTATGGGTTATAGTATCCTTTAAGTCTAGAGAGGTAAATTCGTAATAAATTTATTACATTACAAGGCACAACATCAGACTTTGTCTGATACATCAGCAAAAATAGTAACATTAAAATAAATAATAATAAAAGTATATAGTAGATACATTTTCTACAAATTACATGTTTATATCCAATATTGTACAATACATAATTCAGAAATTCAGTCTCACTTTATCTTAATTTATTTTAAACCCATTTCAGACTAAAACCAGCATTGATATCTCTTATTTTTTTAGTTTCATTTTTTCGTTTATTTATTGAAATATGCCCAATAATTCCAAGAAAAATCGTTGATTATCACTATGCTTATTGCATTCGTGCAATTAAAACTCAACCGTGTAATTTAAACTCCGCAAATAGCAATCAGAACTCAAAAATATAATCAAAAGCTGGTAATTAGGTCTGTATAACACAGACGTGGCCAAAGAATTTCCAGTCGGCGGTGAAACAAGAACAAAAATGTACGTCAAAAACGTATAATGCGTGAAAGAATAAAACAAAGTTATAAACGAATAGTTATTATCACTTCTTTGACAATCATGTTAATATTTATAGTACAATAAGTCAATTTAGAAACTGTTACCTACACATACTTGGCATCAATCATCCTAACTCAGAAGTCGCTTTATGTTGCACAGATATGTTTATTTCATCTCTCCGGACGTGACGGTTCAGAAATAGCAGTTGTTTGGGCAAAACTCCTTTACTTTTGTTTTTCAAAATCGATTCAATTAGTTATAATTTAAAATATCAATATTCTCCTTTACACGCCACGTCTTCAACATAAGCAAGTATGAACATAAGCATGTGGGTTTGACACTAACAAATTAATGGAATAACGTACAATATTTAACATGAATAAATGTGCGACGTGTAAAACATTTGGTCTTAATATAAAAAATATAAACGTCAGGTGTCCACCCTGAAACGTACGCCGCAAAACTTCTTAGTCAGAACAGAGTCATCTTTCCCTTTTCCAACATTAACACACGTTGTTCTCTCATACATGCCATTACATTTCGTGCGAAGTAATGTTTTCATGGCTTTGTCAGCTTCTAATATTTCATTCGGAATAGTTAAATAACATTTTCAAACATTTATTTTAAACGTTATTCTCTAAGACATAACGGTGATCATGAATATGTACATTGCAAGGCCTACTAAAATGTCTTGCTCAGAACCAATGTGACGTCATCAAATAGGTAAATGATAAGATATGCCCTTCATATGGTAAAGATATGCTTGAATTTCTCAAAAGTAAAATTAATGTTGAATGGAAACGAAATTTTTGAATATAACACGTGGATAAATTAATATAATTGCACTCGTGGTAAATAAGAAACCTGTCTTCTATCGTTCCTCGTTTTCATACCACTCATTCAATTATACCCCTGTTTATCCACTCGTTTCGTTAATTACTAAGAGACTGGATTATACGAAGAAGTAAATTAAGTTCCATTCAACATTGGAATATATAATTTTATTTAATTTTATCAATGAAGTTTCCGTATATAATTCTGGCTCTTCTTGTATGCTCACAGTCAAAAATGTTTCGATTCTGGAACTCAAAATTATAAGAAAATTCCATTCTAAGTTTGGAAATGGAATTGAGTTTACATATGACTTCTTGGATGTTGTTTATATGTTTCCAAACTCTTTATTTCGTAATGTCTTACGTTTGACCACTGTAAATTACATCGAAGTCAATATTACAATCTTGGCTGTCCGGGTGACGCCGCTTTAATTGATGTAGTGCCGACGTTTCGATTATCATGTCGTGATCTTCATCAGGGCTCGGAATGTTCTTGTTTATTTATAATAACAATCGCCAATCGTAGCTAGAGGGCTGCCTGTCAACCGCGGGATGGCGGCGTGGCGCACGATCGGACGGCAGGAAGCGGTCCGTAGTCGGACGGCGCGGGCAGATCCGGAGTCGGACGGCGCGCCGCGGTCCGCGGCCAGACGGCACGGCGCGAATGGAGGTCGGACGGTGCGGAACAGTCCGGCCGGTCGGGCGACTGCGTGAGAGTCCGCACCAATGAGCGCCAGGCCTTGTGGAGGCGCAACCCCCCGTCGCCGTTGATATTCTGGGGCTGACTGGCGCTCTCCATCGCTTCTTTAAGTCGTCTGGGCCACCATCGCTGCTCTCTAGCGAGCACCCTCGTCTCCTCAAATAAGAAGTCATGCCCCGTTTCCCAGGCGTGCTGGGCGACCGCGGAGAGTTGGTCATTCTTGTGTTTGAAATGGCGAATGTGCTCACGTACTCGTTCCTCAACCGTTCTGCCAGTCTCGCCGATGTAGTTGCGCCCACAGCTACAAGGTATAGCGTATACTCCTGCTGTTTGGAGAGTCCTTGACACGCACCAGCGATTGGCTGAGCTTATGGTGGGGCTTGAATATAGTCTTTACTCGGAACCGTCTAAGTAGTTTTCCAATCCGGTCTGTGATGCCTCAGATGTAGGTAAGTGCTACTATTGCCTTATCTTCAGTTTGCCTGAGGCTGGTTTCTCTTTGGTAAGACGTGTGGTTGGCAAGTTGTAGGGTTCTCTGAGTAATGTAAAAACTGTACCCGTTAGCCAAGAAAGTTTTCTTGAGAATTTCCCGTTCAGCAGGGAGGCTAGCTTCATCACAGATTCTGGCTGCCCGGGTGGCGAGAGTTCTTAAAATGCCGTTCTTTGTCGCAGGATGATAGTGCGATTCAGCATGAAGGTAGCGGTTCGTGTACGTGGGTTTTCTATAATATTTTTGTAATATTGACTCTGGCCGCGGAAGCCTACCACTTCATTTACATCAAAGTCAAAATAAGGTATATTGTAGGCTTTACTACATTATCTATGATACTTCTAGTCTGGATAAGGTATCCTTTCTATTTTTAATGAGATTACCCTTGTTACTAAGAGTGTTCGAGTATTGAATTTTAGATATAATTGTAATGGTTTTCTGACCTTAATAAAACATACACTAAAATATTTTTAACAAAATATTTCTTTTTTGAAGTTTTGAACCTATTTGGGGTATTTTTCAAAAAGGTATTGTCGTGTTTGCCATGTTTATTAAAAACAAATCACAAACAATCAGTTAGCGTTTTAATAAACATTGTCAATATTACACTGGTCAAGTACGTAGTCCCGAACATCATCAGGCCAACCATTACAGTTAAATAAACAAGATAAGACGTAAATACGCTCCTTGAAACTTAATTTTAGATTCTCACGGGCAGGGTATTTTTTAACGTTACTGACTATTCTAGGAACATACGGTAAATTTAAGAAAATAATTTGTTTACTTCTCATTCAGATCTGAGTCGCTAGCTGCAGTACTTAATATACCTGATGAAGCAGACACATCGGTCTGTGAAACGTTTTGCCTTACAATGTAATAAATATATTACGAATTTGACTCTCTATAATTAAAAGACACTATTTATAAAAAGAATTGCAGTTGACGCGTCCGGAACCACTAATCAGTCAATCAATTAATTACAATAAACTGGTAGGATTTCGAAAAGTACCAAGCAACACACGTCCGATAACACAAATACCAATTTATGAAACTCGATTTTTCACATTTCAACCCCGTCTATTATTTGCTTTATATCGCCCTAATGACTTTATTTTAATGTGCACCGGCCGTTAAGTGTGGCTTTTTGTGCCCCAGGTTGGGTTATGTCGATATAACGGTACAGTAATACAAAAAATGTTTGAACCTCCAATATTTTTATGAAGCAGGTGGACGATTTAGTAGAAATAATACTGTCAATCTTTCTTTGCTTGATTGCTATTTACATCGCTGCGAATTCGTCAGCGGTGCATTCCTGAAAAGTTCACGTTGCATCGGTGTGCCCGGATTTATTCAGCTAATATTCATTTGGCTTCACGGCGGTCCTTGTGTGATGAATAGCAGGCGGGATGCGGCTGTCATCCGTGATGTATGGCTCTTCGCTTCCAACAGCTTCCGTAGCTCGAAGACGAACGAGCCTGTCCGGAAGCGATAAGATTTTCAGCTCCTTGAATAGAGTCTTTTTCTTTCGCACCCTTCGCAAGTATCGATGAATTTGAGTCGCGTTTTTTGTGGTCGTTTTCACGCGAAGCGCTTTGAATTACTTCCTTACGCTTGGCTTTCCGATTTTGGAGTTGGCTATGTAGAGACCATTGAACTTTCTCGTGAGTGGAACTGCAACCTTTGCACAAGTGAAAAGGTTGCATCTTATTGGGTAATCCGACTGTGAAGTTTATTTACTTAATATTGGCCAATGATGTTCATTTTACTTGTATTTTGCGCCCATATAAATATCGCGTCTGTAAGACAATATTAAAGGGAATCAATATTTACAGGTATATAAATGTACAAGTTAGAAAGCTTTTGGAATTAGTTGCTACTTCTTCTGGCATTGTTTTTCCCTCTTCAATCACAGGTAACATGTTCAATTACATTGGAAAAATTGGATGGCAGAATTTGACGTTACATTGCAATATCATTTGTTTCTTAGGAGGAAAAGTTATTTTTTGGTCCACGCACGTTATTGTTTTCATCTTTATTAAATAAAGTAAAAATAATTTCCGAAGTTGTTGGCCTCGAGAATTCATTTAGCAGTATGAGTAGGACTTACTTTATTTGCGAATTAATAACTTAGTAATTTCTTTGAAGAATTGGTAAAACATAATACTTCACATCAGTTCGAACGTGATTAGAATTTTGCTTTTATATGTAAGTTTGGTACATGTTTACATGATATTTTTCGTCTAATTTTGGTCTCAGGTAGTAATATTAATTTCTCTTTGCTGAATTTGCGCAGTAATTTCATAGCCCACCAGAAAAAAGTTTCTGATTTCATTAACGCTAGAATTATTGAAACCTTTGCCTCTCATCATTTTGCGTCGCTTTTAGAAGTTTAATCGACCTTAACCGCTTCGCAAAACCGGATAACGGCCCGGCCGAACGATCGTTGGGGCTGTGTGGGACGAGGCGGATGTACGGAGGCAGGGGACACTCGTTCCGGTGGCAGGCGCGCGATTCGGAAATTCGCGCTGATTGCCAATCTGCGGCGCGACTACAACAGCGCCTGCCGCGCGCCGCGATCCGCTGCAATATCCGGCAGCGAGGGCCGCACGCCCCGGCCCGCCCGCGCCCTTTTCAGCGGTCCGGCTCGCGCGCGCGCGCCGGCCCGTGATGAGACCGTGGGAGAAATTACTGCTGTCTCGAATTCTCCGCCCCGCCCCCGTCCTCCCCGTCCCGTCCCGGGCGGAATACGCCGACGCGCCGCATCGCGGGCGCGCAGCGGGCCGCGGGCGAGGCGAGGGACGGCGTCGGGGATGGGGGGAGGCGTGTCGCAGGTCGGACGCCGACCGGGGGTGGCTGTGGAGGGGAGGGGCAGGTCGCAGACGGAACTGAGCGTGGGATGGGGTTCGGGCTGGGGACATGTGGAGATAGTGGCGGGGGAGGGTCCAGGTAGGGTGCTGACGAGGCGCGGCTGTGGCAGGGAGGGGAACGGGGTTAAGGACGTGTGGGGATAGGGGGGGGGTCTCAGGTTGGACGCTGACGTGCGATCCCCTGGGCTATGGAGGCGGCAGGTCGCAGACGGAGTGCAACGTGGGATGGGGTCCGGGCTGGTGACGTGTGGGAGTAGGGTGATGGGGGCGGGTCCAGGTAGGGTGCCGACGAGGCGCGGCTGAGGCAGGGAGAGGAACGGGGCTTAGGCTAGGGACGTGTGGGGATGGTATGGAAACGGCGGGGACGAGTCGCTGGTGGTGCGCAAGAGGTCGTGGGATGGGGTTCGGGATGGGTGGAAGGGGCGGGGACGTGCCACTGATTGGGCGCCGATCGGGAAGGGAGGTCGTAGGGCGGGAGACGGGATACGGCCTGGACGCTTGGAGACGTCTGGGTATGCGGCGGGGGCGGGTCGCAGGTAGGGCTGGCGCAGACGGCGATCGAGGCGTAGGCCGGGATCTGGAATGGTGTGTGTGTGTGGGGGGGGGTCGCAAGTTAGGCAGCGACCGGGCGTTTCTGTGGCAGGGGGGGGGGGCAGGATGCAGACGGAGCGGGCCGGGTTGGGATGTCGTCCGGGCTGCGACGTATAGGGATGGGATGCGAGAGGCG
The DNA here is from genome assembly GCA_011170035.1 of Teleogryllus occipitalis. Classification (NCBI taxonomy): domain Eukaryota; kingdom Metazoa; phylum Arthropoda; class Insecta; order Orthoptera; family Gryllidae; genus Teleogryllus; species Teleogryllus occipitalis. The sequence continues at coordinate 110,667 of BLKR01000391.1, read as the reverse complement.
GGGCCGGGCTGCAGGTGGGGCTCCCGATGGGATGACAGGGAGGGACAGGTCCCAGATAGAGCGGCCGTGGCAAGGGACAGCGTCTGAGTATGGGACGTGTGGGGATGAGGTGCGACTGGCGGAGAGGATCGCAAGCTGGTCACTGACCGGGTGTGGCTGTGGCAAGGAGGGGCAGGTCGGGGTAAGAGCTGGAGTGTGGGGATGGGGTATGAGAGGCCGGGACAGGTCGCAGGTACGGCGTGATAGAGGCAGGGAGTGGCAGGTCGCAGATGGAGTGGGCGGGGCGTGAGATGGAGAACGGGCTGGAAGTGTATGGAGATGGGGTGCGAGAGGCGGAGTCAGGGCGTGGCTGTGGTGGGGAGCGGCAGGTCGCAGATGGGACGGGGTACTGGCTGGAGGCGTGTGGAGATGGGGTGCGAGAGTAGGGCGTGGCTGTGGCGGGGAGGGGCAGGTCCCAGAACCGAGTGGGTATGACGTGGGCGGACCTCACACCGCCCTCCGCGCGGCCTGCAGGTGAAAGGCTATGATATCGGCGCGCGATTCCCGCTCCGGTGCCACCTGTCTCGCTGAGGAAACTCGCGCTCGCGCCGGAGTTCATTACAATCAGATTACGCGTCGGGTTTCACGCGGGGCTGGCGGCAATCGATGTCGGGAGAGCGGCACGCGCCCACCGCCGCGGATCGATTAAGTGCTCCTCCGCCCCCCCCCCCTCCGTTTCGGAGGGCGGAAAAGTGGGGGAGGGGCGTCTGGGGAGAGTGTGGTTTACTTTGGAAACGGGGAGGTGGAATTTCTTGGTCGCAGAGGCTTTCCAACAATTGTGATGCCATAAGAACTCGTGGAAAATCACAAGTAAAATTTTAAAAAAAATTTATAACCTTGTAATTCTAAAAATATATTGATTAATTAATAATATTAATAGATAATTAATCTTTTTGACAATAATTTGTAGAAGTATTTTGATGAGTTTTACTGAAGTATCTTGAGAACATTCTGAAGTATTATGCCGCATCTGATTGGCCCGTTAGAAACGTGCAGCTCTTCGTCTCACACAGATCGGCACACTAGACAGACAGTCATTTTTCATAACGTCCGCGCTCCTGCCACTGAAACTCGAAGTCGCTGGAGCTTATGGTCCACTTGTCAACAACCCCTCAGAGCCGCTCTTGATTGACGACGCGGTCCGATGTAGCGGAATGACAAGGTTATAAAGGGTCTGCCCTTTCGCACCCGCCAGGTGTCTCCTCTGCAAATTGGACCGTCTCTCTTCATCTCCAGGTGTTCCGCTGCAACCAGCGCTTGCCTCCTTTCTCCTCTTTCCAAGTCCTTCCCTGAGACACCGATGCGGCGCGGGTGGAGTGCGATATGGCCACGAGAGGGATTTTTCTTTTGGACTTGCGGGACGCGGTCATTAGTCTTGTAGGATATGACACATGCACTTACCTCACAGGAACTGCCATCTGGAATTATGTCCCTGGCACTATATAGCTGAATGTGGGTAGTATTTACGGATAGACAGTGAGACAATGCTCTTTCACGTTAGCTGTAATTTGAAATGAGAATGTGAAATGTATTGTGTATTCTCATTCGCGATTATATTTATTCATAGTATTATTTTATGAAAACAATGTGTTATTTTTTAACCCTTATGTATCTTGAAATGAAGGTAAAAAAATGTTCGAGTAGTAGAAAATAGTTATATTTAGACGGAGATCTGTCTGTAACTATATTTATACTTTAATCATTATTTATCATAAAACATTTAACTACACCGAATTGAGTTTCTTGCCCTAAAATTAACATGAATAATTCCATGAAATTATTAAAACATGGCGTCAGATAATTTATATTTTAGGGAATTTAACTGGAATCTCTAACACCTTATTTCACTATTTTGCGTTGTTCCCGAGTCGGACTCCAAATTATTGAATCTAGAAGTACAAGTATAAGTTTTCAAAAAGAATTACATATAAAATTTGAATAAGTTTCGTGTGAACAGGCCTCTGGCCGAAGACTGACAAGAGGCAATGACTGACTAGATTAAAGAAGAATTACTCTACTCCACGTTGAACGCGAGTACATAAAGTTATAAACAGAACGTTGATACGTATTAAAGTAACAGACGTTTAAAACAAAGTATTATCTTGAATATCATGTTATCAAAGAAAGAATAGGTCTACATTATCTAACGATAACTTTTGTATATATTTACTTTTGCTTGTTGGACTTCGCAGTCTGTCGAGGGTTTTTAATAGTTTTCTCACGCACCTCCCATTCATCCTCTAATAATTTCAACGGTAAGCAAAAAATATTTTTATAAAAATTAAATAGTAAATGTTCATAAAATTTCATGCAGAAACTTCTAATTTAAACATAATTATGAGTCTATTAGAAAATAAAATCATTTCAATTTCATAAATCTTATACAAAAATAAACTATTTTTAACAAATTAATCGAATTTAGTATACATTACGATGGTTGTAATAAACCTTGGTGAAATTCCATTAGTTGGATAAGATTTTTTTGTAATGAAAAGTTCTGGGCAATAATTAAGCGTAGAATAACAAGTCAAGTGTTAATACACCATTTGACAATTCTTATTGATTATGACTGTTAGAGAAAATGTTGTTAGAAGATTTGGATCTATATTAAAATGCTTTGGATGAAGTTAGTTTTGTTGCAGTATTCAAGCTAATATTTGTGGCATCGTAATTAAATAGATGCAATAACTTGACGCGGCTTTCAATGTTATTGATATTCCAACTTATATATTCCAAATTAATATCGTATTGTATATTTAATATTATAATTTAAATGTCACAAAAAGATCGGTATTGTAGCAATTAAATTTGTGACCGTTATCGCTCCGATTGTTTTGTGATGCCTGTATCAAATGTCAACATTTTCATTTCTTCCGCCTCATTTATTTCAATGATCAACAAAGATGACGTAGTTAGTGACTTCATAAGATATAACACAAGGAATATGAGGATCACACTGGGATGTTAGTATAATTTCGCAGGAACTTTCTAACAAAATTATTCCCAGACATTCTGTTAACATGCATACTAATAACAAGTTTGTTTATAATATGTACAATGTGCAATTCTAAAGTTGAGAATTACGTATCCTGGATATCTTGTTCACATTAAAAATATTCATTTATTTTAGATTCCTTTATACTTTCTCGTTACCGCTTACGCAGGAGAGAGACCATTATGTAATGCTGGGCGAAAAAGGGGGAGTTTTCGGCAAAAAAAAAACTCTTATTTCAGGGCTCTGGTAATGAAAAAAATGATAAATCTGGCTAAACCGTTCAGCCGATTTTCTCCAAAATTAATATATCCTAATCGTTCCGACCAACGTCACGGTCCCTTGAATTTAAAACCGAATTTTTAATTGGGGGGGGTACTGTACATGAAGCCACTGGGGCATTTTCAAAATGTTAAAAAAGAAGTCTCTACTTTTTTATTTTAATTTTGTCCATGGATATCGTAAAGGACGCTTAATAGAACGGTACAGGTCTCATTTTCGTTGAAATCACTGAGCTTTCGAAAATTACAAAAGATCAAGTTTCTTCCACGTTTTCATGCATCTACAATATTAAATTCAAAAATATTTTCTGAGCAAAATCTGTGCTTTAAACACAGATGTTGAATTAAAGTCGTGTAGAATTTGTCGAAAATAAGAGTTTTTTTTTTTTTTTTGCAAAATGTTGCGTGAAAAACAGCGAATTTTTAAATTTTAAACAATTATTTGCTTTAAAAGCGGTTCCCAATTTTTTTAAAGTTTTTCTTCGTGCGTATCAAGGAAATGTAGAAATTTGCGATAGTCTTATTGCCGATGTTCTCGTTATTGTTTTCTTCGAATATTGCAGAAAGTTAACATTTGTAAAATTGAAGATAGAGATTTTTGGCTCAGCTCTTTAAAAAAGATCACGTACAATTGTTCGAAAAAACGAGATGTTTTTGCGTAATTCTTGCTTAAAACTTATGCGATTACTAAAATATAACTTTTTCTCAAAAATCGCTTCAAATTTCGTCTTTATATTTTCCAAAGATAAAACAAGGAACGATTAAAAGAATGGCGCGGGTTCATTTTTGTTGAACCCTGAAAAACAAAATTGCAAATTGAAAATAATGCGATAAATGTGTACTGTTATAACTAGTTCTCTTTGTAAAGAGGAAAGAACGTTTTTTAAGGAGCAAGCCAAATTCTTGTAGAAGACTGGATTTTCAATAATTGCTAAAGTTCAAAACAAATTGGTGTCTTCCTACAACTACAATTTGATGGATAGTTTGTTCTCACTGTAAAAAGTAAATTTTTAAATAAGGCCTTATACATTTTTTTTAAACATTAGTAATTTTCACGATTTTTTCGTAAAGCATGTTTTTTTTAAAATGAAAATTATCTTACAAACGACTGTTTTTTATTTTTATCGGATCAAAGTACGTTTATAAAAATAGAAAACGTCCGATTTTCATTGAACTCTTTGTATTTTTGAAAATCGCAAAAATATGAAATTTTTTCAGCGTCTTCATACAACTACAATAATCGAGAATAATTTGTTTCTCAATAAAATCCGTTTTTCTAGAAAAGATATTTAAAAGATGACATACTACATTTTTTTGAAAGTATAGATTGCTTAATCTTCAGTTAATAAGGTATATTATTTAAAAATTACGTAATGATTTTAGGAATAGGAAATGGTGAGGAATTTGACAGCATTATTTTAAAAGTAATTTTTAATGGCATAGTTATGTAATATATGTTTAATTCAGCATGATGCTTTTTAAGCTGCATTACGGCCATCTTCAGTGCTACAAAACAAGAAAAAATCTAAACAAATAATTTTTAAATTCTTTGTAGACAAAATTAATTCTGAACAATTGAATGGAAAGGAAGAATAAATTACGAAAATTACATAATTATGGAGCAATACTTGCAATAACAGTGTAATTGCTATACGAAGTAAATGAAATATTCGTAAGAACGTTATGAAGGTCATTTTCCCAGTAACAAAATTATCCAATGATGAAATAAAATAAAATAGAATAGATTAATAAAAAAATGCAGACGAACTATTACTTTTAGAGATTTTTTTTCAAATCTGCAAACGTTTTCTTATTTTTTCTTAATTCAGCTCGACTGATTTTCATTAAAACTTGTCAATGTTCGGAAACTGCGAAGGTTCAGCTTTCTTTTCAAGGCTTCGGGAATGTAATGCTGACTTACGCGATTGGAATAGTGTTTATGATGAGGATGTAAAACATGCTGAACAGAAAAACCTACTTAGGAAGGAATAATAATGTGTTCAATGTTGGTGTAAAGAATGAATGCAATTTTGATGGATTATTGTGCTGTTGTTTTTTATTTACAAAATGGCACGATGACAAGTTTTCAAAATTATTTAGTTTGATACACAGCAAACATATTAGCATGTTTATTCAGGAATTAAAAATACATATGAATTTAATTTACACTTTCGACATAAACACTAAGAAAATATGACGATTACATACGTTTTATAAGATTTCAGCCACACAAAACCTTACACATGTTCTAGTGCTGGACAAGGTGTCCTCTTCCTTATCTTTTGACAAATTTAAAACTAAACTAGCGCGTTCAATATAACGTTTTTGAGAGTATGTATGTTAGGAGAAAATAAGGAGGCGCGTATGCAACCACAAGACACTTTGCTGTCGTAAATGATTCGAAAACGATGCAGTTCAAACGCCTGTTTGCGTGTCGGGACCCGAATCATGTTTCTAAGTTCGTTTTATACAAAACACGTCATTTTATTTTCTAATACTTTTTGGGAGTTTTAGCTCTTCTAGACACCCCAGATTGCACAGTTAGAAACTGCCCAAATCTTAAAATGATTGTAATATGAAATGAACTATTTGTGCAACTGTGCAATTCAATCGGGTGTGTCTGTTTTTTTTTTTTTTTTTCTTTTTGTTAAAAATGCATCTTAGTATTATGTTTCCTCACTGACAATACCAGAACTCGATGATATAACGCATTATCGACGTTTGTCGAACATGGCACTAGTTTCATTTTAAGAATGACAATTTACAAAGTGTGAAGTAGCATATTCCAACCGCCTCGTATATTATTTCATTAGTATACTTACGTTTTGTGCGACTCTCACACGCAACTAATCTTTATAAATGAGGTCTCGAAAGAAAGAATTTTGCGGAGACGTGACAAATTGTACTTTGACTTTAAAATGAGGATTTATTTAAAGAAAAACTCATCTAAATATTCATGTTAAATGAAACCCGCAACACTCGACCGAATTTTTTAACCTATATAGTTAAATAACTTCTAAAGGAAGCGTACTAGGGCCTTAAAAGCTAAAATTTTGAGGCGAAATGCCTCGAAGAAAAGTTTCTCACACAGTATTCTACAGGATGAGATCTTCTTGAACATTCTGTACATTTTTCCTGGTTCGTCGCTTCTCTTTTCTACTCTACCTGTTCAGAGCCTGTAGAATCTGCAACTGTGTGTGTGAAATTAAACCAAATACTTGATGTTCTAAGCGATTGAATTAAACGGGTGTACCTCTTTGCACGGTAAGAACGTTAAATAGTTGTATTGACATGTTATCAATTACAAGAAGACATATATAACAAGTGACGGAGAATAACAGTAACTTGAAGAAAAATATATATTACGGGCTTAATATGGAATTGAAAACTGGGAAAGAGGTGTGGTATTTTAACATGCATGGTTTGCTAGTATCTTTAAGTTACTGATTTTCGACACTAGCTTTTCTGCTAGGTCGAATTCAGTCGCTGTCTGAAGGAGAATTCCAGCGGCTGGTTGCTCTGATCGGTAGTTTTCCGTGGTTTCTCCGATCAACACCAGGCGAATGTCGCAGCAGTACCCTAACAAACGGGCCACGGACCGCGCGCGATCTGTCCTTCCTCTTCCTTGTCCTATCCTGTCTTACACACACACTAACTCTAACATGCACTACACTACCACATATTCCGGGAGACCGGTCGGGAGTTTAGAGCTAGTCCCGGCTGGGGCGGTGCCCCGTTGGTGGGAGAGTCCTGGTTAGGGGGAAACCCCACTAGCCGACGGTAGGTCGGCGCCGGATCTCGCCATCCAGCGGGGGAAGATCACCGCCATCTTCCGAGAGAAAATCAATCTATCAATGAATTTAAGTTACTATTTCGCAAGAGGAATTTCGAAAATACTACGCTCAATTTGAGTATTCCCGCTATTTCAAGCGCTTCCCACGGCGCGCCTTTGGTAGCGTGTCGCGTCTTGTGGCAGCCACGGTCCTCGTCTCGCCGGCGCGGCAGCGCAGACGGGCGCCAGCGCGAAGGCAGCGGCGGCGTCTGAGGCGCACAGAGAGCTTAGCGCGGGCGCGGGAGGGACCTCAAAGCTGCCCGTAATGCCCGAGGTGCCTAATTACCCCTTCTATTCAATCGCACGCGGCGCGGGTGCCTTCCGCAGGAAGCGACCCTCCCCGGTCGCCTTCTCTCAATGCGCCCCGCCCCGCCCCCTCCCCCCACACCTTCGCTCGCCCGCGCCTGCACCCACGCCCTCAGCCCCGCTCCGTGCCATCACCAGCGTAATTTGCTTCTCCCCGACCGGGAGAAGAGGGACATGGATGGATAATTTCGCAGTTCTGGGCGATCATTTGTCCCGTAAGAGTTGTGCATGATTTTATGGCGGTTGGTGGCGGTGATCTTCCGCTATGGATGGTGAGATCGGCGCGTCTCTCACTTTCGCGCCATCACCAGCGTAACATGCTTCTCCCACACGACCCGGAGACGAAGGCTGTGGATTGACTGTTTCGCGATTATGGGCGATCATAGGTCCCGTTGGAGTTGTGCACGTGTTTACCAAGTGCTGGCGGCGATATACTCTGGTGGATGGTGAGATTGGCGGCCTCGCTCGCACCTTTACCCGCGCACTGGCCCATGCGCTCCCTGCCACCCGCGTCTCTCATGTCCGTGTCATCACCAGAGTAATTTGCTTCTCCCGACGACCTGAAAAAGAGAGCTGTCGATTGACTATTTCGCCATTCTGGACCAGGATTGATCTCGTAAGAGTTGTGCGTGATTTTATCATGGGATTGAGTTGTATTCCACCCGGCTGGATGGTGAGATTGGCGCCGACTGACACGTCGGGTTGCGGGTTTTTTTACACAGTCAGGTATCTTTCAACAAGGGCACCGCCTCAACCGGTTCGAGTCTTAAGCTTCCTACTGGTCTCTCAACATACAGGGTTATATGGTGCATGTAATTGTGTGTGAGTGTTTAAGGAAAGGGAGAAAGTCGGACAAAAGAGAGGAAGGAAAGATCGTGAGCGGTCCTTGGCCCGTTCGTTAGGGCTGCATTCAACCTACCTATGTGGTCAGTGTCGAAAATCCAGCTACCGTCGAAACTCCAACCCTACGACCTCCCGGTCAGAGGCACTTCGAGTAACATTAGTTCATGCTTTGGGTTACCGCCGCCGGAGACCGTCGGTCACGTGCAATATTTCTTTGCTTATTCTCGACCCTACTTATACACACATAACACTACCACACATATTGTGAGATGTCACCGGAAACGTAGTTTGTCTTGACCTTTCCTCTGGGGTAATGCCGCAGGGGGGTATTTCTGCAGGGGGAAAAACCCGACAAGCCAACTTGAAGGTCGGCAATAGAGGGTCGCCGCCCTCCCGCCCCCGGAATATACTACTATTTTTATGGGACTAATAACCATAATAGTTGGCGCGTCTGGAAAGAAACACCCACTTACTCTCTACTTTAAGTGCAGAGCGTGTAAAATTACTCCTACAAGGAGCTGGGCAAAACTCAACCATTAGGAAATGAACCGTCCAAACGAGAGCCCATGTTCTGTCGACGAGATAGCTCAGATATTGCTTCTTGATGTTATTTGGGAGGGATGGTGAGAGTGAAATTTCGGCCTATCCAGGTAGCCGAGATCGCTAAGGCAGTAGTGTCGTGGCGGTCTCGGAACTCGCGTGTTCGAATCTCGCTTCGGGCATGGTTGTGTGTGTTGTCTATATGTGCTTGTGTTTTCCCTGTGGTTTGCGTCAGGAAGGGCATTCAGCCGTAAAACAGATCATCAAATCGAATAAAAATAAGAATGTGCGAAAAATCAATAAAAACTGAGCCCGCCCCCCATTAGCGCCGACCTTGTAGGAACGGAGAAAAGGCAAAAGATGAAAACACTGAGAGTCCAATCCCGCTGTGATATGAGAGACCTTTTCAAACGGCGCCTGACGAAAGATCTCGTAATCCGCAACTAGCGGGTACTTCAAAGGAAGCCTGGATCGAAGAAATGGTGCGGAATTAGGCTGAAATGAGCATTTGCTCAGCAAATATTCTCCAAAGCAAAATTGAATCATAACATTCTAGCATGGTTGAAAACCAAAATTGGGCTCGTGAGATTATTGCTAATTTCCCAATTTTTCGGTTTAAAAATTGAACATGTGATTTTGTGGACTTTGATTATTTGTTGCCGGCCAAATGTCTAACATCCGTGCCCATCCAGTAGTGGTCAGCACTAGAACGTAAACTGTTCAAATGTTTTTTTCTTCTTCTTGAATGTGACATCTCCCGATATTTCTGGCCGTACTTGAGACCCTCGGCGTTTGAAATGGATATTTTGAGTTTTGGGAGCACTTTACATGAAGCCTAAACATTTTCAGAGTTTCTAAAAAATTGGTTCCGCTTTTTTTGTTTATTTTTCTTTTTCTACTTCAGATAGAACATAGAATATTAAAAAATGTCGCAGTTTGCATTTTCGTTGAACTCTCAAATTTTGGAATTTGTAAATATTCAAAGTTGTATTGTCATGTTTCTACAACTACCCCCATTGAAAATAGAGACTTTTTCTTGTATGTGATCATTCTTTCAAAGTCAGGTCTTGGAGTGAGATCTTGTACATTGTTTCAAAATTACCAGCGCTTTCGAAGAGTTTTTGCTTAAAATAAAGGCAATTTATAAAAAATCTGAAAAACAATTTTTCATTAATTTTTTTTCCCACGATGGACAAGAGACAACTTTGATTTCCTTGAATTCTGAAGTTTAGAAATATGATAAAGCTAGAAATAATGCGGGAACATAAGTGCTATTGTAATTCAATTAGCTGATTTTTGGCCAATATATCGTTATTGAAGTATAACGTCACTTTATTTGGATATGAGTTTAAATAATTATTTGATGGATAAGAATTTACCTAGTTACATAATTCCTCATCCAGGGGACCATGAATAGTTTGGTTTGGTTCAAAATATAGAATTCAAGTTGTCGGTTGTTTGGTTTATCTAAATTTTATGAATGTAGGCGGAACAATGTCAATACTCAAATGTGCCAAATTTGTGTTACAAAATGAGTAAAATTTCTGCGTTTCGAATGAAACTGTCAACGGCGTTATTTCTTGTAACAGAGCAATATACAATACTAACTTTCTATGATGACTTTATAATGTTATTATTTATATACATTTTGCAATGGTAGAAATTGATGAAATTCAAAGTTCAAAATAAAATCAAAACAAAATTTCTTTATTAATAAATGCAGTTCAGAATTTATTGAAGAAGGTGTCTTCAGTAAGGTGGTTTTACTTACAAATTTTCCAGAAGCTTCATAGGAAAGAAATAGGCAGATAACCATGTTAATCTTTGAGTACTCGTCTTCTCACATTTGTGTTTTTAATCATTTCAGGAAAATCTTTATCATTAATTGAAAAACTGAGTAATTTTAATTTTTGTAAGCAAACGTTATTTCTTATTTCTTGTGACAACGTACGTAATTTTTATTTAGAACATTAACAAATTAAATGTTTATGGCCATGAGAAAGTATGGAAAGTATAGTTTATGGCCATGAGAAAGTATAGTGACAAAACTTTATCTATCACGGCAACAGTGGTCAGCAAGTTTGGGCTTGAATTATCTACTATTAGTTAATTGAAATGATTGAAGGCGTTGTTATTGTCAAGAATACTATTTATTTTGACAATGGCAACGCCTTCAATCATTTCAATTATGTAAATGTCAACTACAACTCACCACTAAACCAATATACTATTAGTTATGTCAATCAACTTTCGTGAGGGGTATGTGTTTTGCAAGTTTTTGATAACTTTTCTCAATTTCGTAAAATGAATTTTCATATTTTTGAGGTCGTATTTATAACAATTAATACTTTTAAAAAAATGTTTTATAGTGTTGACTTCATTGCTTTTGTCGTCAAGAACTGAACGACTCGTTACGAGAACGGAACTAGAATTTTTTTCTCGTATCCTAACTGTATGTTCTAGGCGGTCCTAATTGTTTATTTTTCTAAATCAATTGAGAGGTTCCCTGCGAGAGTTCCTTTTGAAATTCCTGAAACGTCGTCCTTCCTGACCTTTTCAGTTTCGCAGGAGACTGTTGGAGAGTACAGGAGTTCGCCTCATTCCCTAGAGTTCGCCATCGTGCAATGACGGGGCGACCGACCTTCAACTAGCCGGTGAACTTCGTCTTGCCACGGACGAAGCAATTACTCCTGAAATTGATTTCACGGACCGAGATTCTAGGACGTTTATTAAACAAAGGTGTTTCCACGTTAATTTGAATATCAAAGTTTTCCTATAATGGAATGAAAATGTAAACAAAGTATATTTTTTAGATCATATCTAGTTTCCTGTTGTTCATCTTCAGAGCTCGCCAAACCCTGTTGATTATTTTCAGTGAGCATGGTGAGGCGAAAGAATGAAAGATATAATTAAACGTAAATTGTGCATTTATGCCACCAATAACACTACAAAATAACTGTAAATGAACTCCGAAGCGCAGTAAGTTTACTTGCCCAACCGTTTCTGGAGAACAAGATTACTTTCTACAAACAGAAAAGCGTGTATCTTTGAACTTTTATTTGTATGATATGCAGAAAAATATGATAAAAAATGTTCACGCTGCATGTTTAATTTCATCGAAGTTACTACAAGAGCAAAGAAGACAAGCCTTCTCTCTGCCTAGCGATAATTGTTATTGATTTTTTCCATTTCTAAACGCATTCATTTTTGCTACAAAGATTATTTTTCGTAACACACAATGTGCACACTGCTTTTATATTAATAGAGAGCATATATTAATAGCTTCGCCGTAAACACAAGTTGAAGGTGAATTTAAATCCTCTGAATTAAAAATTAGAAATATTCGATACATAGGTCACCAGTTTCAGTATGACGTAACATTTTGTGTACAAAGAATTAGGTAGAATGGAACATTATTGTTTTTGATTCTGAGACATGATGATTTTCATATTGCCCTCATAAGAAAAATCAATTCTTCAAAACATTGCGATGTTACTTCGAAACTATATTATTCGGAGGGCAAAACAACACGGAATGAAACTACTAGATGGGTAACAAGATAATAGTGCATATGCAAACAAACACCAAACTCAGTTTAGTATCCAAGACGATACATGTCAATATATTTTGATTAGCACGTTTTTCAATATTGTTTCTATTAAAATAATATTGCTTTGCCAAACTTGTCTGGTTGAATTCCGTGTTGGCAGAAATTGTTTTGGTTGTCAACCAGAAATCTTTACATTGAATTATAAATGATTTCCAAATCAAGAATCTATTTCACTTTCCTTTTGCTGCCATAAATTATCCGGCGATCGCTTCCATTTTTAATTTGAATAAGAAACCTTTCTCCAAGAAACTTGGCACTGAAAATACTATCACCAACATTTTTATACTTAAAAGCACTTCCAGAAGCTTCTTTGGAGACCCCTGATTTCATTGCTGTTTTTTCGTCTTCATTAGATCACTTTTTCTCTCAATCAATTTCTATCACTTTGATCGCCTCCGTCACCCTACCGCCTCTGCCCAACCGCCGTTGTTTATAACGCCCTCGTCTGCCGTGGCGTGGGGATCATGTCTCCCACTTAGCCGTGGCCCGGCCTTCGGAGCACGTCCTGCGCAGCGAGAAACGACCATGGAGACAAAACGATGGAGTAGTCGCAAGCTTTTTCTTCATTCTCTGAAAGAAAACGAAGATTCAGACTTTGTCACCACGTGCAAACTTATCGCCTGGCACTAAACCTCCTTCAACGTTACAGTGATCTAAATAATTTCATATCTGGTGAAGATGCAACGTTGTTTTATACGCTGATGACATTGCCCTATTCACCTCTAATAGTGATATCGTAATAGCATAGGAGAATATTCAAAACAAAAAATATGAAATAAACATAGAAATGGAGAATTAAGTTAAATAATCTAAATGCTAAGCAAAGATATTATCATTACGCCGACCTAAAAATCCCTCCGGAACTTAACATCAATGGAAATTACATCCCATGGACCTATTCACCGGTGAAGTGCCTAGGAATATTATTTGATAAAATATTAAAGTGGAAAACCCACATTCTCACAACTGCTAGTAAAGCTTTGATCAAAACGTCAGAAACGTTTCCTTTAAGCATTTTCAGAAGGCTTTTCAAAACGCTAGGCGTTTCCTAGCTAAAAATGCTAGTTCTTCTGTGTGAGGACCAGACACTAATCTTTTGTCTTTTTCAGGCCTTAGAAATTTTAGTTCTCAATAATACACAAACTTTAAGCCGGACAAGTTTCATTTGTACAACGATCTATAGTTTGGAGAATAATAAACAAAATTATAAATAAAATCTTTTCTTATCATAAAAGTGGATTTATTTCACTTTTAAAATAATCTATTCAATTATCATAATTCCATTTAAAACTCACGTTTTCTAAAGGAGGTTTGCAATCAAATATCTTGATGATTTCATTAATTTCTTTTTGGTCTCCAGTGTGTTACTATCATACGGACGTTTCAAGTCTAATAATAAACGTAAATAGAATCGCGACGATTCTAAGAGTGTATTGCTATTAATTACTTATATTATTTAAGACAATCAGTAAATGGCGATTCTCAATGATTAATTGTCAATACTTGTTTTGTAAACTTCCCTGCGATTGTTCAAGAACCTGTATCATAATGAAATCTTATCGAAATGAGTATCATTATGCAACTGTGTGCTTCCATCAAATGATAACATTATACAATAGGACTATAAAAAGAAAGTTATGTAACATTGCAGAAAATTGATTTCGAGATTTCAACGAAAATACAGGTTTTGAGGTCCCCTGATACCGATTTGTTTCTTCAAAACGCTCATTCATATTTCTCTCCGTCTGTGAACTAGCATCTAAACTATGTTGTTGTTTTTTAATTTATTTATTCCTCAGTCGAACGTCCTGATTCAAAGCTCTCCAATTTTGGAAAATACTCTTTACGTTTGGGGCACTTTACATGATGACTCCTGGAACAGTTTCCGGGTTTTGGAAAAATTCCAAAAATGACTCCAATTATTTTCTTTCAATTTCTTATTAGAATAGAGTGAAATACACTTACAAGGATGGAATAGCCTGATTGGCTAGTAATCTAGCTCTAATTGTTTTTAATTGCAAAAAGCCTTAAGAAAATTTCGGCGATTTCCTACGATGACAATATGGAAAACGTGCAATTTTCATTTTATATACAGTGATAATAAACAACGGACTATTTCACCACATAAAATTTTGTGTACTTTAATTTTAATAATAAACGAAAAAAGTCCTTTCATTTTTGAATCATAACTATTATCGCACTAGCGTAATTATTAACGCATAACTAGTTATTAACACAACTGATTATTAACCTCTTTTCGAAGATACATTCTAAAAGATCATGTGTTGAAGTAGATATGCTCATTTAGTTGTTTTGTAACTTATTCGCTAAATGGGAGTATAAATGGTAGGCTGGAATTAGTGAAATTCATTATAAACGAAATAATTATCGACATTTTAAAGAAATGATTTTCGCTACATTGTATTTAGTAATCGATGGTCTACGTTTAATTCCTTCAAAACTCCAGCGTAAGCTGTGGATAATGGTCAATCTTAATTTTTCATAACCGTAATCCTTTACCCGGCATTCTTGCCCAAACCGGTCAAGCGTGCAAAGGAGGTTAGTGGATACTTAAATCCACGAAGGTCCATCGCATGATAATTGAATACTTATTGTCGCAGAACTTCATAAAATGCAAGCCATAGAAGTTTTTTTTTCGTAGTCTCAAACTTCATGTTCTTTGTAAGAATGATCATCGTATAATTTTCAAAGCGGACATAGGCTATTTGAGACTATATACTTCTATTGCAAAGAATCAATCTCTGCGCAGTCTATTTATCATTGGTCTTCGAATGTTGATTTAACAGAACAAATGAAACGCACACCCAACGCTTTCCCCAGCATTCTTCACAGCACTTGAGCGATAGCACGCAATTCGAACGTTGAATATGAGTTTAATATGAATTAAGAGATTCATTTTTGAAATATTTCATGAATATTCTGTTTCTTTATCCGCATCCTGTAATTGTTTCCTGCATAAGTCAGAAAGTGACCGTTTACTTATTCTAATTAACAGAAGATTCCACAAAAATAAATATTTTCTGATTTTTTCAGCGGGCGTTCGTATATTACGAGGATGTGGTAATTTGCAAAGCAATCCTCTTCCTCTAACGCTACTATTGGGCGTCGTCTGAAGCAGCTTTGTTCCAACGAGACTAATATAGAACTTTGCTCATTGCATTGAGGGCAATCTTTATCATTTCGCCATTTGTACCTTTCCAGGAGATCATGTTTACTCTCCTTGCCAGAAAAGATTCGATGGGTAGATAATATTTGTGATGGTCACTTCCAATCACTTTATTGTTTTGTACTCGCTTTAACGTGCACGCACGGAGAGAATATCTACAACCATATATTCCAAGCATTATATTTCAAGAATTAAATTGGTTCTTCATTTTTCTTGCTTTGTTGATAACTAGCTATTGACAAATTAACCTCTATTATGTTACAATTGCACAGATTTTTCAAAGGTTTTTTGCTCTTTGTCTTTGAAATATTTCTTTAAAACTCCACATTCTGTCTTAGATTCACTGTAAGCCTTCTACTAGCGATTACAACACAAAGCTGTGATACTGAATCACAGTTATTAAAATATTAATTGCAAATAATGGATTTACGTAACGTTCTGTTCTTCTGTTTGTTTGTTGCCATACTCCCAACGCTGCAAGCGGTAATTTGCCACA
The DNA here is from genome assembly GCA_011170035.1 of Teleogryllus occipitalis. NCBI lineage: Eukaryota > Metazoa > Arthropoda > Insecta > Orthoptera > Gryllidae > Teleogryllus > Teleogryllus occipitalis. Next base: position 94,541 of record BLKR01000391.1, on the reverse strand, counting down.
AAATCCTCTTGCGGAGATGCGTATGTCGTACAGTTATTTTTCTGGATGTGCCTGGATCCAACACTACATAACATCCATCTCCGAGTTTTATCTTCGCTGCACTGCGTTTCAACATGCACGAGAAAAGATAATGTATCCTAGTCGTGTTATCGTCACATGAAATTTAAGAATAAATAAGTTACGCTAGTTTGCGTACCATATGTTAGGCCTGTATGGTGTATTTCTAACCTGTATTTTATATTTAATTTTGAAATATTTTACCTAATATATACGATTCCTTGCTTCCTAGTTCCATCGAATATAATGTGCTCATTCGCAAGGCGTAGATTTTAATTCCGTTTTTCGCATAATCTCCCATCACTGCCAGATTGTAATTGATGACAAATTTTGTTTCTTTCGGAGAAGCGTGTATTGTCCAACTTGAGCTGCTTTCTTTTGGAGAGCTATGCAAACGTTTTGTATTTCACAAAACTCACGTTTTGATATTAAGAAATGACTACCGGTTGCATTTCAGAACAGTTTTCTTGCCATTCAATGAAGTGAAGCCAGAGTTAAGTGCAATAAAAAGCAAATGGAGAATTTTTTTAGAAGTTCCAGCCGGAGGTTTGTAAGCGCAGTGGATCTATTCTCTTTGAATGTCGATATTACGAATAATTCGAGAAACCCCTGCAGTGGAAGAGTGTTCGGCCTGCAGGAATAAATGTCTGTCCCGACCTTAGATCTCTGCAAGATGGTTGTAAGCCATGAAAATTTTTATGAACGAGAAAGTCTAAAATTATTTCGTTAGGAAGAAATTACTAATTATATTGGATCAAGTGGATGGTGAATGGGATACTCCTCCCTCCTCAACGCTACTTCTAACATTCGATCGTCCTCCTTCCTTCCCTGAAAACATTTCGTACATATGCTATAATGTTCACGTACAGCATATGACGAGTACTCTCGGCTGAATAAAACGTATGAGGTTCGACCATACCCAGCAAATGCTGTATGAACAGTTCATCAAGTCTGATATATGGTAAGAATTTGATCGTTCGAAGAGAACGTTCTACTGACCCCTATGTATCAATTGCTCTCGGGACCGAAAATTCAAATAAATGCTCTCATTTTTAAAATTTAGAGAAATGAAAAAAATCCAGATTTCAGAAACATGTGTTCTTCTCTCAATCAGACCAGCAACATCAGTTCTAAAACCCGTGGATCTAACAAGGAGTTTTGCTAGCATCATGATACTGCTCAAAATTACCGTAAGAAATTGTGGAACTGACAAGAAAATAACACTGTGGGTGTCGTCATTTGTGAAATCTTACCAAAAGACGTCTTTGCAGGTGTTCAGTATACTGCACGACAACTAAGCCCAATGAAATAAGATCAATAGCTAGACATACCCACTCGCAGTTATGGGCGATTCTGAGATTGCCCAAAACGACCTTTCTCCAGATCCGGAGACAATGGATCGAGCAAATGCTTTATTACGGACGACTCTCTGGAGCAGCTGTGAAGACATCTCCGGAAGAAGAGCCTAATGCGAGTGGCTTGATAAACCACCAGAAAGTTGGTTTTTTTAAGTTCAGTTTATTTTCAATTTGTTTCTACAGAAAAATTACGCAAATGATGAATATTATTTACATGAGTGGAAATGCTACTCACCTATCGTATTTCTATTTAAACAAATCGGTACATTATATCGCAAAGATTATAACAACAATACCGGTTCATTTTGTTGTAATATTCTTGTTTCTTCACTATTGTATAATATGTTGATAGTGAGATGATTTGGAAGATTATCCAATCTTGTGTGGAATTTCTGTCTTGTGGATGTTTTTTATGGTTTCGATTTGAAGCTCGTTGTGAAGTACTTCATTGCTAACATACCTGAATGTTCTTCTATTCAATGATATTTTGACGGGAATCGCTTAAGAATTTCGATGTTGGAGACACTGGCTCAGCCCCAAAATGGATTGCCTTAGATTCAAATGAATCTATACTCTTTCATACATAACTAATGTGAATGTGAAAGTTGCTAGTGTTTACGGATTAGCCACGGGTATTTTTTTGTTCTAGTTCTTTTCTTGTTTATATGGACCTTGAAAGATAATCGTCAGTCCAAATGAACACCCAAGTATTTAACTTGGGACTTTGGAATTTGTTCATTATTTCTATCCCAGAGCAGTTGCCTTTTCTTGGGGTGAAGGTCGCGTGTTTAATTTTAATTCATTGATCAATAGAAAGGGAGAAAGAAGATAAGGAAGAAATTAAAGAGAAGAATTCAAAGGGCTTCAACGCTTATTAGACAAAATTTTAGTTTTCGAATTCAATTTCAATTGAATGTATTATATTTCATAGCCTAATTAATCTTGATTCTTGCCATTATTGCCATCATGCCATTTCAATCTCACTTCGAACGCTTTCTCTTCCATCAATCTGATCATCTACAATCCACCTCTTCCGAGTATCTTTCAGTAGAGTTTTTGATATCCCCATTGTCAATTTTGTTCACCTCACAGGCAGATTCATTTCATCAATTCGAAAAACAATTCCGAATATCTAGTTACAGGCCTGTTGGCAATGAAGCCTTGGCGGCCCAAATTCACAATGCTGTTTCCTACGTGACCTTCACTGCCATCCTGAAGGTGGGTGGCCAACCACAACCTCCCTCTGTGCCATCGTGGAACGTTAACTAGTATACCAACGTGATTCGCGCCTCGAAGCGGGTAATAGAGAACTTCAATAGTACAGTAGGACTATTTTATTAATGTGCCGCTCGCACGGGCATTTGGTGAACGAGGTCACGGATGTCAGGGAAATCGACACAGGGCGGCTGGAAAGACCTCCGAAGAGGAAAGTGGCGTCTCGCTACCGAAAAGTTAAAATTGTACTCACGTTGTAGTATATGTTGGAACTTCTCACCGAGGTTATGATACATTCTTGACATCTAAATACTAAGTTCTGTTTCATTCAGTAAAGGATGTCCTGTGGAATTGCAGAGATCTTTTCCTGCAATTCTTCTTTCGTGTGGAGATTTGCCGCTTATAAACGATCTTTTAGGAACCCCAAAGAAAGAAATTGAAAAGAGTCAGATTAGTACAAATCACGTTTGATAATTGTGCTTCCATGAATGGTATCAAAACCCTAGCTGCGTACGCGGTTGCAGAGTCCCGTTGGAAAAATTATTGTAAATATTCTCTTTTGTCTACATTTAGAAGAAAGACCCCAGGATACGATGGCACATAACGGTTTGACACATTTTACGTATGAGTCATAAACACACATTTTGTTTGAAAGTGAACTTCGCGCGACCCATCACAACTCGCCTTTTCAACGAGACTGAAAAGCGTGCCTTTTGCAGGACGAGACCGAGGGCTGTTTCAAGGTCTCGCCGTGAAAATCTAGAGACCTTGAAACACCCGTTCTCAGGGACGTTCAGCGCTCCGTTCCAAGCGAGAGTTGCCCCATTGGCAGAGCAGAATTTTCCACGATAGCCGCACACGAATAAAATATTCGGACTGTATTTCAAACAGGCATGGTGACCCAACGTGTTTGTAATACAGTGCCCTGCGCGCGTCCTCCGCCGACAGTTGTCTGGCGGTTGCGCAAGATTACATCATCTACATCAGCGGTACCAAGATGAGTTAGTTTCTCGTCAGGTGGCCAGAACGGAAGTCACTACGACAATCCTTCCAACATTTCCTAATTAATTTCTGTAATTATGCTTACAGAGCAGCGCTACATGATATCCCGACGCGCAAAATGTTAACAGAGAAGCAATTTCTGGTGCAAGTTTTGATGTTCAAAGTGTATTTCATGCAATTCAATAGCAGTCGGTTACTTCGTTACTACTAAATTACTTCGTTCTTCCAGGTATCCCGGAGATTTGCATATCATCCAACTATTCATTAAATGTGTGCTCTGTATGGTACCACCCGTCACTATCATTACTAAACTTTCAGATGCAAGTTCTGCGATTCCAAATGTATTTCATGCAATTCAATGGCACACAGTATTGATTTACTCATTCACGTGTGGCGGGGGTTAGCGTATCAGACTATTCATTAAATGTGCGCTCTGTAGAACGCCACGCGTCACTATCATTACAAACAGTTTGTGGTGCAAGTTCTGCGCTTAAAAAGTTTCGTGCGATTCAAGAGCATTCGGTATTTTTTCGTACATACGCTGTGTGTCGGAGGTTTGCGTATCATTTTTTGTAACAAAAACATGCGCTCTTTATAGCGCCACGCGTCACTACGATTATGAACAATTTTTGGATCAAGTTCTGCGGTTAAAGTGTATTTCGTGCAGATGAAGAGCATTCGGTAATGGTTCGTTCGTGAGTCGGAGGTTAGCGCATCATCAAAGTATTCATTACTAGTTCACTCTGCACAGAGGCACGCGTCACTATCATTCATAACAATTTCTGGCAAGTTCTGAGATTAAAAGTATTCATGCTATTCAAGATCATTCGGTATTGGTTCGTTCATCCATGTGTGAGAGGTTAGCGCATCATCAAACTATTCATTGTGCGTTCTATATAGCGTCATGCGTCACCATCATTGGTAACAACTTTTGTGATGCGTGGTAACCACTTTTGGTAACTTAAGCGGTAAAAAATGAATTTCATAAAATTCAAGAGCATTGGGCATTTTTTCGTTCAATCATTTCGTGTCGAAGGTGTCATCAAACTATTCATTAAATGAACAGTCTGTATAGCACCACGCGTCATCGAATATCAATTTTTGGTGCATGTTTTACGATTGGAGAGAATTTCGTGCAATTGTAATATATTCGGTGTCAGCAGATGCCTCCAAGCGTTTACAAACAGTCTTAACACTACTTGAAAATATCACGGCTCTACATTCAATTGTAATTCTGTTCAAGGTGCGTTTTACTGAATAAGTTGCAAGGCTTATGTTTGTCTACTGGTTTCAACTCGTTGCTATGTTACAACTTGACGCAACGTTTCTGCATTATTCAACGAACAAAAAACATGCAGAATCAGACTCTGGATATGAAACCGTTTCCTAATACGTGCTACCCTCCTACTCCCGTATATAATTCGATTGCGTTACAATAGTCAAATTAGTTTTTCATCGTGACATGGAAATGTGAAAATGCGATGAAAAACAATAGGTTCTCATCAATTAAAAAATTGATTAGTTATAAATGAACTCACGTCAAAGCTAAATTGATCGTACGCAAAGGAAAACTATCATACCTGAAATATGTTTCCCTTTATTAATTTTATATGTAGAAAAGATGTGAGAAAGACTTCTCTGCGTTTGCTCTTGCAAACGACTTTGCCCCAGTATCAGACTATAATCTAAACTTTCTATCGCTGGTCGCGCTACTCTTTAAGTTCTTGAGTGGAGTTTGAATTGAGTATTCCATCCTTGGATTTTAACGCATATATTGTCTTCCAAGTTCTTAGGGAAAGAAAGGGTCGAAGAATGCCATCAATTTATCGTCCAATTTCCTCACTAGCTGTCTTACGTAATATATTCGACCGATACAGATGTCCGAGATTACTAGTAGTTACGTGACAATCTTGGATCAAAGGATTGTGGGTTTCAATCTCGTCACGACCATGGTTGTGGGTCTTACGTGGTTATGTGGTGTTTTCTATGTGTAATTAGCTTGTTCGTCCCCTGTGGTTGTCTTCAGGAAGGGCATCCGGCCTTATAACATTCAACAAATCTGCATAAAATTGGAGTGTGCGAAAATTAATAAAAAATGAGTCCACACCCATTAGCGCCGACCCCATAGTAACGGGAAAAGGCAAAAGAAGAAGAATAGTAAATGTTCGCCTGGTCTGACGCCTCGAAGAAAGGGTCCTAGTCCAAACACCTAGTAATTTCTGGTAAACAATATCGTTACTTTGTTCGTACTACAACCCCTAATAGCCATATTGATGCTGAAAAAGTCTACAACAGAGGTGCAATATTCTCAGCACTTTACATTCTTGTAGACTCATGAGATGAATCCCTTTTTTGTGATATATTTCCTGCAATCAGAGTGTTACCGCCGCCGCCTTGATGAAAATCATTTTTCTAATTCACATTTGAAAAACGGGATCCCCAATGATCTATTCTGAATGTCACTGTTTGCCATTGCTAACAACGTTACTATTGCTTCATTCTTACAAGAATCTGTGAAAGCATTTATCTTCTTCATGGCTTTGCTGTATTTGCTCTTCTAACAGCATGCACGTTATCTAAAAGCAATGGAAACTCCTTAACAGAGTGGAAGAAAGAAGCGTTAAAATCGGCTTGAAATTCTCTACCTCAAACTTCAGCCGCATGAATTTCTTTACATTGTATCACGTTCGGTTCTTTTGCTTGGAGACTACAAACTTGTTTTCGTCATAGATATATCTTGCTTGACCTCACATTAAAAATGGTGTATAAAATACAAAAGGTGGAGAATCGATTTTCATTAATGAACCTCTTTGTACCCTCAACTTTAACCCCGTGTTATTTCATGGGATGCAGCTCGCGAAAGTCAGTCGCCAATATTTGTTGTATTTTGAATTACGAAAGTGTACATTTTCAGTGTTTCCGCCCACACTCCGGCCCTTCTGAAATCCCATTATTCGAATCAGCGCAAGAAGATTCCGCGAGAGCCACATACTAGAATGTCTATAGAATGGGATTTGAAAGCAACACTGTCACGAAGATAAGACAATTTTGTTGGTTCGTAACGAAAGAAATTGTAAATCCCAGATTCTCACTCCTGCGACAAAATTCTTCACCCAAGTCATTAAGCATCAGATATGTTCAAATCATTCTTACCACATTTTCTTGGTATTCGCTTCTATACTCGTTTTTTAAACTGGTACGTAAGGGTGTTGTCTTCACGATGGAATACGGCACGTTTTTCGCGTCTATCTCGGTCGTGACGCTATATGTTGTTTGATTTGCAGCACTGCTTGATACGATCGCGATCATGCGATGTGTGTCAAGAAGTCTATAAGTTTTGGATTTTCTCGTGTGATGGTCCTAGATGCAAGATGATTCTTACTGACCTTTGGGTCGATCTCTATCACTTACCTTTTCGCAGATACCGTCCCTCTGTCTGTAGTCGATGTAGAACAGACTTTACGTCGAGCATGTGTTCGTGCAGAGTGGTAAGACTAGACTTCCGGCGAAGGCGTTGTCTTCTTGGGTCTCTACAAGATATACTTTGTTACCACAAACCGTCTGTGACAATATTTTTAGTTTTCTACGGGAAAATGCTATGTATAATTTAACGTGAGGGTGAAAGATTATTATATTTAAAATTATTTGAATTTACAAATTTTAAGTGTTGATCTGATCCGTTTTCCTGAAAACTTTCATTTTAGTAGTATTATCAAGAAGATTCTTTGCTGGTTTCCTTCAGGGATTTTTTTCGTTCTTTAAAATATTTTTTCCCGCCACTGTCATAGTGGATAAATATGCTTGAAACAATTTGCCAAATGACATTGAGTGTAGAAGCGCCTTTAAAGCTTCTTCGTTTTTGTCTCGATATCCCTTCGAAAATATGCAGATTTACACCCTATTCTTCGAACCAATAATCTCTGCACTGTCTATACTGTTGTCAGGTATCGTCACTTACACTCAAACCCATTTGTGATTGTTGGTGCAAGCCACACAGATACCGGTGGAATCCGATAAATGTAGGAAGCAAATGTAACAAGCGGCCATTTTACGCCCCTCCATCTCCCTCATTAACGCAGACCTGCGTTAAACGCAAGCCATACATTTCCCTACCGTCCTTGGTGTTATCTTCCCACGCCGCGCCGCCGCCAGCGGTAATTTGCCACAGAATCCTTCTCTCGCGGAGGAGCGTGTGTCGCCCTTCTCGTCTCTTGTGGGCGCGGCGCGGCTCGTCCTCATCTGCCGTAAGCTGATCAGTCGGCTGCAGGGAACCGCAGGCCGCGGCGGTAGCGCGGCGCCGCGCGAGCGAGCGATTCCCGACCGACGTAATCCTCCAGTGACGCCTGGCGTCCCCGCCCGCCGTCCTCCCGCGCCGAGGGCGGGAGGGCGGAGGAGGGCAAATCCGAAAGTTTGCGCCGGAATGATTTCTCTCCGGAGGCGCGGGCGTTCTCGTTCCTTCACGTATTTTCTCGCTCTCCCGTGTGCGGTGGTTGCAGTGTGGGTGTGGCTTGGGACGAGTTGGTTGGATTAGGAGTCATGTGATATATACGGTTCATTATTACGTTTGAAAAAAAAATAATTTGAGTTCACTTTCTTTTTCAATAACAACTACTATTTATTTTTTATTAATATTTTAATGTCGACAATTAGAAAATTATCTTTCATTCTCTAGCTTTTTTTGTAGACGTATCTTTACATGCTTCGTGGTTACTAATGCTACCGTTGCAGTTCAAGTAACAAATATATTTCACTGCTATAATGATTGCAAACTTAAAACAAGACATTTCACTATGCTTTGGAGGTCTGAAGAACGTTTATCGCTTTAAGTTTGGAATGAGTGTCAAATGAAAATTGTGTTAACGTTTGTCAGTGTTTTGTGTGCTGGTATTGAATCATTTTGTGTTAGATTTTGGTTGTGATTTTATCGTTTTTAACTTGTGTTTTTCACTTGCTTGCCCTCTGCACTCAGTGTCTTGCAATCATCAACTGTCGTTTAATGTACAAGTACATTTTACTATATATTAGTAAAAAATATACTTATTGTAAAACGTGTTGTTTACGAAAGTTCTGTATGTGGCTCTTTCATTCACAGACCGAGCTATTCAGAAGAAATTTTCTGGATCTTGTCAGAGGAAAGTAATTACAAAATGAACTTGTTTTTAATGACAGATTCAAAAAATAATTTCGTACCTTACATATTTCTCCGATGGAGTACCTTTACTTACGACAGTGCTGACAGTGGTGGCACGTAAGAACAAGAACGTAGTTATAACAGTTGCCTCGTTTCAGCTAAAATAGTACATTTATAGTATTTCTAAATAATATGATTCATTGGTATAAACTATTAATTCATTTAATCCACTTGAATTAATTCATTTTTTACGAAACATTTCTGTATGAATTACACTTTCTATTGGTAGTAGAAATCATGAATGATTCTGCAAACGTTCATTTATTATTAAGACTACGACGGTCTTTACACAGTGGTAAACTGACGACTTCACTTAAGTTACTCGGAACACAGTTTTTTAGCAGTTATTCTTGTTGTGAAGTTTTGTACTATTATTTTTTGATCAATTTGATTTATTAATATACCGTTGTTAGAGAGTAAGAGTTCACATGGAAGATATTTATTGCGCGGAACAAATTTCCCACGTATTTGCCTTCCCAATGAAGTGAAGCAATGGTGACCATTAACCATTAAATAACTGTCAATAAAGCAGGCTATATAACAAAGTATTGCTCTCTTTGGTAGCTCAATGGTTACAGCAACCATGCGTATACCAAAAGACTCCGTTTGGTTTCGCGGTCGGAGTAACTAAGTTTTTGCACAATTGGAATATTGATATAATCGGTCTCAAGGGAACGAATGTTGCAATTATATGGTTTTTGCCTTGGAATTTTACGGCATGTTTCCAAAATTAATTTTTTATTCCTCTCTTGGTAAGTCCTGATAAATTTTTAGTAAAAATATAATAGGAAGATAATTTAATTTTTTCTCCTACTTTTTTTTTAAGAATAGGCAGAAAGCATTATTACTGTTTCAATAAGTAACATAAACCGGCACTTTTTTTGTTACAAACACCTTAGATCATGAATAATGAGGCAAATGCTTGACCACTATCAAAATTTTGCTATTTCCAAGTGCCACTGTTGGAACAAAATAGTAATTTGAAAAGAAACGAATAAAAATACACCAAATTCAATATTGACTATTTTTTGGCTCTTTTAAGAAAAATGTATGTTAATCACTCATTGAACTTCACATAACAAATGAGATTTTAGTACTCTTCCCCACGAAGTTTGAAGAAAGCACTGCCGCAAACTTTGTACAGCACTGCTGGTGCTTATACTACCCCATTTTACATGGTTTTCAGCGACTTTTTGCCTGGGATAAAGTGCTAAAAATCCCTCAATTTGGTAGCTAATTTCTCATTGCTTTTTTGGAATTTTTAACAGTATTTCTATTGTTCAGAATGTGATATTTCAGTTTATTTGTCGAGAGTTTCAAACAATATATTGAAAAATGTGTTTTTCTGCCATTGCAAAGTAATATCATCATATCTAATAGGAAATCATCTTTAAATTTGTTTCTCCCACCCCAAAAGACATCTATCAACAATTTTGAATGTGTGTGAAAGTTAAAAATAAATAGAAAATACTCTTGATATTTTTTCAATACAACGTGCTTCTCGAAATATTACATTAAAACAGAATTGACTATTCCGAATTACGAGATTTTTTGAACCAAAAAATGTATTTGTCTTATCGACAAGGAAAGATAGGTTAATTCTCAGCTTAGGATTTTACAACTTCATAATTTTTGTCGATATTTTTAGTAAACAATTATGATGATGTCGTCATTGTTTACTAAATATATCGAAAAACATCACTTCGTCAAATATATCAATTCATCGATTGGTATACGGATATTTGAGTTATTTTATTCTGTAATTATTTCAAAATAACTATTTGTTCTATATACATTTGGTTTTCCTATCAGTTCATTTTAATGTGCAATTTTTCTCTGGGAGTTTTTTTTTTCAGACATTTATGCTCGCCGTTTTCATATTTAACAAGGAGGAAAACGTTAAGTTTGAGCATGATTTGTGCTACTCTTGTCGTGCATCTAGAATATTTTTGGGTACATACGAACTCTCCAACAAGAACTGGCGTGAAACGTTCAAGAAACTTCCAAACTCGCTCTAATAGGGCAGGGGTGTGGGATACGAGAGGCGGAAAATGGAATAATTTAATATCTGGAAAGAGCTGAGCCGCGGCCACAACAGCCTTTTCTAATATTTCGTTTACGAACTCCTTAAGTTAGATCAAATTTCCCGGCGCGATTTCCAGCTCTTCGCACGCAGTAGAACTTTTTCCTTCTTTCACTTTTGGTTAAGAAAACGAACAAAGCGGAGTTTTTGTTATGCAAAAAATTAGTTGAAAACAACTGGATGAAACAATTTCTCACTAATGTTGCGGCACCATTAGAGGCTAATTGTGTAAAGAATATCAATTAAATAAGAGAAATATTTTTGGTTCTACGTTGTGAAAAATAAGAGTGGGTAATTCGGACGATACTTTTGTCGTGATCTCATATCCTTGTAATAAACAAATGTGCCACTCGTGCTGCATTTAATGAATATTTTTTCGAGAAGTAAATTTCGACATCAGCAAATATATTCATGTAATACTATTCAGAAATCTTTGTGACTAACGTTTTTAATACTTTATTTTTCATTTCACTAAAAGGAGTTTCTGCAACGTAATAGAAATTAGCATTTCCCGGGATACCTGCTTGTAACAGATTCCCAGTGTTTCGTTTTCCTGGACAAGAACGGTCTCCATTCTTGTAATGTCCTTTTCCTTAATTCGCCTGCCGTGTGTTGAAGGAGATCTTCTCACCGTTCCCAGGCACGCGGTGCCGCGAACTTCTTCCTAAACGAGAAATAGTCGGGTAACGCGAAGAGGGTAATTCCTTCTCGCTACTTCGCCGACGAAACGCTAACCTCTGTCGGCGCATTAGCACCAGCAGCGGCTATTGCTCGTTCACTGCCACTCGCCGGAAGTGGAGAGGATTCTTTGGGCATTATCACATCATGAGGTGGCAACGTTTTTTCTGCACGCGTTTTGAGATTTCACTGGCACATAGGCTCTTTCCCATGAGCTCGCTCGCTCCAGAATACGAAGTTTCAAAAGAGACTTACAGAACGATTAATGTGTGTACGATACGTTTATAAAATGATATTTTTAATGGTACAAATCGACATTAATTTGTGAAGATATTGACAAAATCGTACATAAAATACGCTACCGTACTCGTTTGTAAAAGCATTATAAAGAGAGTATCAACACATGTTTAAGTGAACGGTTTTGAAAATAATTTTTGACGAAACTCTCCTTTTTAGGTAGGAATCGTTTTTACGTTGGTTTTGCTATTTCAATGGGATCTCCCTTTTTTCATCTATTCCATTAAAATTCCGAGTTTTTAAACTCATATAAGTTCATTGATGAGTTTACAAGCAATTAAAATACAAACTGTAGTGTTCTGTTATGGAACGACAATATAGCAAGTCTTTAAAAAAACACATACAAAAAACAACTACACTTGTCTATTAACAGTAATTTAGTAACATGCTCAAGTCCACGCAAAAGTACACTTTCTATTAGGAGGAAAACTGGCAAGGATTCACAATATTCACTTCGTTAGACAGCGTCCTTTTGTGCAAGAGTTTTGCTATTTCATTGGATTTGTGTAATCATTTTGCTCAAGAAAACGAATATTTTCAAAACGATTCTTTGAGTTTCATCGGTAGGTACATTTACATCTCTAATTGTTTTATAAACGAACAAAAATCTACAAATAAAATGCAGTTGCGCAAACACTACTTTAGTCGTCTTTAACGAACCCGACAATTTTTACATTTATGCAATAAATTTCACGCATTATCAGTGTCCAATACATTGTGAAATAGCGTACTCTGGATTCAGTTCATGCAATGGCATATATTTTACATATATGCAATAAAATGTTTTTTATTAAGGTTATGTAGATTTATTAATTTTTACGGGTAATATAAACAGTTTGTCATAAACTATTTTTTACTAAGAGAAAATATACTTGTAAACTAAAGCAAACTAAGCATAACCTAGAATTCATCTAAAGCGCTCCGTTTTACAAGTTTTTGTTCCAGATATTGGCGTCTTAAACAGAAGTTGAAAATCTAGTATGCACTACTTGTAATAACTGTTTTTTTTCATCATGATATTTTATTTCAGAACTGTTAATTTAGGTTTCATTTTAATATTGCATGATTGTTTTCTTATATAAAACAACTGATTAGGATGCCAAATTAGTGGACAAGACATTGTTGAATAGCGTATTTTAGATTCAGTTCAGTTTACTTTCTGGAATAAAGCAGATTGAAAAGACAAGGCGAGGTCAGTCGGTCGCATTGATTACACAATGCTGTGTGAAAACGTCGGCTTTTAATTACAGGTAAATATTTTACGAGAGGAAAGTACTAGTCTAGGAAATAGTTGCCCGACGGAATGGTCGTGTTTTAATTAAATCTCATTTTCATTAACAGTTTTCTTGTGTTCCGCCGTTAGAGCATCGTTTAATGTCCAACTAAAAGGAAAAAAATGCAACTCACCCCGAACTTTTGTGCTGATTCTAATTAATGTGACTGCCCTGCATTTGCGTGTTCTTATCTGTATTCTGGCACTGAGTTTGATGCACATGAATTGTGCTTAATCAACACACAATCCTTTTTATCAATTGTACCTTTTTGCATTAATTCTTGAATTTGCATATACTCGGGTATTATTTATAATAAAATAAAACTGATTTAACTAATAAGATAATAAGAAATCGATCAACTGCTGTGTGGAATACGTGGTTCAAGATATGTATGAGCAATAGGTTTCATAAACGACCTAAGCAAATGTACAATCTATATTCATCCTTGCATTACAAACCTTTATGCTTCATTTATAAAGGTCGCAATAACATAGAGGTCGTTAGCGAACACGTTATTTAATATGCAAAGTTGCATTGCATAAATTTGTTTGTATTTATAACTAAAATGTAAACAATCGTTTTATTTTAGGTTTGTCCCTCAGCAATGTTTTAATGACTTTCGACAGTGCACATTTCCTTCGCAAATGGTAATAATTCTAGATCTGTGATATAATCATATTCTAATGAATCTGTATAAGAATAAATACAAGGATTATTGCTGAACATATGATGGAGCTGGAGATCTATGTCATAGTTCTCTTACTTCTAATTTGCTATGAGCCCACTTATCTAACGGGCTCATTATAGTTTGATTAGATTTATTCATATTCGCCAAATAAGTAAAAATGTGTGTGGGGTAAACAAGGGAAAAGTATAATCTACGCACGTTTTCTTGAGCTACAGAACCCCCTTCCTTTTACCACAGCGTTAAGAAGTGTGCTGCTAGTTTCCTTAGTGGTGGTCCTGTAAACTATATACGCGACTATCGTTTTGAGCTGATATTTTTTTATTGATTTTACATAGCACCGATTTAGGTTTTACTAGTTTGATTGAGTCAATAGAAACTACATATACTGGGATACTTTCTAGTATTTTTTATTTCAGAATGTTTGACTGTCACACTTCTAGAGTCAAATTAAAATTCACAAAGTCAAGAAATGCCAACCAATCCCACTTGTGAGGTTGTTTGCCACAGGTCTTGGAGTACGTTGGTTCTACGTAGCTTCGTAGCTTCCGGTAGGTTGGCACTATACTTCCGTGAAAGTGTGGATTAGTAAATCAAAGTGAACATAAATCGTTTTCATTGTCTAACTTACAAAACTAAATAAAACAAGATAACTACCATTTGGTAGACCGGAAGAGCCACTACAGTATTTTCTCCAGATTCAAATTTAAGTATTTAACTAATGGTGATACAGAATTGCACAGGGTTGAACGTACACGTGTTTCCTTCTTTTTCAGTTTAGGACGGCTTTTCGATTTTGCTCCTTCATCTTCTTAGTTGCCATCTATTGTTGCCTTTAACCCTAGATTATAAAGGCGACCTCTACCAAGTGTTATTACGAAGGTGTACTCTGACTATTGGTTAAAATGAAAAAAACTCATTTTTACAATGAAACACTAAATTTAATCGATTGAACGTGTATGATTTGGAGTTACAAAATACATTTTAAATGTTTTTATAGATGCACCTAAATAACATGTTGACATTTGTTTTGGGCTGTCCTCACGCGACGTTTGAGTAGCGTCCGCCAAAATACTCGTCATGCAACCTTTCGTATGATCGCCGTCATCCCATTGCTTAATGTTCAGAACAAAACTAGAATGCAAGAAGTCCAGGAGTTCATATTCATTATTTGCAGTATTAGCCAATATAGCGCCAAAAACATTACTAATCTAACTACAAAGACGTGGTCTTCTGGATGCCGCGTGTTGAAATGTCTTAGACCGTCATAGGCACGCGCATAAGAATACATATATTTCACTGACTAGACACACAATGAAGGTTCCTAGTTTCAGAAACGAGTTTGGAGGTGAAGGGGGTTAGGGAAGCTTTTGGCACTAGTTGCGTCGTCTGACATACGACGACTTTGTAATCTAGGGTTAAACATTCTATCAGGCCCTCGCGCGGTACCTTCTGCTCCTCTGGGAACGTTCCCAGCAGAGAGCTCTTTCGCGCTTCCCGCAGTAGGTCTGTAGACCTATGAGAATCTTGGCCCTGTTCCTTTATATCTGCCCCTTGTATTCCTTGACCCCATCTCAGTGCCTGTACCATAGTAATATTTGAAGGGTCCCAGTTCCTTAGGTACCCACACAAGTGCCTGTCAAGCCAGGAGAATATGAAAGGGCTAGGGTTTAGGTGTAAATCACCTGGGAATAGAAATGTCCCCCACCTCACAGATTTAAAACTTTCACGGCTTACGCCGCTTTCGAATCCACAGTCTTTACGTGTCTACGTACTTGAGCGCAGCTGCTTTAAACCCTTATATCACGAGACCGACTCATTCGATGATGCGTTTGTAATCTTTAGACCTCATTTAAGGACAAATGCTTATTTAGTTCCTTTAGAACGTTGTGGAAAATTATTGCAGGTGGTTACGAATCATGAAAAAATGGATTTACTGAAAGCTTCTAATAGTACCTAAAACGTCCTAAAAGGGCGGTTGATGAATTTAATTTTTTGCCTAAAAATGGCTAAAACGAGAACTTTTGAGGAATTATATTTTAATTACCCAGTGTTTCATTCTCTCCCTTACTTCGTAAGACGAAGTATTGTAATCGTACACCGGAAAATTACGATTTTTTAAAAAGAATTCTTACACCGAAACGCAAATACTTTCCCAAATAGCTAATCTTCCCTGATTGAATACGCAATCGACCATCAAATTCCCTCATCCAACACACCGAACATAAAGAGCGTAATATAAAAATATTTGACTTCCTTGAAAAATAAAATAATGTCTAATTTAATCCTTTTTGATCAGTTTTAGAAGCCAAAGCAATTTTTCATGTCTAATGTTTTTAAATGCGTTGTTTAAACATTTTGTAAGCTATTTTAAGTGCCTAAAACGTTACATTTCATGCCTAATAGTGCCTAATTTCACAATTTTGTTATCTATTTTAGGTGCCAAAATTATCAATTTTTATTCCTAAAATTCTGAGGTCTAGTAATAATTAGTCGGTTACATAACATAAAAATTAGATAAAACTAATAATATCATTAAAATCAATCTTTTTATGCTTATGTGGGCTCGAGCTTTTGGTAACGTTGTATTAATGTTTCTTTTAATAACTGTGTCACCATTAGCTTCCGTAGCTACAATGCATTCATAATTATTTTGGCATTAAAATCTATGAAGAACGCACCGTGTAATGATTGTTTTTTCAGTAATGAAGTTTTGTTTAAGGTGAGAATAATTAAGCGCGATAGATGACACGAGTCAATCAACTTAAAACGCTCATCGCTAGATAAACTCGCTGAGACAGTTAAATCTGTATCACTGAAGTCATCACACTTTCTCTTCTATATGATATGCGTTTGTTAAATTGGCACATATTTGATCGATGGATAAAAGTACCAACAACGATAATAGATAAGGTTACTTTTGTGACCGTCTGTTTAAATTTTATCGATTACAGTATCCATTAATTATCAGTCGGTTCCTAATATTCTGTTATTAGATACACGCCAATATGTTTCTCAGACATGTGTCTGCTTCATCAGGTACAACGTATCTGAATTTATTTTCAATCTCTTTTAAGGTGAAATCAACATTGAAAATTTTTTAATTTCATTAACCCGTTACCTGCCAAATTAATTCTGTTCATAATAACTTTTTATTACATGCTAATATGTTTCTCAGCCAGTTGTGTGTTTCATCAGGTGCAAGTTATATTGATTTATTGTCAACCTCTTTCAAGAATTGTTATATAGATACATCAACAGAAAATTTTTAAAATTTAATTAATAATTAAGCATAAGTAAATAAATTGCATTCAACATTTGAATTTATGGTTTTGTTTAATTTTATAAATAAAGTTTTTGAAATAATTCTGGCTCCTCTTCTGGTCTCACGGTCAAGAAATTTTGGATTTTGAAATTCAAAATTATGAGAAAATTCAAGTCTGTTTGGAAATATAATTCTATGTAGAAAAATTTTAAAAAGCATTGTCGGCAAATTCTAAAAAGTAGATATATTGTTGCTTTAGTGTAATACCCAAATCAGCGTGATAGATTGTGATCGGCGTAAAAGATCTGCAACGATCTTTTTATGATATATATTAGCATTTTAACTATTTGACATTGAACGCTAATAATTCCAACTGTTGAAGTCGGCTTTCAACCCCAATCATTTTTTTCATTGGTAAATGAACAAAACGTTATTTAATTTTATAACAAAATAAATACTCATCTCCCTTGGCTCTACTCCTAACACAACCAGCAGAGGGCAGAAGGAGATCTAAAAAAAACAAAAAACATGCGCATTGTGAAGTTTCATTTATGTTCAGAACCAATACAAGGGGTCATCTTCGTATTTGCTCAGCATGGAAACTGGACGAAAAACATAATCATGATGTGGGTTTTCCACCCAAAGTTAAAGTATATTTCTTGTGACAAACATTTTTAGTTCTTTAAAACTATACTGTGCAAATATTAACTAATCCATTAAATATCGTTGTTTAAATATATTTTTTATTTAATATTTAGTAATCATTATTATTATTCCGCCGCGTGCTAGGTTCAATGTACTTCTGATTGCGCCAGCGTGGCAAAACAACGGCACCATCCCAGCACACGACTCTTTTATAATCACTAATGTACTTTCCTCTGTATGAGATTCGCGTGTAGAGCTTGCGCGAGATATGTGTGCACTCATCTGATCGTTAAGCGTGCGAGCGAGACCCTCAGAATGGAGATATTGCACGTGCGTAGTAGAGCAATCCACGCATTCTCGTACAATCGCTGTTCAGAAAATATTGGGGAGTCCAATGAAAGCTGGGACTTGTAGTCGTCCAGAAATTTCTGCCTGTATTAGTAATTCGATTCTTTGGTTACCTTGTGTGATATTTTACAAGAAATGTAAATAAATGTTGTTTTTTTTTGTGTCGCGGCTGCCTATCGAAAAGCTTGGAAGTCGATGCTGAGGCGGTATTCAGAATAGCGTTGTGTGTGTGTGTGTGTGTATTGAATTTTGATATTTCTGATACTGTTTTGACTTTTTCGCGAGTCTCGTGCTGGTGTGCGTTTCTGACTGTTGACTTGTCTCGACCGATTCCGGCCTTCTGCTAGTGTGCGTTACTGACTTTGTGTTGTGTGGCGTGTTTTAGCACGTCGTTTTCATCGTCCACTTGACACAATCAGACAGTGCTACATATTCACGTTTTCCAAGCGCTCGTAACTTTGGCGTTCCTATCCCTGGTGGTATACTTGTTTTGTTTTTCTAACGTGGCATCTCAAGGTCACGCGCGAAAGAGTGAGAGAAAAGACAGACTCCAATGGAGAGCTGCAACGTCACTACAGATACGGCTTTTATTCAAGTTTACCTTCCCTCTCCCTCTTTCGCGCGTGACCTCGAGATACCACGTTAAAAATCCAAGTATAGGTTGTTCCTTTCAATTGGGTTCTCTGCCCACTCTGGTGGCATTACCTATGGCGTCTGGTCGTAGCTCCAATTCTGAGATCTTTCCGCAACGGCGGTGCCCTCGTTTTTCTCCTTGTATAATTGGAAGCCTAACAAGTTCGAGGCGCCCAGTCATAGGCTGCTGAATGCGGCTGGGCAGTTTTCTTTCTCCATGTTCGATCTCGTTCTTCAGTGGACATTGGATGCGTCGTGATGACTTGACTTTCTCCTCCCGCGAGCGCCATGTTTTGAAACGCGAGGTTTTCGTTTCGTCAGGTCTCGTATTTTCCAACTATGTTGGAAATAGGATAATTTCAAGTGGAATCTGGAGTTTGTCCAACGATGTTCTGGAAACATCGTTGGTGTGATGTCTTGGCCAGAAAGCCATTGACTGATTTCTTGACGACGCAATCTAATATGACCGCTCCAACCCGCAAGATTGTGAGTTAATTACGGTCCCGCTAGAATGCCTACCCGAAATGTTGGCGTTGGATTCTCCTGTGCGCTTGCTACGGCCATCACAACATCAGCAGTGACACCCAATGACGGTACTGCTTCGAACCAGTTGTGGGTTTCCGTGTATCGTGTCTCAGAGTGGTAGCTCTTCATGCCTCTCACGACTGCGGTTGTCAGGTCCGGTACTTCAATCTCAGTCTCCTTTCCCATTTCGTCCGTTATGTTTCCAATCTGCATGAGGTATGTGTAGATTGGAAGTGGCACGTTGAATGACTTATCTGTTGTGGCCTTGTAATTGTCTTTCTCTGCGCTGGTTAGATTTCGGCGTCCTAATTTCGCCTTCACCTCCAGTAGACGTAGCCACAGCAATGCAGTGTTGTAGTACTGGAATTCCTCGCGAGCGAGGGTTCGATCTTGTTTGAGTGCTCTGACATGGCATTAGCATTTATTTGCTTGTTGGTCGCAGGCTCGGCATGCCAAGGTTGGCGGGCTCATCGACTTCAGGTTGAGTGACTTGTGCTGAGGATGTTCCGGCTTCTCTATCCTTATCCACTTGCTCTAAGAGTTTCTTTTGCTCGAGTGGCATCAGCTCTGCACTCCCGCTCTCTAAGACCCCATAAATGCCAAATGGCGTTCTGAGCTGCAGGTAGCTTGTCACGATGACTCCTAAAGTCCCTCCATAGACTTTGTCCTGCGATCCTCTATAGTTCTGGAATGACCGATTCTCAAATTGCGCAGCCGCGGTTGCTACTTGAGCCAAAATTGTGAAATTGTTCCTATTCAGTATCATGGTCTCATCCCTAGTATATAGCAATTTTGTGTACATAACATCCTCGTCAGGTTTTCCAGAAAGGAACTCTAAGGCGCGCCGAAACACGACCATGGAATCTCTCACCGCTTTCAGTCTTGTGAGTTCCCGATATTTTCCGAAGACTAAAGAACCAATTAGGCTGATATGGACCATCTCTGCACCAGCTAGGAGTCGCACCACTATTCGGAATATCTGAGCTTCAAGGGAGACTCAAGTGCTTATGCTCCTACAGTACAAGAATATACTCTTGCGCAATTCATTTTTGACGTAGGGTTCGAAAGCATCAAATGTTTCAATGGTGATATCATCCAACTTTGAGAAATTCGACAAAAAGTTTTGTCGAGGGTCAATCGCTGTGACTGACGTATCAATGCCGAAGGAAATGATACTCTCATTTTGCTGCGGTGTATCTTTCGCAGGGTTTTGGAGAGCAGCCGGTGGCGGTAACGCCGGTCAGGATAGTCTGACGGTGGGATGGACTTTGGACGGTGGCACTCATTACTTCCCATTTCGCGCTGGATAGAAATTTTGAGGCTTAACCTTGTAGTTTGACGCAATGTGTTTAATCTCCTCAACGGTATCCACTTTTGCTTTTGATGCTTCCATCATGCTGTTGTTACTTTAGCGTTTGTTTCGCGACTTCCGATTGCTCTGATGCTTTGCCGCGTTGAATTTTTCTAACCTTATCAAGCTCCAGATTTCAAATGTTTTTCCCTGTGACGACATCCAAGTGTACAGATTCCTCGTTCGAATTCTAGTACAATTGCCAAGGTTAAGGTATGCTTTTCAAGTACCGTTTTGACATTAAACATTAGCGACTGCATTTTTTTCAACTATTTTATTTTTACAATTGAACTTGTACATTTATCTACTTTTCAACATAATTACCACCAATATTAAGACGCATATTATACAACCAGCTTCCGAAATTAATTCTCAAAGAAATGTGCCGCCTGCTCTGCCAACTAGTGCAGCACGGCCATTTTAACTTCATCGCCATCGTGTCGTTGATTTCATAAACACCGCTCCTTGAAACGTGCGGAAAGTCGGTAGATAAAGACGAAATCGTAAACTGTCGATTTTGTCGAACTTTCACCTCAACTTTCTGCGTCAAGTCCTCAGTAATAACCGAATGTTGCCACTCCGGTCTTCACCATGAGCATTAATTAGTACGGTCTTCATTAAATGCTCTAGCTAGCCCATTTACTTTCCATTCCATCGGGCTTCACTTATCTGTCGAAGAATCTCGGCAGCTTTCAAGCCTTTTGCATGCAGAAAACTAATTGCAGGGCATATTTCAGACGGTGGAATTTTTCAATTGTCAGTGACACTTTTAATACGCACAAACAAACGTAAATATGGACGAATGCTTCCGTAATGGCGTCTGTGAATAATCAACAGATTCAGGTACCCAACGCGCATGCGGTGTAGCAGCCATATTTAGAAAACGGTTACTTTAAATACACACCTCATATGTTAGTGTAAGAATTATTCATAATGCTCTTTTAGCAACGGACTTTCTCTGTAAAAAGATAAATAGATCGGCAAGTACTGGCACCCCTGTCTTTACGCAATCCTGCACACTAAGTTCCAAGTGCACGGAAGATATAGTCGAACAACAGTAAAATCAAAATCGATCGAAATTGTTATTAAAAAATCAAAATCAGTAGAAACGGTTAGAATTTTAAGAATTATAAATTTTGGTGAGCACCGATTTAAGAATGTTGAATTACACTTGCTAACAATAAACAGAGTGAGTCACGTTACGTTAGCATCGCCTATAATTTTTGAACCGTTGAAGTTATTGCAATGCAGTTTTTCATGGAAGTGCATGAGGGAGTGAGGTTAGTGTCATTCATTTCCGTTTTATCACAGGTATTTTGCGAGATATTGAGATAACTGTTGGGAGATATTGGCTTTTGCTAATGGAACTATACATATTTGTTTAGTCTATCATGACGAACGCAAAAAGACGAATGTAATGATATATACTGTCATATGTTATATTTGCACTTTCGAGTAATTTTTATATTTTTGCGACTCGTATTTGCTCAGCGCGCTTGAGCTTCGTACCTGGTGCGACGACAGATCCCATTTCCGCATGCGATACGTGCGTGATTAAATATGAATTTTTTCTTTTACAATACGGATAACAAAGTAAAGTTCGCGGGTAGTACGATTGCAATAATATATGTTATATTGCTTAGTGACACGTTTTAATTACGTGAGGTTTTATCTAATGACGCCTCTCCCAAGGACCGACTTCATGTTTTGCGTTACATTTTTTTACTGTTCAGTGCAATGACATATAGAAAGTATACAGGCATTGATTTTGTATTTACGGCAGAATAGATAGGAACGATTCCACTCTTCCAGAAAATGTGAAATGCAAATCATGGAAGCTTGTGTAGTTTGTGATGACTATGATGCTCATGTAAATTATCCCTATATTCTTTAATTCAAAAAGACGCACATCTTAAAACAAAAAGCACATTAAAATAAAGTCGAAGAAAATGTACGTCTTACTGAATTATTTGAAATTTGTTTTTGTACGGGCAGTGCTACAACAGGAAATTGCCACAAATACACGCTGTTATTTTCACACTCAATTAAATATACACAAATAACAGACGAGTATATTATCCTATAAATACGACTTGAAAACGGAAAAAATCACAAATATTCACCAAAGGCGAGGAATGCGAATAACCGTTGCTTCATTCTGTTTCGTTGAAATATTTTCATAACTAATAATAGGCACGTGTATCTCATTCAAGACCTTTAAAATAATTTGTAATATGTTACTGACTTTCTTGAAATCATTTCTTTCTTTTAAAAAAAAAATCCTGATATAAGTAATTAATCTTCATAACGTTCTCTGCCAAAGCAGTGACATTTTAGTAGAATAATAATTCAGATTTATGAAAATTTGCCTATGGAACACCATCTTAACTTTTAAATCCATTTTACAAGGGAAAATAATGTTTACAGCTACCTTAAAAGATTTCAGAAATTGTATCAACATATCTATCTCATTTCAATTACAGGGATCCTAAAAAAATTGAATGTGCTTAAAAATTTACGATTTTTATCATAATGAGAAACTAGAAAAGCAAACGTGGGCTGTGAATGGGTGCATACGTACTGTTTGACGGTAGTACATGCGCACAGTCGCATTGTCATGTTGTTGCCCTTGCGCTTGCCCTTGCGCTCTGTTCGTTGTGCCAAAGTTCCCGGGTTCAGTTGTTGTCTGTTACCACTGGCATTTTTCAAACGCGAAATTTAATGTAAAGGAACCATTGAAAATCATTTGGTTTTCCTTCGCAGAGTAAACATCCTAGTTCAAGCGAATGTGCCATGAGGTAGTAGCAAGTCGGAATTGCATAGTCTTCGAAGTGGATGTTAAACAATTCGCAATGGGTGCCACGCAAATGGATTCCACTAATTCAGGTTACCGAGGTCTACGACAAATAAAAACACTGTTACGCTTTGCCCTTCGAAAGAAGTTACGAGCTTGGTATACATGAAATTTCACAGGCAATAGTGCTAGGGTGGATGGTGTTGTTAATTAAAACTGTCTTATTTGAATATAATTAATATTCAGTTATATTTCTATTCGCTCCTTGTTCAGCACATTTGTCAAACTGTGTGTTACTTTATACAATTAAACCGAATGTAAAAATTATTATTTCCCGATTTCACTACTATAGTAATAATCTACTTTTGCTGGAATAGTCCATATCTGATAATGGATTGAACGTTATTGATACTTACTACAAAAATTAGTGGTTCTCAGTCAATTAACTTTAAAGGTGCGCGAGAAACGATATAAATATTCAATATTGAAATATCAACACATTAATACATAGTTATTACAGTTTTGGGGCGCTACAGCTGTGAGATAATGGTTAAATAGTTATAGTTAATTCAAAAAAGAAGGCGAGCGTTCCTAAAATTTTTTTTTCATATGAAATAGTTTCTTGCATTGTTTTGATATAAATTGGCAAAATATTTTTTTAGTAACTGTCCTGTAATATTTTCCTTCAAAATTACGCATATTTAAAAGACAATCTGTATTAAAGTAAGAAAACTTCTTTAAGTATTGTAAGAGGTTTCACAAAGGCTGGAGTACTTATGAATCATCAAAGCTAAGAATTTCAAATTCCAAAGCAAAGGTTTCTACAGTTTCCAAATTCAAAATGATTTCACAGAGTTTATAACGTACATATATATTTAAATTATTTCTTTTTTACGTCATTGATTGTAATTTACATCTGTAATTTACGTCATTGATTTCCAGAAACTATTTTGTTCCAGCGAGAGAGATTCAGTTTTTTCTCACACCGCGTCCCTCCACAGTATCTTTTACTTTGTCCGCGATTTCGCCTTATTTCTTTCGAGGTTATTTAGGCATGTGCTTCCTTAAATCTCATAGACCATTTGACACATTATCCCAGAGGATCACATATTCACTTTAATCACGAGTACATAATTATAATATTAAATGTATACATATTGCAGCATAACGTAAATAGGCCGAGTGATTACTGAGAGAGTTTTGAATAATTTTAAAAGAAGAGTAAAAACTATGTTCAACTTACGGGAGAGCAATATAATCTGCGCACGTTTTCTTGAGTTCCAGAATCAATTTCTCACCTGTTTTCTATACATATTTGAACAATGAATGAAATTAGCAACATTTGAGAAACGAGATACTTTCGTTCCAGAGATACAGCATTTGTTTATTAACAAAATAGCAACCCAAATCCTAGTATTTACTCGGACCTCAAATAGCAAAAGGAGAGCTCAACAAAATGTGATCATAGTGAAGAAACATTCATTCAAATTCATCCAAAAGCAAAACAAGGGACCATCTCAGCATTTGCTAAATGGACCAGGAAAACTAGACGAAAATAGAGATCGGATACGGAGCACTATCTGGAACGAAATTGCAGGTTCCAAAGAACTGCCGGTTTGCTCTGTAAACCTAAGTGACACAATATCTAAACAATGAATTTTAGTTAATATACGACGAAGAAGGGAAATTTACTGTGATGTGACGAGAAAAAAATAGTCTGAACAGAGAAAGATGGGAGCAAGTACGTAGTTAAAATTGCCAAGGAAGGTCAAGTTGATAACACATAAGACGAGTCGCATGTAAAAGCATTGGTATGTTTAAGCGTTAATTATTTCAACAGCGTATGATCTTCAAAAGAGCATTAACTTGCATTTGACTCGCCGGGGACGTCTCGCGATTTTGCGGTAGTGGTTTGCGTTGATGGATCGCGATTTACGTACTATTTGTCGAAGAACGTTCCGAGCAGGTCACGACTGCAATCATAGTGTCGTGAAAGACCTGTCTGGATGATTCATATTTCCAACAAAGTTAGATGTAGATTATCAAGGGTCTGGGCTAAGAGATAACCGAATAAAACCAGTTATCTACATGTTTGGTTTATTTCGTTATCTTTTGCGGAGCAAACACCTAATACAGAAATTATTTGATGTTGAAATAACTCCCCCCTCCCCCAATAAATTCGGTCATCAATTTTACATTACATGCTATTTCTTAATAATAGGATATAAATAGTTAAAAAGATTTGAGATATAGATTACTCCACATTCGTGGGAATTTTTACCCTCCCGGACAAGAGTTCACTCTCTCTAAATCAGTAATAAAGTCTTTAAATCAATTTGTATTTGGTGTTTGTCCTAACTTGAGGAGATGCAAATATCCTGTGCCTAAGAGTTAGGCAATCAGATATTAAACATGAGTGATGGCAAACGAAATATTTTTATCCTCGTTACAACGGGCTATTGTCGATATATTTCGCCAGGGTGAACTGAAGCGAGTTTTCCATCATCTTTCCGTGGATTCTCCAGTCAATACCAGATAAATGCTATATCAGAATCTTAACAAATGAGCGACTTAGTCGCTTGTAATATTCCCGCATCGTAGTCGTCCCCTTACTCACACACACACACATACACGCACAAGCACTCAAGAGCTTTTCGAGCTTAGTATAGTCGCAGATTCGGGAGGGGGAGGGAGACCACGCAAGCCGATGTGTCAGTCGGCGCCGGATATTTTAGCGTGGGAGGAACACTGCCACCTTCGGGTCATAACATGCAACTCACTCGCGCGACTAATGACCACAGCAGTTGATGTAGACAAAGCGGAATAATTAATCAATTGAATTAAAGCGGAAAACACTCCTATTAAGACGATACTAACAAAGGGTGGATATGTAGCGTTTTCCTACAAAACAAGGATGAAAGCGTCGGCCCGGTGGCCGAGATCGCCAAGGCAGTAGTGTCGTAATGATCTCGGACCGAAGGGTCGCGGGTTCGAGTCCCGCCCCGGGCATGGTTGTATTTGTGTTCGTCCTTTCACCCTTTATCATCAATCACCATATCGTTTCATCCACATAGTTACCATACCGTTAACAGCAATAGTGGTCGCTAATGACCTAAGATGTTGATGCCACCTTAAATAACCAAAGAAATAAACAAGGATGAAAGCGTAATATGAATGAAAGATTGGAAATGTTCCTCTTCCAATCGATTCAAATAGATTTAAGGGGCGAAAAGCTAGACGGCATCGCCGCATTTTCATTCATCGCGAGAGACGAGGCATCTTCGGCATGTCCGTGCTGTTAGGCGCGGTCCATGCTCTTCCTGGGTGGGCCTTCTGGGGCCTGGCGGCGGTCGCCAGTGATCCGGCGCTGGGAGGCGCACCCCAGGGTCATTACCCCGCCCATCAACCGCAGTGTCGCGTTGTTTGGGCTCTAATTACGAAGCCCGCAGCTGCGGTGGCGACGCGCCGCGACTCTGCGAGTCCGTCTCCCGCTTGAATAATGAACGCGGACGTCCGAGGAGGAGAGGAGAGGAGAGCCGGGCGGCCGTCCCGGGGTGTGCACTTGATCGTGTCACCAACGGCCGATCGCGACGCGCGTGGACTCCGATTGAAACACGGTGGCTCTTCAAGGTCATGAGGTGAACGGAGAAGGAAACGCTGTCGTCCTATCGGGAGCTTCCGTAAGACTTGCTCCGATTGAATCCTCTCCTTCCACCTCGTGACCTTGAAGTGCCACCATGTTTCAATCGGAGTGTAGCGGGGATACCGATGGTGCAGTGGCAGTTTTATCAGAGAAGGGAAGGAAAGAAAGTCATTACTTATATTCTTCTTAAGGTAATTTACTATATGAAGTAATTTCTTGGCTGTCTGATGAAAATATATATATTTTATATATATAATATTTTAGTCAGCTAAAATGAATTTATTTCGTATTTGGCGGAACAAGTATGTACAAGTTTTATTAAAATAAGTAATTTGAATTTATTCTATCTCGCTTGAACAAAGATTGCGGCTTGCCGTAAAGCAATGGAGCCGACGCGATGGCAGGGTCGGCGCGGCGGTCCAGGCAAGTGCACTCGATCGTGTCACTAACGGCCATTCGAGACGCTCGTATACCCCGATTTAAATCAGCTTCATGTATTTGGCCACAGGAATTTGTCAGACAGCTTATTACAAACATTCTATTATTAATTTATATACATATATACAGAATTTGTTTGTAAACTCCAATTTAAACATCGTCCAACACTCCGATTTAAACACACAACGCAACGACACGCTCCGATTTAAACAGAGTAACGCTTCAACGTCACGCTCCCGATTGAATGACACTGCCCTACTGTTCTTCCAGCTCGTGACCATAGGGTGCCATTTTTTAAATCGAAGTGCGATACCGATGGTGGTGCAGTGGCCGTTTCTTAGAGAAGAGAAGGAAGCAAAGTTCTTACATACTATATTCTTCTTAATCTAATAAATAAACTTCGTAATCTACTAAATAAAGTAATTTGATGTCTGATAAAAATATACATGATTTTTGAGCTTAGCTATGAGAAATTGTTATTGAATTTCGACGAAAATGTATGCACGCCTATTTTTAAAATATATTATTTCAATCTGTTCTATCTCATTTGAACCAACACCAACTAGACATACAAGGCCTGCGCACTGCAGTTTTTCAAAACCAATGTGGCTGCTTGAGAAGGCCGATTTGTTCGAGTTGAGGCGATCCAGTTGTGTACGTTGAGTAGCAAGTGTAGCCTTCGATTTGTGGTTATGTGGATGTGGTCTGCCGTTGTGACCATCATCGCAAATAAGGGAAGTGTCCTCAGATGAGTGAATTATGGTAAAAAGTGAAATGTGTAAGTTGATAAGCTCAGCGTGTGAAACATGTAGGGATCATAACATTTCCTGATCCTAGTGCAATTAGGAGATTGTGTTCTTCATTTGGTTCAGAACTCAAAAGGAACATAGTGAAAGCAAGTATACAAGAAACAAATACATAAATTGAGTCATAGTAATAAATTAGTGACTCTCACGATGGATGAGATACATTTAAAATCAGAACTTGCAAAATATTTTGAAAATAAAATTGTATTGGGATTAGAACAGATATGATTTCGTGTACTGTGCGTTGTAAGTGATAATTACAGAATTAATAGAAAGCGTATGCAGCTTGTTTTGCCTAAAAGAGGAACACATTGCACATTGTGCAAGGTCTTATGTGAAATCTTCCAGCTGGAGAAAGTGGAACTTTTTTCTTCTAATTCAACAGCGTAATGAATTATATATTTTCGTCTGGTAACCACAATTTTACTTCGCATTTGAGTTTGTATGGCCTTCTTAGCTCATACAATCTTGAGTGACTGCTCAGGCCTTGTATGTCTAGGTGGTGTTGCTTGAACAAAGAATGCGGATTTCTGAAAAGGAAAGAACTCGACTCCAGGGTCCGCGCGACGGTAAATATGAAAATAAATTATTTCTTTACACTTAAAGTAATTACTTTGATGCCCGATGAAAATTTATGATTTAGAATAGTTGTTACCTACGATGAACGTGTATTGAATTTCGACGAAAAAGTATGCACCTTAAAACAAAAACCTAATTTTATTGTATTCGATACCGCTTGAACAATGAACGTGGATTTCCCGGAAGGAAAGAAGCGGACTGCAGCGGTAGTCGAACAGTCCTTCCATGTGCAATCGATTTAGTAACCGGCGCGTCTATTGATGGCACTCGATGGGGCAGTAGTGATTTCTCAGAAAAAAAGAGAAGGAAAGAAACTAAGTCCTCCTCACACGTACTCTTCCAAATTTAATTACCAAATAAAGTATTGGCTCTGATGACTGATGAAAATTACGATTTTTGAGTTTCTATTTATGAAGAATTTATTTTGAAT
Organism: Teleogryllus occipitalis; assembly: GCA_011170035.1. Taxonomy (NCBI): domain Eukaryota; kingdom Metazoa; phylum Arthropoda; class Insecta; order Orthoptera; family Gryllidae; genus Teleogryllus; species Teleogryllus occipitalis. The sequence goes on along the minus strand of BLKR01000391.1, from coordinate 65,244 downwards.
TTCGGCGAAAATATAGGCACGCATATTTTTTAAATATAATTTCAATTTATTGGACCTCAGGGGCGGCAGAGATGGCGGGGCGGTCGCGTCATTGACACTTGGGATTCGCTACCCTAACTAATAAACAAATTGAATTCTGAATACAGATGGAAATGAACGTTTTTGACAACAAATGGTTTGAAAATGTTTTCCACACATATACGCCAAACGATTTGCTATTATTGCTTGTACAACGCCGCGCTGGTATATGTACCATTCGCGCAACTGTTCTTAAACGATTTCTTGAAGAAATGCGGGCGGAGTGGGGGGTATTAGTTACAAAGTCTGCCACTAGAGTATTCACTGTAATGCTAATCTCTGGAAAATCAAAGTCAAACCTGCTACGAGTGGGAGCAGGTCATCGCTCTAGGTAGCCAACAGCAGGCAACAGATAGGAGTTTTAGGTGCCATCCTTGAAGGACATGGACCTGCCTTAGCTATTTCTTTAGATAATGGTAATAAAGCTGAACAGAAGTTCTCGACTATGAAAGCAACTAGCTTTGACTGGCTTCTTTCGCGCCAACGAAGTTTTAATGCTTGGAATGTTGTCATCAGTGCTCGCTGCGACCTTTGCCTTCTACTGTTCATTGCTCAAGGGAGGTGGAAGCAAGGTCATCGTTCAAGAAAAGTTGCGCGAGTAGTGAACCTGCCGCCGTGACTGGCGACATCTGATGGCGTAGCGGTTTCTCAGAGAAGGGAAGAAAGGAAAGTAAGTCCTCCTCATAGATACTCTTCTAAATCTAATTATCAAATAATGTATTTTCTTTGATATCTGATGAAAATATATAGTAGTTACGGTTTTTGAATTGTTAGCTATGAAGAATTTATTTAGAAATTTGGTGATAATGTATTAATGCGTAGTTTAAAATACATTATTTCCAGAACGTTGTACACGACTGAAATAACATTGGAAAGTTTGGAGTGGATTCAATTGATCCATTTAGGCCTGCAACGGGTGGCGGTTTCTCAAGGGAGGGCAAGTCTTCGTTTATATTCCTCTAAATGTAATTACCAAATAATATATTTGATTTGTTGTTTGAAGAAAAAGTGTATACTATTGAAGTTTATAGCTATGAGAAATTTACTTTGATCGAGTGATAATGAAACACGCCTTCAAGCGTTGCCAAAACTTTCGAAATCACTCTGACGAACTCCAGCTTTTCATCCAATCCTTTGTTAAATGCTCGTATCTTACAGCGTTCCGACGGCCAGAAGAAAGGTTCGTTAACGGAACCTGACCGGTCGACGGAAGGAATTACCCCCTTGAGTGAAGAGCGTTCAACCGACTTATTTTTTCAATTAGAACAAAGATGCACTTCGGTGTGAGCTGCCGGAAGCCTGGACACACAGGCTTCTGTTACTGCATTGCAAGTCGACACATGTTATTTAATTTGTTGTATTTTTTATTTGAAGTAGTTGAGCTCTTGATTTCTGTCCTGCTGGAAAAACTCCAGTTTTTTCTGCGATCCCCCATAGATTGTCAATATCCCATCTAGAAGATGTACGGCATTAAAACGTTTGTAAACAAAAATAAATATGCTTTATTAAAATTTTAGAGTAATTAAATAATGCTTTCAATTTAATAAATTGCAATGAAATAATAAGTTCAATTTAAAAGTTGTGGCCTTTATATTTTTGAAATGGCTCCCCTTTAAATAATTTCGGATGCTGTTTGATCGCACAGCAGATCTGTGTTAACGCACGGACCCGAAGGTCCAGGGACCCTAATGTTCAAGAGCCCACGACCAATTTAAAAAAATATTTATACTAAATTTTTTTTAAAAATAAAATTAAAAAACGCATAAAAAGTGATGTATGATTAAAGTATACGCGATAAATTGGCATAGCGGAGTGATGTGTTCTACAGTACAAATAATATGAAAATAATATTATTTATATTGCAACAATACTGCTGAACAAAACGAAAAAGAAGTATGTACTGTACTCTGCTGATGAACAAAAAATAAAACACTCTTGAATAATTCTGTCACAAATTAAATGTTTTAACAAAAACACTTTTACTACAATACCGTAGTTTATTATGTTGTAAAATACAATATAAAAATTGCCGTTCCATACGTTAACACTTAAATAGCAACTATTTACTGGCAGGCGGTCTCTTCGTTGGTGCCTTGAAATCGCGTGATATCTGTATCATAAGCAATGACATACTCAGTTCGAGAATACAATCGATACAGACCGACTTAAATTTTGTCGGAATAACATTCAGGTAGTTTTCTATATATAACAAAACCATAGACATGTCTCATAGAGCCGAAGTTGCATTGTTCCTTTCCATTTCTGCGCGCATTGGAAATTAGAAATGTAAATTATTATTATTATTATTATTATTATTATTATTATTATTATTATTATTATTATTATTATTATTATTATTATTATATTCTGAATTTGTATAAAGTAATACTTGATGAGCTATAGATTTAAATAACTGTTTTTCCCTTCGTCGGAATCGAGTAATGTTTCTTCCAAAGAAAGAAAACAATTCGTCGATGTGGCAAGAAAAAATATTTACCAGTGTAATATTAGCTTTTTATGAAAACACAATAGTTTTCTTTAAAATAGTGTAATTTGACTCTTTATGGGGGATTGATCATTAACATAGAACTTATAATTTTAAAAAAATGGACATTAGATAAACTTAAAGAATATTTTTTATCATCTGGACGCTCTTTTGAAGTTAATTGTTCAGAGAATTGCTTCAAAACCTGATTCTTATCCTCCAGATTGCTGTTGGTTTATCTGATCCGAAGCATTTTGACTTGCAAGGCTGGGTGCTTGTGACTTCGTGGACGGCTGGCACGAAGCCATCAAGCGGTCGGAAGACTTTGACAGCTACCCGCTTCTGGCCGTGCGCATTGCTTTGTGCCATAAATAAACATTAGGTTACTGGCAGTTACTGCGAAGCGAGGAACTGTTGACTGAATAGACTCGACTCCTAGTGCGTACGAAATATTAAACAACATTTAATAGTGAATTAGTTCTTTACTGTCATTTGAGAATTGTTGTGATAACGCTTATTATCATTACGTAATGTGCTCTTGATTTAATTATCGATGTACTTAATATGCGGCTTAAAAGAAAATTTTAGAATACATTTTTAGAAGTGATTGGAGCAAAAACATAAATGACAATACTTACTTGCTTCTCACCTAGTATTGCAAGTAAGTCCAAAATGTATTTCATTTTGTTAATTCTTCAAAACTATCGTACATTTTATGCTTGTCTTTGTTTTATTACATATAATTTTAAAATAATGTAAAGTCCAGTGAGCATTCACGGACCTGACTTCTGTTATATCAACCTGCAATATTTTCTTAATCCCATTTTAACAAAGAACGATTTTGGAGGCTGAGATTAGGATTCGATGACGAAGTCTTTAGTGGATTCCTAAGTGTATAGGGAAATAAAGAAAGGGTGTTAGAATTGTTCATACTGTTTTCGTTTTACTCCTACGTGTTGCTTTGAATTACAACATATCAAATACAATTATTATCATTCTTAGAATAGTTTACATTCTAGAAAGCAATAACCGGTGACTCTTGGATGTGCAACAGTAATTCGCAATGTCAATCTAATCGAAGAAACCACAAGCAGGGTCTCCCGTTGCATTTTCAAATAGGACGTGCAAACTGTTGTTCCTGATGTCATTGCTACTTACGCCGTTGTCGTTGACCCCTCACAAACACACTCACAAAGAGCACTCAAAGACGACGACTTACGTCAATAAATGGATGTGGCTGAAGTGAAATGACAAATTTGTGGCGTGTGTTAGTACGAGAAGAAACGGCGTCGACCATTTCATTAAAATAACGGGTCAACATACGTATGTTTTTACAAAACATTTTTCCGTTTTCTGGACTATTTTTAACTTATTAGTGAATAAAGTGAGTATAACGTTACAATCTAACACTGATATTCGAATAAATAATTATCTTAGCGATATTGTATGCTTATGCTGTCGTAAGGTTGTTTCATATTAAAACCTTAGCTCTTTACATTGCATGAAATTTTATAATATACAATAGAACATTAATCAGTACCTTAATAATGTACAAATGGTTACACGTACTCTTTACGTTTACGTTTATTTACACGGACCATTGTTTATATAATATAATACTATAAAATAATCATCTTCCACATTATACAATAAGGTTTACTATTTTTTCAGGAACTTTCTTTGTTATGGTACTGAATATTTTATTCCATCACATCACCCATATATGTTTTCTTGTATACAACATCCACACATACGTATTCGAATAAGAGCAATATTTTGTAGAGAATGACCCAAATGAAGAAAAATTTCTTTTAATAAATCAATCTGTTCTAATTTGATTGTGCATACCAGCTCCATTTCCAATGGTCTCAATACGGCTTAAAGGCTCAACTATGAACTGAAACAGTCTCTAGTGTAAACGGACACTAATTCTACAGCTACAACGAATTTTGTCTACGAATTAATAGTGTAATGACGTGAAGTTATAGCCTACGATGATGTGAAACATTTACGATCCCATTATAAATCCCCAAAACTGTTCACATTTCCAATTGAATGTCAAGGGTGATGTTGCTGAAGTGGTTGCTCGCAAAGTTGATGGACACTTATTACATGGACAATTATCTCAATACTTGTTTGCGTGGTTATCAACAATTATTTGCAAAACTGTAACGCCCTGAGATAGTGTGTATACCACTGGCTCTAGAATTCAGCTCATACACTGCAAAATTGGAATGCTCTCTTGTGATCCTGTGGTATAGAGAGATATCTCTAAAGGTGCGTGTCCACTTGAGAGCAACCCTCTCACGAGTTTGTGTCGAGAGCGATTCTCGCCTCTGGGCACAGTTCTGAGAGCAGGCAACGGAGTGTGGCGTGATGCTCGCGGAGAGCGGTCGCCATCTTTACTATTCGCCAGTGGACATGCCTGCGCGAGGACTCGCACCGACTTGCTCTCAGCATTCAGAACGTGCTGGAAGTGACTGCGAGCGCCCGCGACTGTTTGGTGTTTGTTGCCTCGACATGGCTGCTACCGAACAGAAAATTGCACTAGAAATGGAATGTACAATTGAAGAAGTAAACCAGAGATGCTACAAAATGGCACACACTCTCTAATATTTCACTATAATCTTGCAGGAAATTGAAACAAACAAATTGGAGCTATCTTTGAAGAATATGTTAAAAATGTTCCAAGGGTTTCACGTAAAGTATCTCCAAAATTTAAAGAATGTTTTTCGCAGAGCTTCGAGTCGGGCCAGATCGATATTCAGTTAGGGAAAAATCGTACGAATAGTTTACGCGGTAATGTTGTTCACAGACGGCCGATCAGGCAGAAAAGGCCGGACAGACGGACGTTACGAAAGAAATTAAAATTTTTTCGGTATCAGGGGGTTCTAAAATGTGAATTTCCTTCGAAATCTAATTTTCCGCATCATTTCATAACTTTCTCTATATTATGTATATTACTCCGTTTATACGAACTTTTTCGAGAAAGTATAAAGAAAATTCACTACTATGAGGCCCCTGTTGTGTGATTATTTATATTTGATATTGAAGTAAAACGTTTAAACAAGTAGCCTACTAATGGAAACTATTGTGTGTGATCTTGAAGTTTTGAGGTTAGGTTAATCAATGTGCGTTGCTTAAAATTTATCTAAAAAGTTGCGCATTCTCTATTTCAAATACTTTGACAAGTGTTGAACAATCACTCATCTGTGGTCGACGATCAATCCACATTCTCACTCATATACTTTTCTTCTTTTGGAAAGAAGCGTATTAAGTAACGAAAGCCACCGCCGCTATCTTATTTGCCTCCATCTTAATCTCGCATCGCCGAGCCTACTGCTCTCCAGTGGACAGGCATGTGGGAGGTAATCTCGAGAGGGCGCGGCGAGTGCACTCTGGAGAGGCAGGTATTTCTGCGAATCGCTCGCAGGTGGACAGGGTATTGCAAGCTTCTGTCGAGATGAGCTCGTGCTAGTTACTCTCTAGTGGACACGCACCTTAAGAAGGGACCGCTTTGGCAGCCACTGCTTGTCTGCTGCTGGCAAAATAACTTCAGATAGTGTCCGTGTGCTCAATTCGTCGATGCGTTTGTAGATAGTTACATATGACTTCGACCCTGCTTCCTGCAATGCCATCTACCAATATGACTTTCATTAGTTTTTCGATCTCTTAGAAGAGACTAATTTTTAAACTTGACCCTTCTAAGAGTAACTTCTGTATACTCCGCTGGTCCGAGAGTTGACCCTATACTTTGTAGAACTCTTGAAAATCCGATGACCTACTTTTGAAATGCATTTAAATTGTGTTTAATTTCTCAAAAATATTTGTATTAATAGTAAATTAATAGAAAATTGTAATATATCCCAATAAGTCATATTGCAATAATTCTTTGAATATTTAATTAATATAAATATTTTAATGGGTTCATTTTCAATCTACACGATCGCAAACATGTTCTCGAATCAGTAAATTGTATTAAAATAACATAATGATCGTTCTGAATGAAGTTCCCAAGCAGTAAATATCATTGGTAAGTTCAAAGTTTTAAAATGTGGTGTAATTACAGAAAATATTGGATAAAATTGCAGACTCGCACATTGTGATGGGTTACTACATTCTGTGTTACTTCCCTTGTAATATGCATCAAAATTGAATTACTCCATTGAGTTTCAATCAATTGATGTGTATGCCACTTCTGATGTTTTAGAAAAGATGTGCACATATATTTGAGCCCATCTGCTATTGGGTGTTTACCGGTTTTTTTCAGCCTTTTTATAAAATAATGTATTTCCGGAATGCAAGTAAGATGCTTAAATTAGTGTCTAATGTTCCGAAATGTGCTGAAACATAGGGGTTAATTCCTTCTGCATCATTAAACCACTTCGTCTTTGCAGTTCTATGTCATACTACTTCGTAAGAACATCTGTTATTTCTATACATCTGTAACAATACTTAGCACTCATTTGAATCAAACTTTTGCTTATTACGTGTGTCAAGTACTAATATTACAATTAAACACAATAGTTTTCAAGTTGAAAAACGATTTGTTGATAACATTATCATTTCTTTGCAAAATGTTCTCATAAAAATTAGTTTCGAATGTATTGAAGGAGAAAAGCGATTAATAACATGATCGTTGTATACGTTTTTGTCATTTATCCGAACACTTCAGCGGCAACACACGAGCGTTGCGTTGACGTGCGTTAAGTAACATGCATCATAGATTAACATGAATTTAATGAGCAACGGCCAAAGCGCTCGTGTGCCATTTCGCATAAGATAGTGTTAATCTGCGACGCGCGCATAAAACATTTCATTTCGGTAAACATAATCAGTTACTAAATTTCAGATTTTTAAGCTGACGATTTGGAGTTTTGATTCATGACATATGGGGAAGAGGATCTCCAAAAGATTCAGATTGAATAGCATTTCTGTAACTGGTTCAACATTATAACATAATTTATTAATTGAAACATTAAAGTTATATATACAATTTTTTGTATTGTGTTTTATATATTTTCTAATAAAAATTTGCCATATCTAAGAAATAAAGTGCCCCAGAGGGGCCTAGATACATAGTTGCTCACCCTGTCGTTTTAGGCCAAGCACGCCTATGGTTTTATGAATTTGATTCGATCTTTCAATTCAATTTGAGTTCATTACAATTTTGACCTTTATACCTTGTACCCCTGACTTTTGTACCTTTGAGATTTAATCACAGTATTATTCACTGTTTGAATAAAGAAATGGAAGGCGGGAAGAAAATTATTATCATCGTTCAATAGAGCTCCGTTATTTTGGCTTAACTATTTCAATGGTGAGAATTATGAGTAAACGATGAAGGAAGAGATATACATTAGTAGTCTTGCACTTAGATCGAGGTACTTCCAAATTATATAACATTCTTTTTGTGACCAACATTCACTGATTATGGAATTAGCTGAGTATGGGAGAGGGGTGCACTTTGTCTATATGAGCATTTGCTTTTGAGAATATTTGAATATTCGCTGAGAAATAGTATTACGGAAACTTTATAGATAACCGTTTCGTAGCTGGTGGTTGAAACATTGCATTTCGAACAGTAAAAATTACGGGTTATCCCTGTCGTGCCACCTCCAGGGACGTGCGAACTCAAAAGCATTTACCAGAGTTTACAAGACGAATCTGTCTTGCAGGTGGGAATCCTTAACACTGTTGCGATTATGACTGAATTACTAATATATTCTAGAATTCTAATATTCAGTGTATGTGGTTTCTCATCCAAAAACAAAGTCTTTGATACTACACTTGCCACTACTTTTGATGTAATATTTTCTGAGAGCTTTTTTCAATGTAAATGTTTCTTACCATTCAAACAAACGAACTATAACAATTCTTGTATGTGATAAAGAAAATGTGTGGAAATGTATCAAAAAATAGATTTTTATCTTATTTTATCTTTATTTATAGATACATCGACTTCTGCGCATATAGACGATACAATATAACGAATAGCATTGATATTAAAAGCAGTTAAAACGCAGATGCCAAAAATTATTTGCTTTCCGTTCGGAAAGTGTGAAGTTCCTAGTAATAGTTTCCACGAATGACAAAAAATCCATTATTCTTAAAGAGATATGCAACCGTTGCTATGGTCCTTATTATTCCTCTTTGCAGGAAGCTTTCAACAATCATACTTTCATTCCACGGTAATTTGATGAGATATAATTAATTATTAATTTATTGGTGAATTGTTTTACTCTTCAAAAACTTTGGATTTCAAAACGTTCTGTAAAACAGCCTGTAGCTGAACACACATTTTAACCAACGTTTAGAGTTTTTGTGTATAGATTTCTACATCTAAATGAAAGGAGCTCGCGGTCAAGAATTTTTTTTTATGATCTGGATTTTGAAAATAAAACGCGTGCTAATTCTGGGAATAGTAAGTCTTCTTTGTAAGTATTATATTTTGTGCATACCGAGTCACAGAACAATAATTTTGTAGAACCATTAAATGCAGGTTGATTCGCTGATTTTTAGATTGAAAAAAGTTTATAATAATATTCGTTGAATGAACATTTTGAGTATTTGTTCTTTAAAATACTGTTTACGCAAATGGAAGCACATGGTGATTAAGTGTTTGTTTTGCATTATAGGAAGAAAGCGTGTTTTATTTAGATTTGGGCCAAACCGGCTGATCCACTTATGATACCAAAAAAATGTAGTTCATGCTTTTGGGCTGCAATGTTTTTAATCATGAAAATGTAGTTTAAATTCCTGACGTTACTCTAGGCCTTCATTAATTTGCACATGTTTTGAATTTCTCTCAAAATTTCATTTTAAAAGTTTGAATTTCAATGATAAAATATTTATAAGTTTATTTATTACTATAATGATGACGTTCAGTACTTATAAGTTGGCCTACAACATATTAAGATGACATACCTGTTAGAGTTATAGTGTCAGATAAAATCGTGGAAATTTAGCAGCTTCGCACGTATGGGAAAACTCTGCTCTCAGAAATACATTATTTTTACAATTTCGTAATTGTTTCGTATTGGCCTTTCCTCTAAAACTTGGACGCAGGTGTTTCGTAAGCAATATGGAAGCAAGAAGACTTGGCCTGTGGAGCGCCCGTGGAGAAATACTGGATTGTACAAATATTTTATTGTGATGAAATATGTGGTTGATGAAATGAAGAACTACAGAAAGGAATGATATCAGAGTGTACACAAAGAAAGGAAAACCTTCACGTTGAAAATATATTATCGTCCTTTTTTTCATAATTGCCCTGACAAGCCAACTTTTGTTTCTTTTTACTTGGTAACCGAAGTTTCGTTAGCAATAAATATGTCGCTGGAACATTAAATGGGCAAAATTTAGTGTTTAGGTGTGTATGGAAGGTCCCGATTAACAGAAATACATTGTAGTAGAGAAAAGAGTACACGAAATAAATAGTATGTGTAGACGAACGTTCTGTGAGTGTCCGCGAGAAACGGCAAGCCGCCACATATCCCTCATAACCATTTAAAATAAATCATCTCTCATCCCTCATAACCATTTAAAATAAATCATCGTTGTTTACTATATCATTCCACTCGAAAACTAACTTTCGACTCCACATTCTTGGTCGCCGATATTCCGTTCGAGTCATGACTCTTGAACAAGAAACCTGAAAAATATAGTGTTATGCTAATGTTCGGAATATCTCGCTTTTCAGAAAACCAGTTATGCAACGAATCATGTAAATGAAGGGAGAGACAGGAATCGTGAGGTACAATGCTGTCTGAACGTCCGCGAATGTCAGTAAAACAGCAGGAATCCGTCCCAATAACTTTTACATTATTGCTCTGAAAAGCAAATTTTTGCTGTCGCTCACTTTGGTTTTGCCTGTATTCGGAAACGGAAATTTGTGACAACAAAAATTCCCCTTTAAAAAGTAAATTTTTCTTTCTCATATTCCGTTAAGAGTGTAGCTCTGAAACGAGAATAAATAATCAAAATGTAGTTAGTTACGTGTGTATTCCAGCACCCGGTTGTTAGAGATATATTATTGCAAGGAAACATAAAAAAGAAACAATACAAAAAGGAAAATGTTTACCGAGTGTCTGCAAGGGATAGCAAGATAATCATTTAAAATAAATCGTGCATTTTGCTAAGGGATTGCTTTGGAAAGCAAATTTTCCATGTACACAGTCACTGATTTTCTCTTAGAAACGTGTCGCTAGAGCAAGAAAAAGAAATGACATTTTCTTGGTTACCAAAGTATGGAATCTCCAGAATGTCGGAGATACATTGTTGCAAGAAAACATGAAAAAGAATCGGCAACAGATGAGAGGAATGTTCACTGAGCGTTGGCGAGGAATAGCAAGATATTTATTTAAAATATTTTTTATTACTTCAGAATGCGACGTTTGGTCTTCCATTGCGTCCCTGGTAATTTCCTCTTAAAAACGTAACGCTAGAACGAGAAAAACAATCAAAATGTTGTAGGTAATTTGTGTACAAATATTGAAAGACGCCCATAAGGGATAATAACTTAATAATTTAAAATAAATCGTGTTTTGATGATGGATAAATATGTTCTGGAAATCATACATTCCCCTGCCAATGCACGGTCGCCTATTTTCCATTAGAAACGCGTTGCTACAGTTAAAAAAATTGATGGTTGAGTGTATGGAAGCATTAGCTTGTGAGAGATGTATTTATTGGAAATAATTATTAAAGAAAATTGTCAACAGAAGAGAGGAATGTTGACTGACCTTTCGCAAGGGATAGTAAGATAATTGACAATAAATCGCGATTTTTTAATTTTTTCCCCATTATTGCTCTGGAAAGCAAGCTTTTGCCTTCCAATGCACGATTGCTAATTTTCTCTTAAAAACGTGACGATAGAGCGAGTAAAAGAAACGAAATTTTGTTGGTTACGTGAGTACGGAAGCATTCGCCTGTAAGACATGAATTATTTCAAGGAAGTATGTTGTTGAAAAATGAATCCACAACGAAAGAGCAGAATGTTCACAGGGCGTCCGCTAAGGATGGTAAGATAAATTTTCAATAACTCCTGATATTTTAATTTTTTTTTTCGTTCTTCCTCTGGATACCAAAATTTCGTCCCTCCTTCTTGAACACTAATTTTCTCTTTAAAAAAATGAAGCTATAGCGATAAAAAAACGAAATTTTCTTGGTTACGTGCGTCCAGAAGCACGGGCATGTCAGATACATTATTGCAAGGAAACGCGTTATCGAAAAACAAATCGCCAACAAAAGAGCAGAATGTTCACAGAGCGTCCGCAAGGGATAGTGTAATAATTTACAATTAATGATGATTTTTTAAAATTATTTTTTCCATTATTGCTCTGGAAAGCAAACTTTCGCCTTGCAATGCATGGTCGTTAATTTTCTCTTATAAATGTGACGATAGAGCGAGTGAAAGAAACGAAATTTTGTTCGTTACGTGTGTACGGAAACATTAGCCTGTTAGAGATGAATTATTTCAAGGAAATGTGCTGTTGAAAAATGAATCGACAACAAAAGAGCAGAATGTTCACAGGGCTTCCGCAAGGGATGGTAAGATAAATTTTCAATAACTTCTGATATTTTTTAAATTTTTTTTTCGTTCTTCCTCTGGATACCAAAATTTCGTCCCTCCTTCTTGAACACTAATTTTCTCTTTAAAAAAATGAAGCTATAGCGATAAAAAAAATGAAATTTTCTTGGTTACGTGTGTCCAGAAGCACGGGCATGTCAGATACATTATTGCAAGGAAACGCGTTATCGAAAAACAAATCGCCAAGAAAAGAGCAGAATGTTCACAGAGCGTCCGCAAGAGATAGTATAATAATTTACAATAAATCGTGATTTTTTAAATTATTTTTTCCATTATTAGCTCTGGAAAGCAAATGTCGGCCTCCCAATGCAGAGTTGTCTATTTTCTTTTCAAAACGTGCCGCTTGAGCGAGAATAACGTGCGACATGTTGATTTGTACGGACACTTGGTTGTCGAGAGAAAACGTATTGACGGAGGCGAGTCGTCCGCAATAGATAGTGTAACAGTTTACAATAAATCGTGATTTTTTAAATAATTTTTTCCATTATTACTCTGGAAAGCAAATGTCGGCCTCCCAATGCAGAGTTGTCTATTTTCTTTTCAAAACGTGCCGCTTGAGCGAGAATAACGTGCGACATGTTGATTTGTACGGACACTTGGTTGTCGAGAGAAAACGTATTGACGGAGGCGAGTCGTCCGCAATAGATAGTGTAACAGTTTACAATAAATCGTGATTTTTTAAATAATTTTTTCCATTATTACTCTGGAAAGCAAATGTCGGCCTCCCAATGCAGAGTTGTCTATTTTCTTTTCAAAACGTGCCGCTTGAGTGAGAATAACGTGCGACATGTTGATTTGTACGGACACTTGTTTGTCGAGAGACAACGTATTGTCGGAGGCGAGTCGTTGAAGGAATAATGGGCAACAGTAGAGGCAACCGCTGAGCGTCCGGGCGCGCCGGCGGGCGTGGTCGCGCTCACCTGTTGTCTTCGTGGTGAAGCGGGGGCGGCGAGCGCGGCGCGCGGGAGTCGGCGTCGGCGGCAGCAGCGGGGTCGGGGAGGCGGCTGCCGGGCAGAGCGGGCTGCCTGGGGCGACTGTTGCGCTGGTCCGCGTCGGCGACGTCTTCAACGCTCCGTCGTCGGCGTGGTCGTCGGCGGCGGCGGCGGCGGTGTTGGTGGCGACGGTGGTGGTGGCGGCGGCGCGGACGCGGCGTGCGTGTATGCCGGCTGCGGGCGCGCGCCACTTCCTTTATAACTTTCAGCGGCGCGCGTCCGTTTGGCGGCGGCGCGCGCCGCGCCGCGTCACGCGCGCTCGGCCAATGGGAGGCCAGGCGCGGGGGCGGCGCGCGCACGCGCACGCCCGGCCCTCCCCCGCGGCGGACGGCCCGCCACCCACGCCTCCGCCAGCGCGCCCGTCGGCTGCTTCTCTGCCCGCTCCTCCCGCGCGCACCTCGCCCCGCCCCCGCCTTCTTTTCCGCTACCCTCTTCTAGCTCCACGCCCCACCCCAAAGTCACCTCCAGCTGCACGGCCCCGCTCTCTCCTTCAACTTCATCTCTGCCTGCTCCTCCTGTCATCTACTCCGTCTCTGCCCTCACATCTATCTTCTGCTCTATCTCCGCATCCACCCACCTACCCCACCCACGTCTCCGCAAGCTCTCCCGCCGGCTTCTTTTCCGCCTGCTCCTCTCCTTTCCGTCGCCGCGCGCCCCCGCTTGCACCTCCGTCGTCACCCCAGTCTCTTGCACCTCGCCCCTCCTCTCCCTCCGACTCCGCCCCCGCCTTCGTTTCCTCTATCCTCTTCTAACTCCGCGCTCGAACCCCAAAGTCATTCTGCACGGCTCTGCTCTCTCCTCCTGCTTCATCTCTGCCTCCTCCTCCGCGACTCACCTCAGCCTACTCCCCCCCTCATCTACTCCATTCCCGCCCTCACATCTATATTGTGCTCTATATCCGCATCCGCCCACCTACACCTCAGCACCCGCTTGTCACCGCCGCTCTTGCACCTCGCCCCGCCTCTCCCTCCGACTCCGTCCCCGCCTTTTCTTCCTCTATCCTCTTCTAGCTCCTCGCCCGAACCCCAAAGTCACCTCCAACTCTGCACGGCCCCGCTCTCTCTAGCAGTATCTCTGCCTCCTCCACCCCGTCCCATCTACCCCACTTACGCCCCCGGGCGGGCTCGTCGCCGCCGCCGCTGGCTTCCTCTCCGCCCGCTCCCCTCCCATCCGACTCCGCAGACCCCCGCTTGCTCCTCCATCGTCATCTCTGCCTCTTGCACCTCGCCCCACCTCTGCCTTCGACTCTGCCCTCGCCTTCTTTTTCTCTACCCTCTTCTCTCCCTTCGGACTCCGCAGGCCCCTGCTCGCTCCTCCATCGTCATCTCTGCCTCTTGCACCTTGCCCCGCCTCTGCTTCCGACTCCGACACCACCTTCTAACTCCTCGCCCAACCCCAAAGTCACCTCCAACTCTGCATCCCTCCGCCCTCTCCTCAAGCGTCATCAACTTCCTCACCCCCGTCTCTGCCTACTCCTCTACTTCCCACCGCCCTCATCTCTGCCTCTTCCATCCCGCCCCGCTCTCGTATCCGCCTCCAGCCACCGACTCCGCCCACGACTTCTTTTCGTCCACCTCCTACCTCCGCGCCCGACATCAAAGTCACCTCTGCCTCCTCCAAACCACCCGCTCCACTCATCTATTCCGTCCTCACCTCCACCTCTGCCTCATCTAAACCGCCCCCTCCACTCATCTATTCCATCCTCACCTCCACCTCCAGCTCTGCCTCCTCCAAACCGCCCCCCTCCACTCATCTATTCCGTCCTCACCTCCATCTCCAGCTCTGCCTCCTCCAAATCGCCCCCCTCCACTCATTTTTTCCGTCCTCACCTCCACCTCCAGGTTTGCCTCCACCAAACCGCCCCCTCCACTCATTTTTTCCGTCCTCACCTCCACCTCCAGGTCTGCCTCCTCCAAACCGCCCCGCTCCACTCATCTATTCCATCCTCACCTCCACCTTCAGCTCTGCCTCCTCTATCCCGCACCGCTGGTACCTGTGCCTCTACTTTGACCTCGTCTTCTTCTCTACCTTCTCCCTTACCTCCTAACTCCAGGCCCAACTACAGTATCACCTCCACCTTCATCTCTGCCTTCACCCCACTCCGCCAGTTCCTCTTCTCATCCACTCCGTCTCCACCCTCGTATCTATCTTTTACTCTGCCTCCGCATCCGCCCGTTTACTTCGCGTTCTTCTATACCGCTTTCTCTCTCTCTCGCAACTCCGCGCCCGACCATTAAGTCGCCCCACTCCCACCTCCGCTTCTGACTACGTCAGAAGAGGTTTTAAAATCTACAATTACATATTGTACAATGTAATTCATACAAAATTCGTATAATTTTAATATTATTAATTTTTAGTGTGGCACCTGATGAAGCACACACATCAATCTGAGAAACGTTACGCTAGTTAATAAAAAAAATTGAAGAAACTGTCTAATTAACAGATATTATAATCCATAATATTTGACAGATGGTCACAAATTTAACCTGTTTTCTCTCCTCTAGTTCCCTTCTAATTCCTCTTCGCCGCCTCCCCCGCTCCACGGTGTCTTGTCGCCTCTCATTTCCATCCCCGTATTCTAGACCGCACTACCCTTCTCTACACTCTCTTATCACTTTATCTCTGACCCTAACGTCACCTTCACCCCTCCCCCCGATTCATACTACTCATCCTCCGTCCTTGCTTGGGTCGTATGCTTTCGCCTCTCTTCCAAACTCTCCGCCCCGACTCCAATTTTTCGTCCTCCATTTCTATCTCGTCTTCCTCCGCGTGTCTTTGTCAGGCACTTTCTCTTCTTCATTTTTGTTATTGATGTTTCTGGACACACCATCTGTTCTGGTCATAAACATCGTTTGTGTGTTCAATGTTTCATTGCGGCGATATTGCGTCAGCGTTGGATGGTGATATTCAGCGCCAATCTACTCGTCTTATTGTGGGAAATCATCCCATCCGGAAAAAGCTGTAAGCTCTCCACATATGTTGGTTTGTAGTGCGTGTAAGTGTAAACAAGAGAGAGGAAGAGAAAGGAACGATCGCTCGCAGTCCAATGCCCGATTGTTAGAGTACTGTTCCGGCATTCGCAGAAACCCGGAAAACTACCGATTCTAGCAGCCGGTCTCTAGAAGTCTCCTCCAGATAGTGCAGCGGTTGAATTAATTTTAGCTATTTAGCTAGTGTCCGCCACTCCGGCACTCGATTGATTGATTTTTTCGTTTTTCCGGATGCGTCAACTTCTTTGGTCATTTGTCCCGTTAGTGTAGTGCATGTTTTTTCTCGGGAGATGGCGGTCATCTTCCCCCGCTGGATGGCGAGATCCGGCACCGACCTACCGTCGGCTAGCGGGGTTTCCCCCTAACCAGGACTCTCCCACCAGCGGGGCACCGCCTCGGCCGGGACAAGCTCTAAATTCCCGACCGGTCCCCCGGAATATGTGGTAGTGTAGTGCATGTTAGTGTAAGTGTGTGTTGAAAAGGACAAGGAAGAGGAAGGACAGATCGCGCGCGGTCCGTGGCCCGTTTGGTAGGGTACTGCTCCGGCATTCGCCTGGTGTTTCATCGGAGAAACCAGGGAAAACTACCGATCAGAGCAGCCGGCCGCTAGAATTCTCCTCCAGACAGCGACTGAATTCGACCTAGCTGCAAAGCTAGTGTCGATAATCCTGCATTCGTGGGGAGTGTAACCTAGGACCTCCCGTTCAGAGGCGCTGCAATGACATCAGTTGATGCACTGAGCTACCCGGCGCTCGAACCCAAGGGCCTTCCTGTAGGTACAATTGGCTCTGAGCTAAACTCAACCGGGCTCTTCGTCTTCTTGTTCTTCCTCCGCCGTAAGTCTTCCTCCTATCCTGTCCTCTTGCTCGTCCACGACACCGTCCGCCTCCGACGAGTCACGATCGGCGACCTTTTCCCCACGGCGGAGTTCCTTCTCCGCGCCCCAGACGCAATTGCGACGCCGGCCTTCCCCCCGCCCCCGCCCCGTCCCCAGCCACTTTTTTGTTGGACACTTCGTGGTTCCCTCCCCACTCGCTCACGGCCCGGCTGGGAGCTTTCAATTACTGTTAGCGTGAATGTTGCGCCTTGTGGGGTTCGTTGGGGGGAAGGCGGCGCGTGACGCTGGACGAATAGATGACGAGAATATTAACCTTGACTTTGGGCTCCCATGAGAGTGCGTGTTATTTGGAAACGTAGGGGATTCCGGGTAAACGAAGACGTGTGTGAGAGGTTAGCCGGAAGATCAAAGAAATCTACTCGCATCCGATTCCAAATTGAATTACGGGTCGTTCACCTTCAATAAAAACATGTTTGTTGGAAGTCCTTTACTCCCCTTGCTCAACTTTTATAGTAACGATTGTATGAAAGTAATGGTTTTGTATATCGTATTACAAATACAGGACACGAGATATCTTTTGATACCTAATGTACTGATCCAAAAAGCAAGATCGTCAACAAGATGTGTTTTACCGATGTACGTTGCAAAATATCTTTTTGTCTGTTGTCACACTGCACAAACATTTTTGATACTCAATCCAAACGTTTATGTTTTATAATGTACTTTGAAAAGGCACTGTTGATCTTTTTAGTGAAATTGTTTTTCACTCATATTTTACAATTAATATTAATTAAGAATGTGATTAAAAGTAAAGCCAAACTAACATCATTGTGACATTGGAAAAGATGCTATTAACATTACCAGAGGTGCTGTTTTACTATAATATACAGAATTATTGAAATTTGAAGAATGTATATTGTAACAGTGGAAGAGAAAAAACTATTCATTTGGGAAAAGAGTTACATTTATTTCACAATAAATCAAACGACAATACATTATAAAGAAACCCAAAAGCCAATTTGATGAAATTAACCATTTCAATCAACAAAGTCAAAATAAAGTTTAAAAACAATGAATTGATGTTTTCAATTCTAGAATAAAAATATTGAATAGATTCGATACACAAATAACCATCTTTCGTACATTAATCGTCGAAACATTCACAGACCTGCCCACAAAAAGGTTTATATTTCTCGCCTCCCACATGAATTTGATGACATCTTAGTCAATCACTATTCCAACCTCCATCAACCAGACAATTCCACTGGCCACTAATAGTTTCCAGAATTTTTAGCATTTTCAATTTTTAATATTTCAATTAAATTCAAAATTAATATTTAGAATTTTCTGTGGTGTGTCACAGTTGCTTGAACTCATCGTAAACCATACATCCAATCTCTACCAGGTTCCTCATATTGATTTTCCTCACGTTGTCTTTTCACCTCGTCACCCGGCAACCACATTGCGAATGAAAACCACATTCATTCCGAATGAAAATGACCGGGAGGTCCTAGGTTTGAGTCCTGACGGCGGCAGGATTTTCGACACTAACTTTTCAGCTAGGGCGAATTCAGTCGCTGTCTGGAGGAGAATTCTAGCGGCCGGCTACTCTGATTGGTAGTTTCCTTGGTTTCTCCGATCAACACCAGGCGAATGCCGGAGCAGTACCCTACTAAACGGGTCACGGACCGCACGCGATCATTCAGCCTCATAGCATTAATGACACAGTAACTTTACTTACATTTTCCAAACTTGAAGTGCTCTTGTAGATTCCTGAGGTCATTGTCATTTGCAAACGACAGGTACGTTCCAATTTTGACGGTTGTCTGTCGATCATATGTGCTCCCTAATTCCGTCAACTGACAAACTTTCCTTTTTTAATCCAAAAACTAGTGGGGATACAACAGCACATACTTTCTCGCATTATTTGTACTTTTTTGTTTGTTTGGAAATTCAGTTTTCAACGAAAGACCTGCGCCATTCTTTTAAGTCTCCATAGAAAAAATGAGAACGCGTTTAAAAAAGAAGTCTTTTTATAAACTGCATTAATTTCCAATATATGTTGTGGGGAAATTATTAGTTATATCAGGCAAATTGAACAAGACATTTTTGGCCCTGAGTTTTTGAATATATTTTGTTTTAGGTACAAATCTCTATCTTCAATTTAGTGGCTTCGAAATGTCAGTCGTTTTCTGTCGAATACTTGCCTTTTTCCCGGCGCACGATTACAATACTTTCTCTTCTTACGAAGTAAGGTAGAGAAGGTAAAAATTACATTTTCTCTACTATATTAGTAATAAATATCTACTCAGGTAAGCACAACCTTCTGAACATCACAGAAGAAGAGAAATCGTCAATAAACCGCTTTGGAATAACAAGCGTTTCTCGGGATACACATTCCTTCATCTAATTTAGTTTTCGTATGAAATGACTCGCCCGTTTATACTATCTTGTCCTTACAAGAACTCGCGCATGGGTAACCCTTCGCCATTTTGCTTTACATACATTCGACGGGAAGTATGTAAGCGAAATATGTTTAAATCTAATTTAAGACATTGCGCGACACAGATTTGGAGATAATGCAAGCTTAGTCTTTACTCGGAGTGGGAGTACGCAGGAGAATGAAATCTCAAAGAAAATAACATACTCCCTCAAAAACGTTTAATAAGTTTTAATAGGTCTGAACGCGGCTGTTGCCGTGGACTGTATAATTATTGGACAGGCAACGAGCTCGGTCCCATCGATGGCTCAGGGATTGCATGATGTAGGTTATCACAAAAAACACAGTTTTACCTTGCAGGATGATGTTTAATGAGTTTGTTGAAAAAAAGTTAAATCCTTTAACACCATACACCATACATGAGTACACTTACTGAGTACATTACACTTTCTGTACAAGACCTTTACGTAAGTACAACACGGAGTCGCGACGTCTTTCTAGCAAGGCGTCCTGCCTAGGACTAAATTTAAGCAGTTTAAATGAATTGGCACTTTCTGCCATGCCAATACACAATTGCAGAACTTAGCACTTTCTGCCATGCTGAGTTCATAATGCAAAGGTTGCCCTTACAAGTTTTACGTGAGATTTACACGGAGCCGCAACGTCCTTCTCGCAAGGCTGCTCGTGAACGACTAAATTTACTTTGTTAGCGAAAGCTCGAAGAGGGGATTTTGAGTTTGTTTAAATGGGCCAATAGGCGACTGCTTTGTTAGCGGTCGCGAGTCGGCGGAGTGGGGTGATTTTGAATGGGCCAATTGGCGGCCGTTGGAGTTTTAAATATTCTAGAACATATTCGAAGGTTTCTGTGGCGTGACGCCGAGATTGCACCACCGCGCGCGCAGCACTGCCGCTTTGGGCCGGGCGGTTGGGGATATCTACACCGCACGTGCGAAGGGTGTCGCAACGGCGTGTGGAGATTTTCCATACTGCGCTTCCGGTTGCAGCTGGGCAGGAAGTATTGTATTTCTACCTCTTTTCCTGCCTTTGCGTGTGGGCCCGAACAAGGTCAGATGTGAGTTCATATACTACAGAAATCATAGAAGTGGTGATTTTCTTTAATTTGAACATCGCTTTTTCTATCTCTTATAAACTGCCGAGACCCTGTATTTTAGAATAAGTTCAATGAACATCGTAATGGATACTTTGGTGCAGTGTTTTTGAGTCTTAAATGTAATACCTTTTAAATAAACCCAAAAATTTTCTTAACCAATGAGAAGAATTTCCATATCAACTCATGTACCAATCATATTGCTGGAACGGGATCAGAGCAACAATTGTTATACCGATAATGGGGGAAATTCTTTTTAAGGAAATGGTTTTGGCTTGGGATTTTTCATAATTTATTTTTACTTGTCAAATTTTATGCCATCAAACAAGTCTTTCTTGAAGTTCTCCCTTCAAAGAAGAGTGTGAAAATGAGATGTATGGATTGGGTAAAGCATGACATGAATTATGATTTTGTCTAAACACTTCGCTGAATTTATGAAAAAATATTACAATGTAAGACTGAAAGGAACATATAAATATATTACATAAGGATGAAATTTATTTCTCGAGTTTAGTTAAAATATCTGTTTTCTAAATTCTTTTTTAGACTGTCACATTTCGTAGCCTTAGTAATTTGCTATAGAGACAAAATACAATAATAATTTCATGCATGTTATCTTTCTCATACATTATTCACGAATGTTGAAATCTTGTGTGTTTTCAAAAAACAGTTTCGTTCATAATAGGTAGTTGCCTAATAAATTCTACACATACAAATGTGAGTATGATTAAGGAAATTGTTAATTCGGAAGCATATTTTCTCTCAATCTGAATGATGTCACATCGGTGTCATAGTATTTCGCGCTCCTTAATACGTTGACTCAACATTTACGCGTCAACGTTTTATCAGCAGCGTTTATCATCGCGAAGATCATTCGTTGATAATGCATTTGTATAAAATAAGTGTCATTTCTATGATACAATTTCTATTAAGTAGAATCTCCTTCTGTTGTCAGTCGGATTATGTGATGGAAAAGAAGGAATTTACCATTTTCATTCAAAACAATGATAAAATGTATTTGGGGTCCTGCAGGATTCGACTTCGTGAATTTACGCCTTATTACCTTTTTTCATTCAATAGGTAATTATTACAGACAAATTAGATAACTTGATGCTATGTGGCTAGAATTAAAGGCCTTTAAGTCATTACAATACCTACATCCTACCGCGTTCTAACCTTTCGAACCCTTACACTAACATGCAATACACTACCACTTATTCCGGGAGACCGAACGGGAGCTTAGAGCTTGTCCCGGCTGGGGCGGTGGCCCGCTGGTGGGAGAGTCCTGGTTAGGGGAAAACCCCACTAGCCGACGGTAGGTTGGCGCCGGATCTCGCCATCCAGCGGGGGGAAACCACCGCCATCTCCCGAGAAAAAACATGCCCTATACTAACGGGACTAATGACCAAAGCAGTTGACGCGCCCGGAAACACGAAAAAAACAAACCAAACCAATCTAACCTTTCGAATTCTGGTATTTACCCCAAATGGTCTCTCCATCGCATCAAAGCCACGGAAAGGAGACCACAAGGTACGGCTGAAGAAAAAGCCCCTGAAGGAGGAAAAACCTGCCGTCAGAAGCCGAGTACATGCCAATCTATCCGACTTTTTTAAATTATTTATTTCTTGGCGCGGGCGTCACGCATTCTCCTTCCAGTGTTTGGCTTCCTCAGCACCGGAAATCAAACAGTGCCACAGAAGATCGTCCGCACCATCGCCTCTGCCCTTACATTTCCGATTCCCACTTCCCTTTGCCCCCTAATGTGCTGATTACTTAACAGTTGACTATGACTTATTTTCTTAACTGTTTACTGACTTAACTGAAATTACTGATTCACTTAATTATTGTTTGCTTATTGAATTATTTATTTATTTCTCTCCAGTATAGACTCCGCTCATTCTAATCAGTGCTGTTTTCCTACTCTCTAATTTCAGTTTCCCTAACGGTCCAAACCTTTCCTCGAAATGTTCTTAATTCTTTTATGAATTTAGACATTATAACACCTCAAATGTTATCTAAATTATTATCTTCGTACTGTACGTAAACTATACGCCAAAATGTTTACGTCCGGCACTGCCTCCCGACTTTCGCCATATGTAGCTAAGGTGATGGCGGCGGCACGTGGACGTGTAGGTCGGCGACAGATCTCGCCATCCCACGAAAAGCATGCACGGGCCTAATGACGTGCAGTTCCCCTCCCCCTTCCCGGGAATCACGAAATAATCGATCACCCTTCAAGAGCACTTAAGACATCTAAGTTGACAAAGATGACTTTATTTAATCTTGTAAAGATTATTTCATCCTAGGATTCAGGGACAATACTCAAGAGCAAATGTCTACAATACCGCAACGCTTTTCGAGTGAATATGAATTTATTTAACAAATGTTTGGAATCTCCATTTGATTCAATGGAGAACAGTTCCAAAATTTAGAACAACGTGAGTACTTTCTATCTCACGTGGCGCTTACAAGACGCATAAACCTCTTTCAATTGAAAAAAAAATGATTGGAGAAAACCTGAAAAACATGCCATTTTCCAAGAATGATAATCTACAAACTATTAGAGGCAAAAATAGTTATGCATCAAGGGCTTTAAGTAGATGTTTTTGCTCCGAGGACGACTTCCAAACCTGAGGGCCTCTGGCCCGATAACAACGTAAATTTCGCTGATGAAACGCTACTTTTAGGTGGTTTGATTTTTTGCCAAAAGTTATTTAGAAATTGCCATAACACCAAAAAATAATATTTCGAGAATATTAGGGGATGTGCCTTATACATCTTATTACTATTACTAGTACTGCAACTCAAGAAAGAGATAACTCTATAAAAAGGTGGTACATGACAGTGAAACCTAAGTGACTGATGACCATTATAAATTCATGGAAATATTTCAAAATTGCAATGTTCAAGTCAATTCAGCAAAATAAGGTTTATAACGAGTTATTTTACTTATTTGAGCATTACGACATTTATTTATTGTATTTGCTTGCATCTTAACTTTAATGCATCGAATACATAAAAATGTTGTATGTGTTGTGTTGGTATTAGAGCGGGCCATAAAGTCTTTAAAAGCCCGAGGGGATAGAGAATAAGAAAAGCCCGCAAGGCTATTAACAATACCGTTACGTGTTTTGTTCAGGTCTGTAAATACACAGTCGTGAACTAGTAAACCATAAAAAGATGAAGTTGACCCTTTTTAAAGAATTTAATGTTCTTCAATTGTTCAAGGTTTTTGTTAGGATTGGTAGCTTTTTTCTAGTTTTTTAGAGTTTGTGATGCGAGGTCAGGATTTACAGTTATGCATTTCTTTACACAACGATTACAGAGTCTAAACAAATCAAAAACGTCGGATTTACTTCTGGTACAAACTATAATGTGGCTGGTCTATCTTTCCATTCAAAGGATATTGGCAGAGAGTGAAAATGTTCGTTTTTGGACATCAATAGCATTGTATAAAATATCAATTTTCTGAATACTAATAGGTATATCATCTTGTAAAAGATTTGTGAATATTAAGGAAAATATTTATTAAGTCTAGGATTAGGGGTACTTAGTGCGTAATAATGTTCTAACTAGGGTACCCGTGCGAGAACTCTCACATATTAAACCGCACCCTAATTTTTCATAAAGGTATCGTGAAACTGAAACATGGAAACATGTGGTCAGTTTCCATCATAGTTGCCTCCACAATTAGGTAAACAACACTTGTAGACCACTGCAAAACTACCACATATTCTGGGAGACTGGTCGGGAGCTTAGAAGTTGTCCCGGCTGGGGCGGTGCCCCGCTGGTGAGAGAATCCTGGTTAGGGGTAAACCCCGCTAGCCGGCGGTAGGTAGGTGCCGTGTCTCGCCATTCAGCGGGGAAAGATCATCGCCATCTCCCGGTAAAAACGTGCACTACACTTACGGGACTAATGACTGAAGCTGTTGACGCGTTCGGAATCACTAACAACCAAGCAACCAAACCAGTGTAAAGGTGTAGTCTTCATTGAAAGCGCCTGGCTAGTTCTCCTGGGGCTGGTAAGCTTTCTTACTGGTTGTGGGTGATGGCGTTTACGCGCCCAGAATGGCCTGTCTTCTGTCGCCTGGTTCTGTCTGCCTGTCTTCTGTCTTCTGTCGCCTGGTAATCTCAGTAATTCAAAGCGATGACGTGTTCCTGAAGGATCATCAAAATCGTCGAGCCCTCCCAAATATAGTCCAGGACTTGTATTAGGCCGGACTAGATTCGCAATATGGGAGCTTGAAAGATTTCCTGTCGGAATAGCCAACTTTTGAAACTATTACTCCGATTAACTCTCTCGCTTTTGTTTGTTGTTATGTACATTTCTCGCGCGGTCTCCAGACTGTCCACTATACAGTAATATGTTTCGTTGCTTGGTAGAAATAAAAAAAAGATGTTCACCTATAAACAAATATTAACTCTATAAACAATTATTAAGTTAATCAAGAGCCCATTATCAACAATTGCGAGTTTAAGAGGTGTTAAAGAGCGTCAAGTGCAAATGAAAAATGCAACCTTAAAAGTTATCTGCGCTCAGACTTCTATGTTAATAATGCTCTTGAGATGTTAATGTTAGCAGTCCATTCACGTTTTGTATTATTAATAATGATTCTTATTGAACACGAATAAATACCACAATTATTGAAGTTAGATTGATATAAATGGTAGTTTTTAAGTAATCCAATGAATTGTTCCTAACAGTCCAGTGATGTCAATATTAATGCAAATGCATCCATTTCATTTATCTGTTCAACTATTCATTAGCTTTTAAAAGTAAGTTCTTTAAAAAAAGAAAAAAACGTAAAATACTTCAAATCATTACGAAATCTATTTCCTATTGAACGGTATAACGTGGTGACATATTTTTATCATCTAAAGTTGATATAATTTTATTCGATGCCGTCCCCATAGTATATTTTCACTAATGTACCTTCATTTCTTTGTCCATGCTTTTGCATTGTAAATTAAGCATCCTTTTTCTAATAACAAAATAAGTGTTGGGAGCGTCCTAATAGACCATCACCAATAATAATAATAATTATTATTATTATTATTATTATTATTATAAATTTAATTATAACAACAACAACGACAAAAACAACACTGGAGACAAAAAAATTATGTTTTGAATATTACATCAATTTCTATTGATGGTTCAAGAGAAACATTTCATATAAAATTGTGTCTTCTTGCCTCAATAAAAATATTAAGAAGTGATAGTCCAGTCACGTTTTGTAAGTTGGGAAATGAAATGTTATTGTTAGACCAATCATGCATTTACTTCGTGCAACAGAACCATATGGTTAATTTCTTACCTGAAACCATACCAGGTTAAACATCACATTAAATTTGGTTTTCCAAATAAATTCTATATGACAGTTCAGAAGCAATGTTTAGAGCATTCTTCTGTAAAAGCATAATATAAATAAATTGTTTATTCCATGTTTTTCTTCATAAAAGATGAACTACAGTCATACAATTTTTCATAAATATAAGAAACCTTGTTTTAATGAATATGTTACCTATTATTCCTCACTGTCATCCTCTTTTCCAGAACTGTTCTCCAAATTTATTGTGATTTCTTCAACTTCTGAAACATCTTGGATTTCTTTCCTCCAATATTCTTTTATAATTCTTTCAGTGTGTTCCACTTTTGTGGTGCCACCTACAAGGATGTGAGCCAAAGAAAAATGAGATAATATCAGATTCCACGTTAGAGTAGCTGAGATAAATATTGAAAATAATAAATATTAATAGTACGCAATTTAGGCTACACAAAGAAAAGCAGAGAAATGCTAAAATTAATTTTTGTAAAATTCGTGCACTCAGATGTGAAAATAACTAATAACAGTAATAATAATAACTATTTTTAATGTGAATCAATTAATTTTAAAAATTATTATTCTTTTTGCTGAAGTTTCTGGGATTGTAATTATGGCCTTGTATCAATATTATAAGAATATTCAAATTTTGTTATTCAAAAGTTAAATATTCGCTTAGAAAAGTCACCTGATTTAATGCTTCTTCCCAAACCTGTTTGGTTCTTTCAATACCATTGCCTGCCCTTGAAACTACTACTTTTGAATAATATCTTTTTTTTTCAGACCATACTTGTTCTATTGCATTGAAGAAACAATGGTATGGAAGAAGGCGTAATTATTCATGCCCTTCATCTTCCAAACGTTTGTCAACAACATATCTATGAAAAAAAACAACCCATCTCAAAAATATTTTCATTAACATGTTGAAAATGCAAATTATATATGAAAGCAAACCTTTTTAATTGGCTACAATGAAGCTTGCATAGTTGCCTTAAAACAACAACAGTGGCATTATTTGGTGGTACCACACCATGTTGTTGTAACCACCTATATAAAAAGATTTATTGTTAAAATTATTTATATTTCAAATTGAACCTATAATCTTTACTAATTACTTACCACTAATTCATTTTTTTCACCTTGATGAAGTATTTTCTTCCACCAATCTATTGTGATATGAAGGTTGTTCATTACGGTTATGCAAGTCCCCAAATGTTTAATGACAGGAATTAACTGGGTTTGGGCCCAACTGTGGAAATTTGTAAAAAGAAAACATATAAATATTGCTTTAAGAATTACTTGATCATTTGACCATAAAGAAAATTAATGGTGAACTTGCCTTTCAAAGTCCTCACGGTTCATAGAACCATGGTAATTTTGACCCCTCTTCTAATTTGTGCTAAAAATTAAACTTGCTCCTAATGAACATAAATTATTTCACTTCCACCTCCATGCAGAGGAAATTGTGCAAAAATAAATTATTAACCGTGTATGATAATAAAGAATAAATTAATGTTATAGGTGGTTATAAAGTTAAGGAAACTTACTGTATCGTACCATTATGTCATGTTTATTATTATTGAATCAGAATACTGCAACTCATCTTGTACAAACCCATGCTTACTTCCAGCATGAACAACAAGAAATCTGCTCCCCTTCATAAGTTTTTTTTTTGGGGGGGGTGACCGCTTAGTTCATCCTTTTTTAAGCACGTTTTTGAAAACCTTCCTATGGGAACAAACCTGTGATAACATTTACCTATTCAACTTAAAACCAAATTTCTATTGCTTTATTTTATGCACTTTTCATTATGTTCTCTATACATTCATTACATTGGGCAACAACATTAACTTTAATGTTCCAGAAAAAAAAAGTATAAGAAATTACCTTTCATGTTTCATCCAAAAATAATGTGTTGGAGTTTGTATTTCTAATGTAACTTCTCAGGAAGCACTCTCTTTTAAAACTTATAATTTCATTCTCCCTCACATGGACATACCCGTCTCCCTTTCCTCAAGTAAAACCCATGTTCTTCACTATTCGCTTTAAGGCGAGCCTTAAAAATTTAATGCTACATCACCCACTATATCTATGTGAAGGTTTCTTATAGAAACAACACAACCTACATCAAATGGTATTTGTTAAATAGCACACCAAAACACACAATTTGGTCATTGTTTATTTAATAAAACTCTATACTAACAAACTAATTCAAAAATTCTAATTGATTACCTAAACTCAAACTATTATACATTTTATTGACAATTCTATCCTTTGTGAAATTGTCAATATTTGTGACTGGACGGAATCTTTTCCGGGTCTTTTTGGGTGTGGTCAAAGCTTCTTGTCTTTTATGTTTGTTGAAAATACTTTCAACTGACTTCACACCTACCTGTAAACACACAATATCTTGAAAAAATAAAATTCGATCTATTACTCGAGTAATGGTAATTATTAATTAAAGATAATTAACTACTATACTCATCACAATTCTAATTAATAAAATTACACTTGTAAGTTTTAAAAGATGTAGAAAGGAAAAAGAAAAATTGATCTTACCTGTAATAATTTTGCCACTTGTATTATCAAACAAGTGTGGGTAATATGGACCCCTTCTTCCACTGCTTCCATCCTCAATCCACAAAAAAATTGACAATCTCCTTTTGAAGGGAACTTTGAATGCGTGTTATCTTCAAAGGTGCAATATTAAGTAAAGGCACAGATGTAGTTGAGCTATCCATTATTTTCTAATTATAGATTATTTAAACTCAGAAAAATAATAATAAATATAATTAATATAAAACAAATACTAAAGGGAAACAATTAACTACTAAAACTATTTAAATTAACTTTACTATTATTATAAAGGAAACAATTGGAAAATAATAAATGAAACTACCAAATTAATGAATTGAACGAAACGATAAAATGCCAAGAACGAAAAGTTGCAAACCGCAAAATACCAATCGCTAGCGGCAATAGCAAACTAACACAATACTCCACTTGAATATAACTTTCTCGGTTAGCTGCGAGTTTTGCCCAAATATGAGTAATGTTGTAGTACTCGTTCATTGCGGGAGAGACATTGCGCGAAAACCCTTTGTCTGCTGCGCTCGTGACGTAGTACGTACGGAGTACTAGAGACGTGAAACCGTCAGTGCTTGTTGCAAACTTCTTGACTCCAGCTTCCTCTGTAAATACGCGATCTCCTTCAACAGAAAAAGCTTCCAGCAATAATGGATCGTTCTGTAACGGTGGGCTGGTCTTGAGAGATGTTGCTGCAATGCTGGTAGGCACTGGCTTAGGCGTGGCAGCGTTGCTTCTTGGGCCCCTTTCTTGGTGGGCGGGGCTTCGATTTTTCGTTTGGGAGTGGTGTGTCTTTACTAGGCTCGGTGACAGCCGGTTTGTAAGGAGCCATGGGGATGACGTTTGAATGTCTACTCCAGTACATCTCATAAACAAAAGTTTAAAATGTGTTCCTTTATTTCGTCGAATGACAAACTTACATACTTTTTTTTTTCAATCTAAAAACTAGTGATGTTACAAATACATACTTTCTCGCATTGTTTATACTTTTGCAGTTTTTGAAAATGCAGAGAGTTCAACGAAAAGAAGGCCTGCACCATTCTTTTCAGCGGCTTGTTTTCCGTGGAAAAAATAGAGCGCTTTTAAAAGAAAGTCTTTTATAAACTGCATTTATTTCAAGCAAAAGTTACAGGGTAATTATTCGTTTTATCAAACAAATTGTACAAGACTTTTTTGACACTGAATTTTTAGAATAGATTTTGTCTTAATTTGAGTCCGCGCGTAGTTTATTATTCTTGCTACTGCTTCTATCGTCTCCTGTGCTATGGAAAATAAGATACCAAAATAATGATGAAAATAATGTACTAAAATTGAATTTAGGGAACATGCAAATAAATAAATTGTGCACAACGCCGTCCATTAACTGGTCTTCCAGTATCTCTAATTATATTTATAGAAAGAAATAATGTTTACATTGCTTAACAAAAATATTGAGATATAATTTATATTGGTTTAAGGTTTTATTTGGGTACGTGAAATTTATGGATAATCCACCTGGAAATGTACATGATTAGTTGTCATTGTGAGTGTAGTAAAAAGTGCTTTGGAAGAGATGACTGAAATAATATTAGATTACTAGTTGTAATGCATTTAGAAGATAAAAGTAATCGTCAGTATGTACCTTAACGTTTGGGCCACTTTTAGCATCTTTTAAAAGGAAACGAAGTTAATAATATTAGTAATAATAATAATAATAATAATAATAATAATAATAATAATAATAATAATAATAATAATATTTCTTTGGTTATACATGGCTAAGCCAGTTGACAAAAAAAGAAGGTTCAGCGGAAGAGTTCTTCCTTGTGCCTAATGTTTGAGAGTATGACGCACCAAGTCAAGATTTACCCTCCTTAACAATATCGGACAATATACGGATTGAAAATATTAAAAATATTGGACAGAAGTCTGATATTCACTTTAGATTACTCGCGAAAGATCGTAAAGCGTGTACCCCACAAGGTTAGTCGCAAGTAACAACTGCCAGGCACAAACAAGAACAGCATATAAATATAAAGAAGAATGTTAAAAATTTTAAAATACTTTTTTACCAACACTCACGAAATTACTTAATATCAGCATGATAAACAGAACTTGAATACGTACTTACAGAACTTCCAGACGATTATTACACACACATTACACCCATATGATTAATCAGGTACAAACATACCGAATACCGATAAATATTTAAAATACCGATATATTTAAAATATCATTACATCTCTAGTTAAAATATCCACTATCGCATCGTTCACGTCCGCATCCTGCACTGTTAATTCAGTGAGCCAACTCACTGATCCGTCGCAAGATCGATAGATCGTTGCGCGGATTGGCACACCTAAAAGTACGCCGGCGGTCGCTGCTGAGGTTTGAGGAGGAAAATCGGTGGACGGAAGCTACCCTGCAGAGAGAGACGAGTGTCAAGAGGTTAGAACTCCAAACAATTGCGTCTTTATTTAATTGCTTCACATCCTACGATTGCGCCAGAGAATAGAGCTGTTTGATTTACATATTCGTTTACGTATGTAGTGTATTTAAAATACTATTACATCTCAAGTTAAAAAGATACCATCGCACTCTTCACATTCACGTCCAGTGAGACAACTTACTAATCCGTCACAAGATCTATAGATCTTTGCGCTGACTGGTCCTCGCCCAAAACAACGCGTGCGGTCGCTCCTCAGGTTTGAGGGGGAAAATTTATGGGCGGGATTGACCCTGCAAGACAGACAATTTTCAAGAGGTAAGAACCCCGAATAGTTGAGACTCTAACATCCTCACATCTCACAAATGCTCCGGAGAATATAGCTGTTTGCTTTACATGTTTGTTTACGTATGTAGTGTATTTAAAATATTACTTACCTAGTTGAAACATTCACTATTTCCTCCTTCCTCCGGCGTCTTGCGGTATTACTTCAGTGAGCCAACTCACTGATTCGTCGCAAGATTGATGAATCGTTGCGCCGACTAGCATTCTCCTAAATCGACGAGGAGAGTCGCTGCTCATGTTGGAGGGGGAAAATAGATGCATAACAGCGGCCACTCGAAGAGAGACTTGTGTCAAGAGGTAAGAACTCCGACCACGTGCGACTCTATTTAATCGCTTATCATCTTACGAATACGCTCGAGAATGGATATATTTTCTTTGCATAACTGTTTACGTATGTAGTGTATTTAAGAAAATACTTCTTTAGTTAAAAAATCACTATTTCACCCTTTACGTCCGCGTCTTGCAGTGTTAATTCAGTGAGCCAACTCACTGATTCGTCGCAAGATTGATGAATCGTTGCGCCGACTAGCAATCTCCTAAATCTACGAGGAGAGTCGTTGCTCATGTTGGAGGGGGAAAATAGGTGCAGGACATTGGCCGCTCGAAGAGAGACTTGTGTCTAGAGGTAAGAATTCTGACCACGTGCGACTCTATTTAATCGGTTATCATCTTACGAATACGCTCGAGAATGGATATATGTTCTTTACATAATCGTTTACGTATGTAGTGTATTTAAGAAAATACTTCTTTAGTTAAAAAATCACTATTTCACCCTTTACGTCCGCGTCTTGCAGTGTTAATTCAGTGAGTCAACTCACCGATTCGTCGCAAGATTGATGAATCGTTGCGCCGACTAGCATTCACCTAAATCTACGAGGAGAGTCGCTGCTCATGTTGGAGGGGGAAAATAGGTGCAGGACATTGGCCACTCGAAGAGAGACTTGTGTCTAGAGGTAAGAACTCCGACCACGTGCGACTCTATTTAATCGGTTATCATCTTACGAATACGCTCGAGAATGGATATATGTTCTTTACATAATCGTTTACGTATGTAGTGTATTTAAGAAAATACTTCTTTAGTTAAAAAATCACTATTTCACCCTTTACGTCCGCGTCTTGTTGTGTTAATTCAGAGAGCCAACTCACCGATTCGTCGCAAGATCGATGAATCGTTGCGCCGACTAGCATTCTCCTAAATCGACGAGGAGAGTCGCTGCAAATGTTGGAGGGGGAAAATAGGTGCATGACAGTGGCCACTCGAAGAGAGACTTGTGTCTAGAGGTAAGAATTCTGACCACGTGCGACTGTATTTAATCGGTTATCATCTTACGAATACGCTCGAGAATGGATAT
Organism: Teleogryllus occipitalis; assembly: GCA_011170035.1. Classification (NCBI taxonomy): domain Eukaryota; kingdom Metazoa; phylum Arthropoda; class Insecta; order Orthoptera; family Gryllidae; genus Teleogryllus; species Teleogryllus occipitalis. Next base: position 32,686 of record BLKR01000391.1, on the reverse strand, counting down.
ATGTTCTTTACATAATCGTTTACGTATGTAGTGTATTTAAGAAAATACTTCTTTAGTTAAAAAATCACTATTTCACCCTTTACGTCCGCGTCTTGTTGTGTTAATTCAGAGAGCCAACTCACCGATTCGTCGCAAGATCGATGAATCGTTGCGCCGACTAGCATTCTCCTAAATCGACGAGGAGAGTCGCTGCAAATGTTGGAGGGGGAAAATAGGTGCATGACAGTGGCCACTCGAAGAGAGACTTGTGTCTAGAGGTAAGAATTCTGACCACGTGCGACTGTATTTAATCGGTTATCATCTTACGAATACGCTCGAGAATGGATATATGTTCTTTACATAATCGTTTACGTATGTAGTGTATTTAAGAAAATACTTCTTTAGTTAAAAAATCACTATTTCACCCTTTACGTCCGCGTCTTGTTGTGTTAATTCAGAGAGCCAACTCACCGATTCGTCGCAAGATCGATGAATCGTTGCGCCGACTAGCATTCTCCTAAATCGACGAGGAGAGTCGCTGCTCATGTTGGAGGGGGAAAATACATGCATGACGGTAGCCATGCAAAGAAAGACTAGTGTTAAAGAGGTAAGAACTCCGATCGGGTGTGACTCAATTTAATAGCTTCACATCTTACAACAACCCTCAATAATACAGCTGTTTCCTTGACATATATGTTTGCGTATGTAGTGTATTTATTATTTTATTTCTTCTCGAGTTAAAATATTCACTGTCGCAACCTTCACTTCATACGTGAAAATAGGTGAACTGTGGGCACGATTCTTAATTATTTGAGCTCGTGTTATCGCACGAAAGGAAACGCGTGTTGTCTGTGTCGTAGTTGGGAGCTGACTTAATTGCGAGGTTGAGGAATGTTCTCGGGTGTTATTGGAAGCTGCCCTCCCCCGTCTTCTCCCTCCGCCTACTCCGCAACTATTAGCTGTGCCAAGTATATTGCTCCACGTATCCATAGGCAAAAATTAAAACGGCAAACGAGAATAAGTAAAACAATTAATTCAAAGACATCTCGCTCTCCGCACGCAAACAAGTCAGCCCTCGACTATAACTATTGTTCCTTGTGGATTGGCGGAAGCTAAGGAATTGGAATATACACACGTCGAGAGACATGTTAATGATGGTAATGTCTATTTGTTCATAGATTAGCAGAAAGAGGTGAAAATTTTTCCCATTGGCGAAAAGGTTCGTCGCTATAGACACTTTTAGGTACGAGCACCATATGCTCTCCTTAAATCGTTATAAAGCTACTACGTTGTTACATTCATACAAAATGATCTCTGTATTTACATTCAGAGGACTATTTCTGTTTTAAAAATAAACGTGTATTACAGAATTGTCGAACATTGAAAGAAGTTTTTCTGTTAATCTGAAATAAACATTCAGTAAATGTAAATATTGCCTTCGTTACGTCTGTATTCTATTGTCCGTAGTAGAACAATCGTTATTTTAAGTAAACATTCATTGTACGAATACTGTAATTTTTAACAGTTCATTCAAAAATCTATTGTATAAATCTTGTAAATAATAATTGTAGAAGAGGTGTAGGGAATTATAATGTGGTTAAATTTTTTTAATATTATTTTCTAGGATGTTGTCAAGTTCAGTTAATTCGATGTAAGATTTGTTTCGAGTGAGGTTACTTAGAAAAGATACATTTGACCAAAAAATTGTACCTTCATGTATTGATAGGCAATTTTATTGCGTTCCTTGCAGGATGTGTCCTTATTTGTTTTCGTATGTTATTTTGAATTGTTGTGTTAATCGATAAAGCTTGTACAGTGAGTTATTTTACATTTGTGTTACAATACATGGGTAGAATGCTTTTAACATTTGTACATACGTGTACTTGTACTATACACGATTGCCCTCAGATTCCGAAAATTTATTGTGATCATAGTGATACATACAATCTTCTCGAGATTAACGATACTTCTTTTACCTCATGTGTCTCATGAAAACAACCATGAGTAACAAAACACCTGTGCCTATCCTTTTTTAAAGACAAGTTAAGTGGTCTAGCGCGTCCTTGTTTTTGCTTCCCTGGTACACCCACTCACGTATATTTTTACACGCTCGCTCCCCCTCGGCGTATGTTTACTAATGTAGCACATCTCGGAGCTGGAATTTATTTGCCTTTGTCAATTCCCCGAGTCTACCAAGGAACAATTCCCGAAAGCCCCCTGCCAAAGTTGAAGGGACGTCCGAAAACCTGCCGACGAAGGTGGCCCAGGGCGACAACTGATGTCACTGCACTGCCTCTGACCGTGAGGTGCGAGGGTTCGATTCTCGACGGTGCCAGGATTGTCTACGCTACCTAGTCTGCTAGGCCGAATACAATCGCTGTCTGGAGGAGAATTCTAGCGGCCGACTGCTCTGATCGGTAGTTTTCCGTTGTTTATCCGATCAACACCAGGCGAATGCGGGAGCAGTAACCTAATATACGGGCCGCATGCGATCTTTTCTTCCTCTTCCATGACCTTTCTTCACCCTTTTACTTAAATATTTACACGTACATGCCCTACGGTGCCACACTTGCCAGGAGACCTATCGAGAGCTTAGAGTTTGTTTAATTTGGGGTAGTACCACGCTCCTGGGAGATACCTGATTGAGGAAAATCCTCGCGAGCCATCAGGTCGGCACCGAATCTCACCATCCAGCTGGGAAAGATCACCGTCATCTTCCGCGATGGCAAAATAAAACATACTGTACACCTACGAGACGAATGTCCTTGGCAGCTCAGGCTCCCAGAATCGCTAATCAATCAATAAATCAGCCAATCAATACGGAAACCCTTGATCAGCAGACTGGTGGTAAAGAGGGAATATTATCTTCATTCAGCAGTCTGGGGAGGGGGGAACGGTAAGTGTCAGAGACGCACAGATTCGTCATTAACTTCCCGTCGACCACTTCTTCTCATGAGAAATGATGGTCTTTCTCAATAACAGCATAAACGATTTAATAAAAAGACTTCGACTAACAGATTTGCAACTAACATTATATCATATATACTTCTACAAACACCACGAAGTTATCAATGCTAATATTTTAAACAAATTATGCGCAATACTACAAGAAGACCACAATCCATGGAACCGAGAAGACCACAATCCATGGAACGAGAACTTCCAGTACTCGTATGATGTCCTGTTACTAGGCTCAGATAAATGACAACGATAACCCCTCACGTTACACACGACAATGGTTTATCCACCAGTGCGTTCCGCGCCGTATTCATATCCGCGAGTCAGCTGGTTCGATTGGTTAGTGATTCCGGGCACGCCAGCTGCTAAGGCCATTAGTCCCGTGAGTGCTCTACATATATTTTCCTCGAGAGGGTGTGATGATCTTCCCCCGCTGGATGCTGAGATCCGGCAGCGACCTACCGTCAGCTAACGGAGTGAAAGTAATCCTCCAATTAGGTATCTCCCACCAGCGGGCTATTGAAACAGCCTGGACAAGATCTAAGTCTCCCTCCGGTCTCCCGGTATCTGTTGCAGTGTAGTACATGTAAGTAAGTGTAAATACGGGATGAGGATAAGACAAGGAAGAGGAAGGAAAGATCGCGCGCGCTCCGTGGTGGGTTTGGTAGGATATTGTTCCGGCATTTGCCTGGCATTGATCGATAAAATGACGAAAACTACCGATGGGAGCAGCCGGCCGTTAGAATTCTCCTCCGGACAGCGACTGAATTCTATCTAGCCAGTGTCGAAAATCCTGCCACCATCGGGAGTCGAGCCTAGGACTCCCTAGGTCAGTGGCACTGCAATGACATCATTTATTTAATGCCCTAGCCACCTCTCCCGGTGCGAGCCAGCCGGCTACCGCGTCTAAATACGCCATAAAATATACCGATTATTTAATGATTCAACAAATAAAAATGTTGCGTTGTCGAAAGAATCCTAGACTAAGTAGCCTCTGGTCAAATAAGAGATGTCAATGGTTTCGTTGGATACAGAATTTCATTGTATTATTGGAGTGCAATGACACTGTAGCTAACAACTTAAAATTTAATGATTCAATGAACTGAACTATAGTTAATAAAACAATGTAGGCTTTCACGGCCGGAGTTGTAGTCAAAGATTTCTTCCAGGCTGAAGGGCCGTGGTCCATTGGAAAACATATTTCCAGACGTTTCGTCCGCAACTACGGCAGACATCCTCAGTGGCGATGTGGTCTCGGACGAAGAATCCTCTTTGAAGGTTCCCCGGTGACTCAGTTTTGTCAACTGTTCCTGTTGCCGTGTTCCCGCGTGCCTACGTGACCACTGTCACGTCTTTGTTTTTCATTAGGTTTTGCTTTGGCCTGGCGGATTACGGGGATCCAAATCTGATTGATTTTCATTCCCTCCTCCTTTCTATTGAAATTCCGGGGATGTTTGTGAATTTCAATGGCTTCACGGTTTAATCGTGCATGGTAGTGAGCTGTGGTGGCTAAAACTATAGTTAATTTTAACAAAGAGGTCATAAAAAAACAGATCGAGTTTTTCTTTCTGAACAATATTCTGCGTCGGTTTCACTGCTTTCTGATTTGCGCACTCAGTGAAAGTAATTTGAGATTTCTCTTCCCGACTTCAATAAACATTCTCACCTGCAAATAAAAATCTCCGAGAAGGGGGAGTCCGTGAGCAAAGCCGGTGTTTGCGAGCTGCGGCGGCCGCGAGGATAGAATATTATTTCCGGGGGTCGGCAGGGCAACTGTGTCGTCCCGGTGCAGATTTCCCTGGAGCGTGCTTGGCGGCAGTCGGCCTGGAGACGGAGGAAGGTCACGACTTCGTCTCGGGGCCACTATGCACGACTTGATCTTCAAGCGACTTGCAGTTTCGTTAGTTTCCTTCCCTCGGAGTCAGGTTTTGTTTAAAAACCTTACGCTGATTATTAATTGGATAGTATACCTTTTTATAATAAATGCGATAGTGTCGTGGCAAGATATTCGATGAATTCGAATTTGTCCTATTTACTTAATAACCGGTTTGAGTATATAAGATTTACATTTTTCAGATGATACAATCGTATATTTTTAAATATAATAATAATAATAATAATAATAATAATAATTATTATTATTATTATTATTATTATAGCAATAATAATTATTTTTAATATCTTGTGTTTTAATACACTCAGCAAAATTATTTAATACGTAACCAGTAAATTGTATTTCATACAAATTTAATTATTGAAATAACTTGTTTTATATTTCAGTTGAATTTCAATAATTTTTTTTTCAGTTTGTATTTCAATACGATTCGAAATGTTAACTTCAAGTAATTTTGTACTAAAGGATACCCTCGGATAAGATGGTAAAAAGTTCCTCTAAACCAAATGACATATGAGTGGTTACATTAAAATTCTAGCATAAAACTAATATTTTTGAAAGGTTTCTTAGCCTCGACCCACCACTCACATCCTTCTACAGCCAAAAACGTGTTTTTTATTTTTTTTTTTCGTTCACTTAAGACCATTTCATCTGACTGAAAAATATGATAAATAAGTAGTCAATTTATACTATCAGAAAAATATTTTTTTAAATTTTCTCAGACCCAAATTCAAACACAAAAAATAACAAAACAATATTTTTATTGTGTCTTAGAACCATGAAACAGACTCACAAAACTCTTAAACGTTCCTCTTAAAACAAAAATGTAATTTTTTCAGATTTGTTTCCACAGCTGAGCTGCAATTTAAAAAAAATTCCCGCCTTTGAATCACCATGACTTTAAATAAATTTGAAAATGACTGCAAAAGTTCTGTGCATTTATTTTAGTGTTTATTTATACATTTATATAATAGTTGTATCACTTAGTAATATTTTGATTTTGAAATTTAGTTGCAAATTATTATTTTTCTTAATATTTCTAATTCTGTGCGTAAGTATATCATACGCTAAGAAAAGACGATAGTTTTTCGCAGTTTATGAGAAAATAATTCTGTCACGAATAAAGGATAAGTGAGTGACATGTGGGGAAATGAAAGGGAACAGGTTGAACCTAATTTACTAGACCTATTTTACTGTCTTAGAACACCGACCCAGGCACGAAAAAATCTTTAAACGTCATATCATTTGTTCACATTTTTTAATTACTAGGCCACAGTTTACAAAAATAAGGCTTTGTAGCCAAGTTCTTGGCTGACGGTAGACGCCGCGTCCCACCTCCTTCCTCCAGGAGGAAGGTCATAGAATGGCATCTGAAACGTTGGTAACTGTGCCTAGGACGCGGCATCTCTCGAACAGCTAAATAGTTGCTGACTCCGGCAGCGGAAACCTACCCTCTCACATCTGTAGATGTTTCAGACTCGAGAAAAAGTTGTCTTTTCCCGTACCTAAGTATTTATTCTTGTATACGTATAAATAAGTATATACAATCCGAACTGTGAGAAAACTCTGTCCTTTCTAAATAATAATAGTATGAAAACTGAAAATTTATTTAATATTGCACCCAACTTCGAATAGTTTTCTCCCCCATACGTTATATACAGTTTTTACTGTTTTTAACCAAGTAAATCAAATCAAACTGCACAACCATCCCCCGAAATATGATTTGCAGAATTAAAGACCGGGTACTGTGCGAGAGAACCCATTCCAAAATTACTGAGCATTGGGATAAAAATTCACCGAAAATAAAATAGTTCCTTCTAATTTTATCGTGAAAGATCCTTTCGGAATTTTCCTTCAATTTAATTTTACTTTGATTTCGTCTTCTCTTTTCTGTCTACCCTTACCATGGAGGCTAGGCACCCAGAAGAACTAAATATGCAATATTGAAAACTAGGACGATTATAAAAGTCGTATTTTGTGGAAAACTGCCTAAGAACATTATCCGGAAGAAGCCTTTCCCCCTTGACTTCCCCTCTGTCACCCATCTATCCTTTACCTGCAGCCGAACTGTCCTCATCATTTCCCCGTTTATGTACCCGTCCTCCAAAACACGTCATCTTCAGAATTTACTAGTAACTAGCAGCACGTACTTTCTCGCGTTTTGTAATGGTTATGTAATACTATTTATACCATAATTTCTCTCGGAATTAAACCATCTCAGCCTTATTTTTTGTAAATCTCATTACTAGACTGCTGAAATTCATGCAATTGCATATGTTCACTGATTGCGCATATTGAAACTAAAGGTATACACTTTTACCTACCAGCAAAAGTAAAACTAAAGTAGCCCATTTTTATTTTGTCTAATTGTATATTACTTGATGCTAGAAAATTACTATAATGCTAGAAACTATAATGAAACTATAATGCTAGATTACTATAATGCTAGAAAATTTGTTGCTTTTATCACATCCGACCATATTCGATTTTACATCTTGGATAATTCAGTTTTTGTTCTAACCCAAATTTTGCACCACTAACTCATACTAACTAACGCACACTAATAACACTTTTGATACTGCACCACTAAACAATTGCCAAACTGCCATCTTCACTAGCACCGACTCAACACATTGAAATTCCAATAAACTCTTCACATAATGGCTCTCAAATCCTATTTTTCGAGGTTTTTGGCGTTTTCTTATCAGTTTTTAATGTTTCTCACTTACTCGCTTCGATTTGGTGAATCTTGTTTTGGAAGTTAGAATTGCAGCGACTTTCTCATTGTTTATTGAAAGAAAAGTTGTGATTAAGATTTACTTTACTTCTTATATTTAACAGTATAGCAACACAAATAAAAGGAAACATAATTTCTTAAACTGGTCTAACTTTTCTATTTCACGACCCTGTACATTCACTTTTTTTTACATCTTAACTAAGTTACAAAGGGATACGTTAAGAGTTACTATTAAACGACTGCGGACTGCAGATGGCTTCTGGATCTGGATCTCTTTGTCATTTTCAAGCTAATGAAATTTTCAGTAATTAGTTTTAATTGTTCAACTGAATAAACTCTCCATCATTACTATTTAGAGCAAAACAATGGACAAAGTAGAGCCTGAAATTATTATTTTGGTACTTGATTACCTACAGCGGCCCGACGCCGATATTGCTCGTCTTGTGTCACAGTGCCAACTGTATGGATTGGAGAAGTGACGTGAGGGTTGACTTAGCTGACAAAGCAAGCACGTACGACTATTACAACACGTTCTTCAATTTTTTAGGTCAAAGGTCGAACGACAACACGCACCTACCAGCGAAATGGTGTCTTATTTTCAACCTCAAACTTTTCAAACGAATAGCAACTTTGATAATCGTGTCCAATTTCATGACATGGCTACGTACTTCGGCCTACCCATTTAGCATAAATTACCTTGTGTCTGTTCGACGCATCCTAACCAAGTCATTTTCTACCTAAGTACTTTTTTTCGTACACTTCTAAGATACTCTTGAACTCGTTTACTTGAAGCTTTGAAGCCGGCGTCGCTAACCGAATTTCTTAACTACGCTCCGTGAAGTCACGGAGGTTAAGCGAATTTGAGACATGGCGGTTTCCTGGTTGGGTGACCATCTAGGAACCCCGCTTACTAACGGCGACGAGTCGCTGGCCGAAGGGATAAAAGACACCGACTGGCTGCAACGTGATGGGACTTCACAATAAGCTCAACGGAGGATTACTCCATCCAGGCGCTCCATGCCCAAGAAGGGTTCAGAGACGCGTTGCGTCGACGTAAGACAACAAATAAAAAAAAGCTTTGCCACGCATGTCAAAGTTCAAACCGAGGCACCGGCCTTTAGCCGTCGGGCTTAACCATAAAACACTCAAGCTCGCACAATGTACATTAGACATTCTCGAGCGCATGTTTTTGTTGACTACGTACATGTTAACATGTTTCTTCGTGTCCCACAATATCCATTAACCTCACTTATGTTGTTGTCATTATACTCTTGTGTTGTTGGGCATCTCAATCGACGTACGGTTATCAAAAAGGTTTTATGGGACTTTAAAATTGATGGGTTGGCAACAGATTTTATTAATGAAATATAAATGCTGCATTTTTTAGAGAAAATTTAATTAGTGAAGTGCTGTGTAGTGCATGTTTGAGTGAATGGGTTTGTGAGCATGAGTGTATACTATTTACATATTTAACAGATTTAATACATTTCTTTTAACTAATGAATGTCCAAGACGACTCCTGTAACTTAGTTGTTTAATTAGAAATATGTTTAGTTTAGGTAGGATGTTTAATATAGGCCCCATCAAAGTTACACAAGCTGCAACAAAACATCTTTTATTTCACTTAAAAATTGAGGATATTTCTTTTCATTTCATGTTTGAGTTAAGTTTTATTTATATTCGTTGTAGGAGTCTCTTGTGAAAAGTGTATCTAAAACTATTCCCAGAATTTACGATATGCTCCCGTTTTTTCAACATCCTAACGTGTGATGAACATATTTATAGTGCATTACTGATTTTAAGGCCTTTTTGTTTATGTACTTTCAAATAAATCTCGTGTTTTCGTTATATTCATACAACTTATTCATCTATTTCAATTTCCCCGCGTTTTGAAGTTATCTGACATAGACTCTACAGCTGCTATAATGAAAAATGCAACATGAAAGGCAAGAAATATTGTATTTATTTTCAAAGTTGTGAAATAACGTGCCATCAAACTAAATGAAAGATTATAAAAATATATGCCTGCACTCGGTATTAATAAATTAATAATTACTGCGTTGACAGGTCCAATCCCATTGAGTACCTTCCGTTAAACTCTACATTTAATATTTTTCAATGTATTCAGCTGTTTTTTTTCCCTCTGCTCTTCTTGTCGGTTCTTAACCAGGTTCATGTACAGACATCGTGTGTCACTGTGAAATTCTACACTGTTATTCTGATTCATCAAGGGGTTTTGTTTTATTAATTTATTTTTTCATTTCCATACGTGGCTCGAAAATGTTTGTTCCTTATTTAAATAAGTCATATCTTTTATAGCATGTCTTTAATTTATTCAATAAACAATACATTCAATAACAACATATGTTTATGACTTATCATGTATTTAAATACAACTGATTATTTTGTTCACAATATTTTATTGATCATTTTACCCCCAAACGATGTTTTTATTTACACAAAGAGAGCAAAAGTGCTTCTTTGATGTAATGGTGTTAAGGTGACATACCTCTTTTAATTAAAATTCGTGTTTTATACTTTTGTAATTTGCAATCAGTGAATAATATAATGCATTATATACGTTGAACCAAAACTAATATTAATATACATACACATAAATGTTAGTTCAACATGTTTTCAAGCAATATTGTTGATTCGTGGTTCAATGTAAATTTAGAATATTTTTGGTATGAGTTAGTTATCGTCTTACAACTATATGATAACTTAAGTGAATTTCGTAATCGTGATGTAAAAGGCGAGTTCGAAAACCATAAGAATATCGTAATTCTCGTAAGGCTACGATTCAGTTTTCAAGCACATATGCTAAGTCCGCAAAGGAGTTGTTTAACAGAGTGTTAGCAATATAATGTTCTAAAGTTTACAACTTTAGTGTATACTTTAATAAGGTAAATTACTTTTTAAAGTTTGAATACAAATATAGATGGTGTTAATCTGAAGAAATATGAAAATAAACATATTCTATGTGTTCATTTAAAATATTATGAACATTGTAAACCTTTGAAATGTTCAGTGAACATTTTATACATTAATAAGGAATTTTCAGTCTTGATATTATGTGTATTCAGGGCAGATTATTTCAAATGTCCCGTCTTCAATTTCAATATTTCTAGAACAAATAACATGATTTCCTTGCCTAAATCTATGTACAGAAATGATTTCATGTTCTCATCTCTATTGCTCTAACGGATAAAATAATTCTTTTAAATTTCTACTGCTTACACATGACTTATAATAATCCGCTAACAACATTTAATAATTTAAAATTATTTGTAATTGGAAATGGTTCCCATTTTATGGAAGTTTGGTGTGATGACTGATAACTCCCAACATCCTTGTGTAATAGAGCTGAGAAATAATGTACTAAGTAGGTCAAGAATTTTTTTCGCCAATTTTGTATGCATTTTTGCTCAACTCAATATAAAATATTAAAATTGCATTGTCGTGGATTTTGGCCATTTGGAAAGTGTCTACGGATTCCTTAAATATCCAGGAACTCTGGTAAAATATGAAAATAATGCATCTGTTTGAAATATATATGGTATATATCAATATGAAAATAATGCATAATCAACTGAATTCTTATTCTTTGCGTGTCACTGCTTGCGACAGAGTTGACTTCATGCGACAGCAAGGCTTGAAGAAAAAAGCCACCCTCTAATATTTGCTATTCACGGGTTTCGATATGTAACAGCAATTGTTTGTTTTTTTCTATGTAAAAAAACTGTTGAACTGTATATCCTTATGTAGTATTTGAGTAACTGTGTGAGTGCGGATCCGTCACTTACCGATTAGATCACATCCTTGCAACTGATTTAAAGGAAATACAACGGGCAAACAAAATAATATATTTGGTAATTATCGATAGTAAATTATATTTTAAAGATTATAAAGAGTACAGAGTAAGGAAAATTGAAAAAATGATTAATATTTTAAACAGAATTGGGCAATATATAAATGGCTATACAAGATGTTTTATATAAATCCGTTATTGCACCACATTTTGATTACTGTGCAACAACACTTGGAGTCCATAAAACTGAAATTAAAAAACTTCAGATACAACAAAATAGAGCCACGAGGATAATAATTCAATGCAAAAGATACACTCTGGTGCCAGACATGCTAGGCACTCTGCAATTTATGTCAGTAAAAGAGAGAATTCATTGCAAGACGCTCATATTTATTTTTAAATTAATTAAAAATCATATAACAGGAGATTTAGTAAACAACATCTAAAGAGTGAAAGATAAAACAAGGGAAACAAGACAAGCACAACATTTACTAATTAACTTCAGTAAAACTGCCGAGGCAAAAAATAGACTATTTGACAGAGGATTTGAATTATATAATAAATTACGGTTAGAAATAAAAAAAGTGTGAACAAATTAAAGAATTTAAAAGAAAAATTATAAATTATATCAAAATAGAAAATTAATTTTGTAAATAGTTAATAGAGTATACCGATAGAAATATACAATGTATGTAAATATGTATTTTGTATAACTAATACCCGAGAAGGGTAAATAAACCAAATCTTTATCTATCTATAACTTTCCGTGCACCACTCGAGACATTTGAGGTGTCATTGCATGCGTCACACTCTCTTGGTGGGGTGCTATTAATTTGTTTTTGGATCCGACCACAAGATTCTAAGAAATTTCCAAAAAAAACGTTTTTTTCGTGTTTTGACGCAGCGATATGAGCATATATAACGGGAATTAATCATAAGCCATCTAAATAGATCTATGTAGGTGGCGATGATTAAACTTCTGTACCCAAAGGTGCTCTACGACGCCATAATTTTCTTTCACGAGGATGACAAAACTAATTGTTGTCATCCCTAATGTAAACAAAAGAATCTCAAGGCAGATTTTATTTCATTTGCATCCGATTTTATTTCATTTGCATTCAAATTTATTTTTAAAATCCAGTATTTAAAAAAAATATTTTTTAAATTATTTTTAAAAATAAATTTGCAAAAACCTACGAACAGTTCCTTGAAACTTGACGAACTTACGGAGTGATTACGGAGAAAACCAAACTTTGAGTAATGTTAGAAAATGAAAGGACATTTACCTTCCTACGATCTACTTCACACATTTATGTTAAGTCTGAAAATAGCGATTTCATAATGAATGTGTCTAACAACTTACTCTTGTTACACTTAACTAACGCCTTATGCACATAAATATACAAAACAATCGAGAGAGCATTTTGAAAATGGAACAGCGCCATTCTTACAAGAGACTTTGCTCTATTCAAGAAAATATATGCGAAACCTCCTCTTGTTTTTAAGAAATTGTGTAAGATCTCTTCGAAAGAGATTTAATTAAGTAAAACATCTGCTTTTGCGACCTGAACCGTTTATATAAGTATTTTGAACTCTATTTTAGGCAAAAAAATATAAAGAAAAATTTTGAGTTATTTTTGAGAAACATTTCGAATATAAGCCCAACCGAATTTTTCCCCTAAATCAATTTTTTGCTACCAGGAACCTACTAAACGTGAATGCTGACTACCCAACTTGTCAAAGGAAGTAATTTACTACAAATAGGAAAAGATTTATTAACATTTTCGATGTCATGGTCACACAATACTAATTTTTCTGTCGAAAACTTGCCGTTGTTATCACAGCATTTCATTACTTTGTGCGAGAAAGCAAAAAAAAGAAAAGAAAATGATATCAAATTTGCAATTAAAGTGACCGCATGTGCGAAAATGCAAAGTAGGTTTGTGCATTGGCTGTTTTCTGACAATTCACAATATTTAAGACTGCATTATTGATTATTTTGTTATAAACAATTTTTCTGTCGCATTGAATTTTATTTTAACTAACTTTTCTATATTCCGTCATGAATTCCCGTTGCACCCATATGATAATAGACTAGTTAGCTACAAAGTTGATGGCAAAGATTTTTTTTCTTTTATTCTCTTTCCCCCGCTTTCTATCCTAAGTAAACAAATTGGGTAAATGTACATTTTATATTTTAATGTAATTTTTGACGAAAATATTTTTGGGAACTCATGGATTAGTATACATCCTCTTTCATAAAACATAATATCTATAAATCGGAGAAACGAAAGTTATCTCTGCAGTGATTGACATGTATTTTTGTGTTCAGTGCTGCTAATTTTAAAGGCGAAGGACATATTGGCTGTGAATATTTCAGTAATATTTGTTACTTGTTGGGCACTTTGAAGACACGAGTTTCACAGCAAGTGAATAGCCGTGTGTGGCTTACTGTACGTGATAGTTCTCCACAAACATGTGTACACACGAGGAAACGTAGGTTACTGGGCAAAGGATCAAAATTGAGTTACATCGTGGCACATATGCAATGAGCTTTAATTCAGTTGTAGCGCCTTGCTTGCTTGCATAATCTATTTCACGGGAGACGACCGTAACAGAATTCCTGGGAGTTACTGAAGTGCGAATCCGCAGAACCAATGTGGAATTGCAGAACGCGGTTCCATGTTAATCAAACATTGCGAGAATGAGTGCATTTGTGTGTGGAGAAACTGGCATCAAATGTACAGTAGGTTTATAAGTCATTATAATTCCATAATAATTAACGTTTTCAAATCATTTGTATTCTATAATATTTGTAAATGGAAATTTGTTTTACATAACTTCCGGTGTTTTCAATAGACTATTCAAAACTGATATTGATTTACGACCGCAGGGTTAATATGAATTTACATATTTCATTCCCAGGATAATGACAGCTTACGCCTAAAAACGATATTTCATATGCTCTAAAGACAAAAGTAGGAAACGCAATGAAGTAAAAAATAATATTTTCCTAATCCGTTTACCATTTCCAAAAAATCGTTGCTATGTAACTTCCTTTTATCCTGCCGATTAAATTACAAAAATTGACTATTTTTTATCTATTTAACTGTTGAAAAATAATTCCTTATATTTAAATTAGTGTAGTCATACTTTCTTGACAGGCATCTTTCAAGGTTATTCGTAATGATAAATATGTAGTGCATTCTCTGCTCTTTAGCACAGCGTCTAAGAATGATCGCAGCTACGTATTCGGTAATGGCATAAACAACCTTATTACGGATGGGTGACATATGGAGACAGGTGGGGCGAACGCTGTCAGTGAACATTGACAGTGAATGGGATGAAGAAATGCCATAAGTATATGTGCATATAATGCAAAAAATAATAATGATTTGGGAATGAAAAAATATAATTTCTAAGAAGAAAAAACATTTCTCTGTATAAGTGAAAAAGTTAAGTATGCCATAGTCAAAACATATCAATTGTTCACTTAGATTCAGCTAAAATTAAGTTAGTTTTAGGCAGTAATCAAGAAAAATCTCCCGACCCTCTGGCGACTTAATCCGTGCGCGAACACAAAGTATACATTTTTTAAAATTGCCGCTTTCACGGCGGTTCTGTGGAAGGGAGGTAGGAAATATAAGATAATGCGAGCGGCTGTAGCACGTGCAGAAATCTTACTTCTTTTAATGAAGAGAAGATTTCGGATTAATGTAAGGGATTTCTCCCTAAAATTATTAGTTATGTACCATCTATATTCTGTTTAACATCTAGTGGTATTCTCGTCAATTGCTAGTTAATCAATATATGTCGCATATGAAAATGTCAGAACTCAAATCCCCATCCCTTTTTTTACACTTCAAGAACAAGAACGATATTCTAATTTCCTCCCCCCCCCAAAAAAAAAATTGTTGTTCGATATTTTTACGTAACGTCAAGGAACTTTCTTTGTTAGGTCAAAAGAAAAAAGTTTTATAAATTGCCAAGGTTTCGGCTTTTATTAAGCCTTCGTCAGGATTATAACATTAATAGTTTTTATTATTAACTAAACACAATTAATTTTACAATTGTCACATACTGGCCTATATTACAATTTTGCATGCTTTATAGGCTCGCCATTGGACTTCATACATATCATCTTGCTCTCTTTCCTGGATTGTAGTATTTGTAGCATTTGTAGTACAGTCGACTCCCGTTATAGTGAACTTCTGGGGACTAACATTTTTGGTTCACTATATCTGATGTCAAAATTAAATATAACTCCATAATTATTGTTTTTTTTTATTATTACAGAGATAGAGCAAAATACCTTAATAGAACAAACTGAAAATTTCTGTCTTTATTGGTTTGTCTTATATCTTCAACTGTTTGCTTTGTACATTTTTCAATAGTAATTTCTCTATATTTTCTTAAGTTCGTGCTTTCTCCATAATTAATTCTCAATTGTCCAGTCTCTTAATTATCATAATGTAGTCTTGACACCCTTGAATGCCTCTTTCACTATTGGAACACCATCCCACTCTCCGAAGGCCCTTTTACTCGTCTTGTAACCACAAACGAGATCCTGCTCGGTGTTGGAATGTGTGACGCTGAGGCAATATATTTTTTCTAGAAAGAAATTAATCTCTAGAACGTATTCCCTAGGTTCACGCAGCCGAGGTTTAGTGTTCATTACAACCGAATCTTCTTAGGCTTATTAGTAACGTAGGTGAAACGGAATCAGTGACTTGGGTTCACTATAACTGAAAGTTCAGTATATCCGAGTTCGCTATAACCGGAGTCAACTGTATGAACTCATAATCACCCATTTTTTTTATAGTTGCATTTCTCTGTGACGTGCGCGTTACATATTTTATTACATGAGATGTTGAATAATAATTGGATTATTTGGACCATTTAAGTATACCTGTAAGCAACTGCCATCCTTCCACAAAAGAGCAATCAGGCTGTGCCGAGCGCGTTAGCGCTGCGCCGAAGGATGATCGCCGTTGCGTGACCGGCGGCGGGGCGATGCAGCGTGACGTGACGTGGCGCGGCGCCGGACGCGAGGGAGTCATGACGGAGGGGCGGGGCGATGTGGTGGAAGTGGGGTGGGAGGTGGGGGCGGGCGGGGAGGGGCGACGCCGCCCAGGCGCGTGCACAAATGTTCCCCGCACGCATGCTGCTGAAAGACCTTAGTGTACGGGATTTCATTCCTTTATATTATGTTGCATCCAACTCTATACCTTCACTTTTGGTCTGTTCTACTCAGGAAGGGAAAACATTGCCGTTAAACTAAATGTTAGGGTACATTATCGTTCAACACTTAAGTGCAGTATTAGGGAACTGAATTCCTTAAGCTTCTTGATTTTTACTTTTTACTATTTTTTCATAATTAAATATTAGCATGAAGAGAAGATAAAATGGAGGAGCAAAAGCGAAGTTGTGACTTCTGCTAATTAGCATGCTTGAAAGTCTATTTATTATATATAGTGTAGCTATATCATGTTGCCTGGACCACCTAAATATAAATAACTGCCATTTTTTTACAAGAGGTGAATCAGGCCCTGCTTGGCGCGTTAACGCTTCGGCTGAGGATGATCGCAGTTGCCTGACCGCCGCGGCGAAGTCCGGACCAGCGGCGCGCGGCTTGGGGAGGGGGCGGGGCGGCCGGGACAAAGGCGACGGTGCCCGGGGCGCGTGCATTGTTCTCCAGGTGCGCCCTGCGCTCTGCAGCCGGTATCTTGGCGTTGAAGCGCGTCGGGTTCCCTAAAGCTGCGCTCCGCTGCCCGGCCCTGCCTCGTGCACTGCCCGCCCGCAACGCCCGCTCGCCCGCCCGCCCGCTCGCCCGCTCGCCGCTCGCGCTGTCTACGCGGTGCGGAGAGGCGTTCCTACAGAACCAGCAGCGTATAAGCGACTGACAGATCGAAGCGCTGTTGCCACACATTACTGCACTCATGGCATCTCCAATATGATAAAAAATTAAACCTCAAAATATTAACAATTACTCACAGGCGATGACACGTCTTGCTATCACTCCGGCAGCGGTAGCTCAGCGCATCAACTGATGTCACTGCAACGCCTCTGACCGGGAGGTCCTAGGTTCGGCGGCAGGTTTTTCGACACTAGCTTTTCAGCTAGGTGAATGCCGGAGCAGTACCCTACCAAACGGGCCACGGACTGCGCGCGATCTGTCCGTCCTCTTCCTTGTCCTATCCTCCTCTTACGCGCGCACACACACACACACACACACACACACACACACACACACACACACACTAACATGCACTACACTATCACATATTCCGGGAGGCCGGTCGGGAGCTTAGAGCTTGTCCCGGCTGGGGCTGGGGCGGTGCCCCGCTGGTGGGAGAGTCCTGGTTAGGGGGAAACCCCACTAGCCGATGGTAGGTCGGCGCCGGATCTCGCCATCCGGCGGGGTAAGATCACCGCCATCTCCCGAGAAGAAAAACATCTACTACACTAACGGGACTAATGACCAAAGCAGTTGACGCGCCCCGAAACACGAAAAAATCAATCAGTAAGATAAATTTGTACGATAGTGCTAATGGGATACATTTGTAGAATAACATAGACTACAGATTGTATTACCATAAAATGAATAAGAATGAAGCGATATATTATAGAAAGGGGCTTGCAAATGTACAAGTTTTCATTAATAATCTCCCTGATAATACACTGAAAGAATGCGCTCTTTACAACACCTCTTCTGGGAGCGTTCGGATTTGGTTTTGCAAAACCTTATTCTGGGTTGGAGTGACTTAAACATTCGACAAGAACAGTTGCGTCTCAGGTTTTTTGTATTTTTATTATTTAATTTCAGTTCTCCGTGGATAAAACCATACAGTATATTTAAAATAAATGTTTATTTAAAACTTGTATAGTAACATTTTTTAACATTTAAAAATATTTTTAAACGGTTCAAAGCGTCAGCGATGCAACTAGCAACTAATCGTGTTCATTCGGACGGATTGAACAATTAAAACACGTCAGTATTCCCTATTTAGAGTTAGGTATATGGTGGCCTTTGTATTTTTATCGAATCATGTTTGGTCTGATCAAAACGTGGTTTGACCTCAGTAACTCGGAAACTTATTAGTTTTATTGCTTTAAAGTAGAGTACTATATTAGAAATATTTTCTCACGTTCTATTTTGCGAGTGGAATAATCTGAACTCAAGATAATTTGATATTTTTGTGGCAGTATTTTCAACTCGATAATACCAAACAATTTACGGATAGCTTGTTCTCATTTTTAAACCTATTTACTTATTTCTTGATTCTTGTCTTGCAAATTTTGTCCAACATTTGCAAAATTTTGTCATTTGATATTTGTGACAGTTTTGCATCTTACTTGTTCAAATCTTCTTCCGAATCACTTGTGAGTTCCAATCAAGTCCCGCAGTATTCGTTTCAATTAACTATACAACCTTTTTGCGGACCTCAGAAACGCACTCTCAAATGTTACGAAGTTTCATTAATGTATATTTGAGGGATATAAAGTTGAATCAACGGACTAACAAATATTATTTTTGGGAGGTACACCTTTGTCTTTCATAGCACATAAGTACGGTAGATGCACTACTAATTTAAAAACCCTCTCTCTCCCAAGCAAACTCCGTCTCAATAGTACGGATGTCAATGAAGCTATTGTTCTGAATCACAAGAGATAATTTATGTTTCGTTCATTGTTTCGCGTTTCTTGTCTTGAAAGTCCACCTGTCGCAACACCGACCACAACGTCCATCGGCTTCTTGCTGACAGCCTGACGCATTTCTCGTCGTTATAAATGATCGCGAGCGTTTGTTCGGCAGCGTCTGTCCTTTGTCTGTTTTTTGTCTGCAAGGTTGCACATTAGTACACCTTAGTTTTATCGACTGCCTGAGTCCTGCATGTAATTGTTCAAAGTATCATTAGGATGGGAAAGCTATTTATTAAGAAGTTCAGGTTCTCTCGTAATAACAGTGATTAGAAGAGAAGGTTAGATATTGTTTTCCCTTGTATTGTTTGCTTCAGTGTGCGATTACAGTCTATTATATTTTTTCCTCTTTCAGTCGTTATAATACTCTGAATTTGAAACGCAATGCAATCAAAGTAATACTCTTCTGTAGGTTTATGTCAAAATAAAGATGTATATTTCAGAAAATATAGAAAATACTGCTCCGTGAAACTAGAAATTAATCTAGAAAAGAAAAAAATATTAGCTTTGATAAATGAATACTTAGTAAAATCGTAATAAGTAAATTTGCAAAACATACAAAGGATTAATAAAATCGTGCAAACTTACACTCGAAGTATAAGTTGTTTTTTTACAAAGAAAGTTTGCTTACCTAATATTTCTGTTTGTTTTTTGTTTTTTCTCGAAATTTTAGCACTTTATATTTACAAGTTTTAATTAAACGCATCTTCACTTTCTTACGCAGCATCACTTCAATGTTTTATGCTGAACTCGTTATACAGTCTAAGTGAAATTTATGAAATACGTTCTGTACCTTTTTTAATGCTAAAAAAATTATTTTCCGATATTACAAGATATTAAAAATCGAAAACAAATCATGTAATATTTTGTAAATGGCTACATAATTTCTTTTTTTCGTATCTCATAATTTATTCACGGTTTCTCATCGTCCTCCACAAAAGTGAGAGTATCTCCATTCCTTATATTTAGGTGTGATGTAAGGTCTTACTTTCTGCAACGAGATTTTATTTCCTTTGAACCGAGCATTCGTTTTCACTTTCAAACCATAATTTTCCATCTTGTAGAAGTCGTAACTGTTTAACATACGTGAAAGAAGGAAATATGCGCGAACAAACATTTTTAGAGAACGAAAGGGAAATACACAACGTTTAAAAACTCTGGGAGTGGAGAGAATAAGACTTGGATTGCTTTCTAAAAATAAATCAACGTGAATTATGCAAGTACAGTATTTCAATTCAGAATTTCAACGTGAATTTGAAGTAATAATGTATTGTCAATAGATATGTTATGGATGACTACATTTAAAAAAATCTTAATTGGGAAATTCGTCAGGCATTATTATTTGAGTAGGTGACTATCGTAGAATGGTACGTTTAGAAATTTGACTGCAATAAATGCAGCTAGGTATACGTATTGTTGAATGGAAAGAATAACACCTTTTTTGTAAGAATGTCGATTATTATACAAGAAGAGGACATTTTAACTCTTACGACCGCACACGAATTCAAATATGTGTTAGAACGGGTACTTTTAAGGAATATTACAATATTTAAATAAGTTCATATTTCTATCTTTTTGTGAATTTGGTTGTTTGAGATATTACCATAATAGCATTACGAAACGAATTTGGGGAATGAATCCTGCGATCGAATATCACATTGTTGGTATGACAACCTTGCGCTGTTTCATATCTAAATTTCGTTCTAAAAAATCGTTCACCGCTGTTTCATATCTAAATTTAATTTACGGCCAATATGTGCATCTGACAGCATTTATGGTCATTTCATCTTGGTGAATGTACTGAATGTATAAATACTCTGAATTAAATAGCGGACAGAAATTTTTATTTTAACTTTTTAATATTTTTTTAAAATATACCATTGGTCGTTTGGTTCGGAAGAGTTTTTCGAGAGACCAGAAGAATAACAAAGACAAAAAATCCAACGTATTATATTATTACGTAATGATTATCAATATTACGATAAGTATGAGCTGTTGCAGCAATACTAGTTTGCTGTTTAGAGGATAATATCTAGCAAAAGGCTTCTTCTATTTGCGGCATCGCTTTACAATGCTTGTTTTTAAAATAAATGGTTAAAGCCATACAGATCTCAAAATGATAAGCACTACTCTATATTTTACAGTATCAATAAGTGAAAAAAACAATGCCCAATTAAGAAAAGGCTCAGAAGATGGTTTGATGGTTCTGTAAACTAGGAAATGCGCCCTGCCGACGCACGGTGGTGCATTTTCCGCAAATCCGGGCCAAAATCTCAAAAATGAAATTTCGTTTACTAAACTTTTGCACCTTCTACGACACACTGTGTACCTGTAGACATCTGTTTCTGCCCACTTCGTGCCTTTGGATCAATTCTCTTGACGCCAGTAATCACCCTTTGGGGGCTTCAGTAGACTTGCAGTAGTGCAACTGAGTGATTGGTTTCCCTCCGATTCTTTCCCGCCTTCTCAATCGGAGTGGCCTCCGAATTGTTCTTGACCGCGAAATTTAAATTTCTCACATTTTCCATTCTCGTGTATTTCCTTGAACCAGACGGTGATATACGCGGTGATGAGACGGTGATACAACGTGACAGGCTTATAAATGGGGAGGAATTTCTGACCAACACATTCGATGTATGAGGAAAAATAACCTTCTGAGACGATGTGGCTCTGGTTACCTATGGAGTGTCGTCACCTGAAATACTAACTCCTACGTATGCCCATGGCCTTTATCTAACTTCCCCAGGATATAATTTCTGGCGCGGTAGCTATACATTATTATGTATCATAAAATAACAATTAGTAATATGATGTAAGAGTCTGTAGTTTAACTTGTTATTCATGACATATGCTGTACCATACAAATTCTTCTTCTTCTTCTTCTTCTTCTTCTTCTTCTTCTTCTTCTTATTATTATTATTATTATTATTATTATTATTACATTCTAATAAAATATGTAAAATAGAGAAGGGAAGCACACAAATTCTGCATCTAATTTCTTGGCATTTTAAACCCTACATAAATCTAAGACCGTTTGACATTCTGATTGGCCTAGTAAATTGAGCAGGTCTCGCCGTGTGAACGAGTGGAACCGGACCTCCGATTCCTCCAGTTCCATTGTTTCCTCCGTCGGAGGAATTGAAGATAACCGGAGGAGCGCTGTAATCGCGAGCGCCGATTTAATTACTCGGAGGCCAAGTTCCGCATGCCAGCACTAACTTGCAGTATGGGTGTGTCATAGAAAAGCAGTCTTTGTTAGTGATGTCCATGAGAGATTGTGCAGAAACCGCTGAGAGTATGAATTCTCTTGATTTGTGAAGTATTTTCATATATGTTGAATAATTGAGCGGGTCTCGCCGTGTGAACGAGTGGAACCGGACCTCCGATTCCTCCAGTTCCATTGTTTCCTCCGTCGGAGGAGGAATTGAAGATAACCGGAGGAGCGCTGTAATCGCGAGCGCCGATTTAATTACTCGGAGGCCAAGTTCCGCATGCTAGCACTAACTTGCAGTATCGGTGTGTCATAGAAAAGCAGTCTTTATTAGTGATGTCCATGAGAGATTGTGCAGAAACCGCTGAGAGTATGAATTCTCTTGATTTGTCAAGTATTTTCATATATGTTGAATAATGCAATAACGTATGATTCTGTCGGAGGATGAAATATTAAAATGAATGAAATTGATACAAAAATTTTAATTACATGCACGTTCACGTACGCTGAAATTACCAATTTTGTGGCAATGTTTCTCATTTCATTTACCAGCTAAAACTATCTTCTTTCGTATCCAGTTGTAAAATTGTCCCCCAACTTTCCCCGTTAGTGACTACAAAGAATTAACTTTTCGTCGAGAGCGCATAACCATTGAATATGACTCGACACGATCCGTCCTGAGAACGCTAACTTGTTTTTACCACGCAGTTCCCAGAGAAAATATTTTGATTTTTCACTAAAACAACAAATTTACTTAAAATTATAAATATGAATATTTTTAGTTTTTGTGGTACATTATAACTTTTTACGAATATTACAACAACATTTTATTTACGTAAGTATTGCATCTTCTGGACTGAATTACGCACATTTTATTTCATAAAAAATATGTTACATAAACATATTATTTACATAATACGTTTTATCAAAACTCGTCCTCAGGAAGGGTGTACGATGGGTGCTCGATGAAAGCACAAATACATACATGATATCAAAGAAACTCATCTTATCACTTTTTAAATGTTTAAAAATTAAATGAAAAATACAATTGATCAGAATGTAATATTTGTTTACCCTTTGCCAAGTTTTGAATCAACAATAATGTATATATTGCAACATTTATTGTAATTGTTTCAAAATTATTAGTATTATATTGTTATTTAATGAAATAGTATTGTAACTACAGTTTGAATATAAGAAGAAACGCATACAAATGCAATTCAGAGTAAGAATGAAGTCTGAATGTCATACACAGTTTTAACTTTTTCTTGACGTAAAATAAGTTTAAAAATGTTGATCTTCCCATGCAGGGTTATGGAAACGACGGTAATACTGCACGACGCTTTTTTGAGAACTCTAAAGAACCATTAGAAATAATGGGGTTAGATGCGCGAAAAGTACCTTATTTCAGAATCTATTTAACACATTTCATTCAATGTTTTAGTTGTATGAAGACTCCGAAAAAATGTTAAATTTTTGCCATTTGCGAAAAATAAGTGTTTTCAAAGACCTTGGGACCTACACCATTCTTTTAAGCATCGTTTACACTACCCAAGAACAAATTTTAATAGAAAACAATGAAACCATTTTTTTTGAAAATGTTCAAAATGTCTCAGGGGATTCATGTAAAGTACCCTCGCTTAATGAAATCTAATCTTCGAAATTACATCTTTAAATAAGGTCCTGTAATTTTTTAAATGGTTAGTGTTGCATAAACTCCGCAATCTTCAAAATTTCAAATTCGAATTACCACTACTTCTTGCAAAAGATATTAGATCAGGATATTACAGTGTCAACGCCGCTGCTCGATAGTTGGAAATTCATAGAATTTCTTGTGTTTGGAATTTTCTTCTCATTATTATGGAACGAAATCCTAAATTCAGTAATTAGAGTTTAAGATTTGGTTCCATTATCAAAAATAATTAAGGAGTAAAATGTGAGGGTGTTTAAACAATGTTTTGGATTAATTATTGAAGGCAGATTAACGGGGCTTGGTCATAAGTAAAAACGAACTACAAGTTGGTTTGCGGAAAATTTCGTAAAATTTATTTCCATCCTCAGGGCTGAATAATATGAGGAAAGAAAACAACACACATTTACTATAATGCTACCAGAGAACACGTGTTATATGACAACAATCCTAGCTGCAGTTAAACACATTTACAATATTTTTGTACAAAAACGTTACATATCTTTCAACCACAACATGAAAACATAATTAATACATGTGCTGCATGCTCCTCCATCTCAGGCACCTCACAGGGTGTGAGGGACACAATCCTCATCAACACACCAACACACACCAGGATGAATATGATACTAGTAGAATGTTGTGCGGTAAGCCGAGAATTATATACAATAAACAATGAGATAAACAATGTAATTACCATGACAGCATTAGTTAATATATTTTCATATTTTGCACAGTGTCCAATCCTGTGAGTTGGTTGAGCACAGGTTTGGCATGCTCTTGTATTGTCAGTCTTATAACATTGTCAGTCTTATAACAGATTCGTAAGTGGGGTATGCAGATCAATAATAAAAATTATATTTTTGTTTTTTATTAATGGCGAGGCTCAGGCCATAAGGCCTCAATCAAATTCTCACTATCTTTGTTTCTAGTATAAAAAGTCATCAATCCCAAACGATATTACATATGGTATTAATAGAGAAAAAACAAAAACGAACGAAATGCAGATTGTTGCCCCGCGAGAAGGTAAAGGCTAAGTTTAAAGACATTTAAGTCACAATGAATGATAATGTGGAAATGAAGTGGAAAAAGAGGCGCAGGTTACAAATAGGTGTTACTAATACGGTTGCTACGGAGGTTTTCTGAAGAAAATAAAGAATATACCCTCAGAAATTTCCTGAAATCTAAGGTTTAGTCTCAATCTGACCGCACTCCTGAGAAGATATCTGGAGTTTCTAGAGAACTTTACTGAGAATTGCGTTTTCACGTAATGAAAAAGAAAACACATGAGTAAAGAAATGTTATTATCCAACAACCCAAAGACTGCTTTGTGTTAAGTGAACTGCACTGAGAAGAGCGTATACCAACTGTTGCGATTATGTCAATACATTCAAATAGAAGAAAGTGAACAATTCTGAATAGAACATGAATATGAGATCTACTTAAAATCTAATTACATTTTAAGGAAAAAACAGTGAAATTTGTTTTATAATTAATGTTGTACCATTATTCTACTTTCTAATATCGTTAAATATTGTCACATCTTTAATGCCTTTTCAGAAAGTAGTGTTGAAAGCGAACTATTTTTCTCCATGAATATTCCATTCGTGAGTCTTGCGTACGGTCTTTATGAAATTTTTGCTAGTATAAATGAACTATTGTAAAAAAATATATCTTAACGTTACTAAAAATTAGGAATTTTAGATGTGTAACTTTTAACAAATACAGTCGATAAGTGGATAAAATCCATGGGGTTTCCGAATGAATATTACAAACTTTTAAGACATGCAGAAAGGACCAAGGTTATCACTTCTTGTCAATAAAAATGTGGGAAATTTTCTACAACGAAGTTGCACATATTCCCCTTGTTGTTAGGCTACATATTGCACTGTAGTTTGTCACATTCACTTTTTGACTCGATCCGAAATTTTGTGCAGCCAACATTAGTGCTCAGGGAGTTGCCTACCACTCTGGGACAAATGCCGCATGTGTATCATCGTTATTTCTATCGTCGTTTCCAATCTCCTGTTCATTCGCAGAAAGTGATCGCCTTCGACCCTTCATGTGATGGTTCTTATTTTCCATTCAGTGAATAAAATTCATAAGCATAAAAATAAAAATATCCATTTATTTTATATTAGAGGGTGATGATTCTACGGCATATAGCGTAGGTTTGAAATATGGCAGCTTACTGATTTATTAAATTTAAAACGCTTCCGGTTTCAAAACAAAAAAGAAACATTTATTTTTAACAATAATAACGACAGAAACTTAACACAACAATTTGTATCTAAAGAACAATATCAAAAGTCCTTTCAGCACGTCCACAACCGGTCTATACTTCAAGACGTATACCTTTCATCTATACTCCAAGACGTCAAACTTTCATCAGTATACCAAGATATTTAACTTTCTTCTGAACTCCATCACATATATTTCGTTGATGTTTCAAAGCATCAAACTTTCGTTCATACTTTGAGAGGTCTACCTCTTTTCTGGTTGATTTTCGTTCTTCTTTGTACCTTCACCGTCTCTACAGTATCTAAACCACTGCCAAGCTGTATTTCAGTCCCAAGTAGGCCGTGTATATAAACGCCTTCTCGATGTCAAGTAAACACTGAATCTTGACTCATTACACTTATTTATTTATTTTACGTCAAGAAACAGCTAAAACTGCGTATGACGTGCTATGGGGAGAAGTGAATTCTGTGCACATTTTCAAAATTCTGTGATCCCTACACTAAGTCACACGCGGATTCGGTGGTATAACGGTCAGCGTACCGGACTGTTGTATCCGAGTTTCGCGGGTTCAAACCCGATCGAAGCCGTGGATATGTAAGGGCGAAAAAATCCTTCGGAGAAGTAAAGCCGGCTGTCCCATGTAGTATATTTACTGCATGTAAAAGATCCTTAAGCCTAAAAGAAGCCTCTGAGCGAAATTGAGATCTGCCTGTTTCGTCGCCCAAGGTAATACCTTCTTTCTCCGGTAGGTGGTGAAAGGAGTGCAGCGAAATTTGCGTGGTTAGACGGAAGAGCGGGCCAGATGGCCCGCTCTTTACGTGGCGAGTCTCGTCACGTAAAATAAGGCATTAAATAAGTCATATACTATATGAATTTTGAATTTAAAAAAAGCTCTCATGTAATAAAATCTATTTTCACTTCATGCACATTTACTCTAGTCGTCTTTATGTGTTTGGAATATACATTTCTATTCCTTGTCCATCGAGAGAATGGAGTAGATGTAAACAAACCGGAATATATCCCTCCGCCAAAGCGCGTGCTCCGAAGCCTCTGCTGTCATCTAATAGTTGTCAACGCTCCGCTATCACCAGCGCGCTCGTTGTGGCGAACTCGAGTTCATTTACACCTTGCACAATATCCTTCAATCTAACGAAATCTGCAGAATGCGCTGAACAAACCGACGATTACAAGACTGGAAACGACATCCAGACATGCAAAAGAATAATTCACTCAACACAATATTTATTGTTATAAATGAATATTAAATTATTTTTAGTGTTAATAGTAATGTAATTTTATTGCCAATATGACTACGAAATTCACGCACACAACGCAAATTGCGGGCTGTCCCGTGCCTTCAATATGATACGCTGAGTATTTTGTGAATACACAGAAGGCAAACATTTGCGCAAAAATTATATTTTTTCTTCAACATGAAATTTAGACGTAACTTACTTTAAAAAAAAAGTGTTGACAGTGGCTATATCCCTTCCAAGCTTGAACCTTCAGAGGAACTTGAGCCGTTGATGATTTTTAAAGAATCAAAAACAGTATCACAAACACTTTCCAAGTCGCACAATCTCTGTTCTTACCGTATTATATGTTCAGTACACTGACGCCACTTCGATGTAACCGCAAAACTAATATCTCACTATGCGATATTCACACGTGTTTTGCGGTCCGCCATTAGAAAATTACTTCTTCGCTTGATTCGTGCCATCTGATTATTTGCGTTTGTCCTTACAATTCACGTATCCGCTCATATAATTTAAAGTAAATAATCTCTTACGTATCTGCTTTCCACGTATGATTACATGTGTTCTTTTGTATATAACATTCTTCTTCTCTTTCGAGAGTCAGATAGTATCATTGTTTCAGGATATAGCAGATGAAGTTGATAATAGTGGGAGGGTGGATGCCGTAATAATAAATTTTACGAAGGCATTTGATGTTCCACACGATAAACTGGTTCATAAATTAATGCAATCGCGTATTGACACCAGAGTTCTGGCGTGGATTGATGAGCTTCTTCGAGATAGGAAACAGAAAGTCCGAGTTGGACAACAATTTTCGACTCAAGCAATGGTAACTTCAGGGATCCCTCAAGGAAGCGTTATTGGACCTCTCCTGATTCTCACGTTTGTGAATGACCTGCCAGACAATTTATATTCAAAGGTACGGCTATTTGCAGATGACCGTATAATATATCGAGTTATTCAACCAAATGTAGACGAGGATATTTTGCAGGATGATCTCGACAGATTACATTTTTGGGTGGAAAAAATGACATGACAATAAATAGTTCGAAAAGCAAAACCATGACGTTTGGTAGGGGCCGCAAATATAATGAAACTCAATACCGTTAAGGCAACGAAAATATTCCAAGAGTCTTGTCTTGTAAGTACCTGGGGATAATTTTTGATAGCAAATTGAGTTGGGAAAATCAGGTAAACTGTGTCGTAGGGAAAGCCTGGAGGTCCTTGCATTTTACTATGCGAATACTAAAAATGAGTACTACGAAAGCGAGAGAAGTAGCTTATTTATCTCTAATTCGTCCATTAATGGAATACGGGGCTGTTTGTTGGGACCCTTATAGAAAATACCAAAAGGAATATTTGAATAGAGTACAGAGAAGAGCGTATAAATTTACTTTCCGAAGGAATAGGAAGAATGTAGAATGGGAGTCTCTAGAAATTAGAAGAGTTCAGGCAAGACTCTGTGCCCTGTACAAAGCGTATGCCGGTTATCCAGCTTGGAAAGATATCTACATCCGACTGGGTAGACCTTCATATTTTAGTAGGGGGGATCACAAGCACAAAATTCAGTTTAGGCCACAGAGAACAGATGTTCGAAAATTTTCATTTACAAATAGAACAATAACGGACTGGAATAAGTTACGTGCGACAGCCTTGGAACCCTTTTCTTTAGGTGTTCAAAGATTTAAAAATTAACTAATGGTATTTGTAAACTTAATTTAGTAAGTTGGATTATTATATCAGTTATTATTTGATTATTCTTGTTATTGTTATTGCTATTATTGTGTTAATTACTATTAAATGCGTCCCTGTATTAAATATATAATTATATTGAAAGTAGTATTGTAATGACGTGTGGTGACGTGTTGTGCAGTGTAGTGGAGTATAGAAGTAGAAAGAGAAATGAATTTCGAATGTTGTGAAGTGAAGTGAAGAGTAATTAAAAAGTCGTGTAGTCTTGTATTTAATAGTTTAAAATAACTGTGCAGGTCAGCCATAAAATGTAGTTAATGCTATTGTTGTTAGCATATTATTATTATTATTATTATTATTATTATTATTATTATTATGTCTTTAAATAATTAGTTAATATTTGTAATATGTAAATTGTAGTGTTCTGCCACCAGGTTACCTGCAGAATAATAAATATATATCTATCGGTCTAACATACAGTTAATTGAATTTCACAGAACTTACGCGAATGCTCAAAAAAGTGCGAGGACGAGTGTGTATCGTGGACGTGCAGCCAATCAGCGATTGCATACGCCACGTGCATTTATTTCCATCCACTTCGTTCTCTCGTTGGACAAGAAATAGAATTCATAAGTAAAAGAGCTGGAAATGGCTGTTGTTTCCACGTGGCACGCCGGTGGCTACGTCCGTGTCTTACGGAGCGGTGCAGTGTCATCTCGCCCCATTTCGCGCTGAACGGCGCGGCGGCGATTCCCCGGACGCCGAGCACCCGAGAGGAAAATAGCTTCCCCGCCGGACGCCGCGAGTAAAAAAGACGTAGCAGCACGCGCCGCCAACCAGAGGCCGTAAACGCCGCGAAATGCGTCCCACGCCGCTCGTCGCTCGTCGCTTGGCAGAGCCGGCTGACGTGCACATCTCGTTCGTGTTAGGTCACTCCTGCCGTAGGATTCGTTCAGAGCGGATGGGCGTTCCGCCCAAAAGAAGTTCGGACGAGAACGACCGACTGATTCTGAGGAACGCATTTGATTACCCCAGGTATTCAACGTCCTTTCATTACTAATAGGCGTCATTTACAGGAATAGAAACGAATAAAATATAATATATTAGTTTAAAGAAGTTGTAAAGAATAAAAATAGCATGTGTTAGTTTTAACATGGTAATTGTAGTTGTAAAAATAATTTCTCATTGCACTAGTAAGGTCAGGTTCCTGTTTGGCAGATACTACCAGGAACCCGTTTCAGTCCTCTGAAAAATCCTGCAATAACGAGGGAGGATTGAATCGAGGGTGTTCCACAGTTTCTCGCTCATACGTTAACTAATCAGCCGCTAATCAGCGTTGTTGACAGACGGCGGACAGAGAGACATTTTGCCGTCAATTGAGTTTTCGGTATCAAGGCTCATAGATTCTGGCTAGGCGTGTTAGTATTTAGCAACTAGATTTACCCACATTTTAGTTACCAGGGTCCCTTAATAAGAGTTTTTCTGCCGAAAATTTGCCGATTTTTTCGCGCAGCATTACATAACTTTCTCTTATTAAGAAGTTTCCTTGTTAAGCGCGAGAAAAAACAATTAACATTTTTTTCTGCGTCTTCCTGCAACTGCAATTTTGAAGATATATTTTTCCCTTAATGAAACATGTTCATGAAAATCAAATCTTCAAAGAACATCATGTTCAATTTTTTGAAAAAGTGAGTAATATTTTAAAGTATTTTGGCGTCAAACAGTCACTCCGAATATCCTTTGCTTCGTGAACGTAAAAGCAAATGATTCCAGGTAGTTGTATGTTACGTAAGTTGGAATTTGTATATAATTTCATATTTCTGTATTTCTTACATTGGAGCTTTAGTGATACGTTTACAAATTAACCTTTTAGAATTTATTTAAAATCTATTTTATAAATCTATATTTTATGGCCATGTTGCGAAGAATAATTTGTGTATTCATTGTAGTGATATATTTTCGGCGTCGTCCTACAACTACAATTATGAAGATAACATTTTTTCTTAATGAGATGTGTTCATAAAATAGATCTTTAAATAAGTTCAGGTACAATTTTTCAAAAATATGAGTATTTTTTGTGAATATTGGAAAATAACAAAATGATATATTGGAATTTCCAGCGCATCGTTTGAGGCGGTGTCAGTCTGTAACTGTAATTTAACAAACGGAGTCAGTTGGATGCTCTGAAAATCCCTTCTCATTGTTAAACTGAAAATTAATTAACTTAATATTACAAATCGTTGAACATTAAGTGCGAAAACATATCTATATTAAACAGGGAGCGGTATCTCAGTGCATCAACTGATGTCACTGCAGGGCCTCTGACCAGGAGGTCCTAGGTTCGAGTCCTGACGGTGGCAGGATTTTCGACACTAGCTTTTCAGTTAGGTCGAATTCAGTCGCTGTCTGGAGGAGAATTCTAGCGGCCGGCTGCTCTGATCGGTATTTTCCGTGGTTTCTTCGATGAACACCAGGTGAATGCCGGAGTAGTACCCTTTCAAATGGGCCACGGACTGCGCGCGATATTTCCTTCCTCTTCCTTGTCCTATCCTCACCCCTTACACACACACGCGCGCGCACTAAACTACAACACATGCCGGAAGACTGGTCGGGGACTTAGAATTTGTTCCGACTGGGGTGGCGACCTCTGATGGGAGATACCTGGTGTGGAAAAACAACGCTAGTCGATGGTAAGTTGGCGTCGGAACTCGCCATCCAGTGGGAGATCACAGCCACATATCTATGAAAACTATGCACTACACCTACGGGACTAATGACCAAAGCAGTTGACGCGCCCGAAAACACGAAAAAATCAATCATGTCTATATTAAGTTGCAATGTAAATACAAATTAAGTAAGCGTCTCAAATATTGCAAAGGAGAATACGATTTCTTGCAAACATTTGCTCTAAGAGCAAAGTATTATCAAGGTAATTAATTTGGAGAATTTTTTTTTGCTTGGAGATTTTCATTCACGGCCTAGAGACATTCGAATTTGTAAAATTTATTTTCGTGGAAATGCACGCTGTTTTGCCGACTTAATTTTCATTTTAATTATAATTTACTTAATTAATTTAATTATAATTTTCGCTTTAATTATATTCTAAATTTTGTATGAACTTTTATTTAATGTACGATAATTTGAGATTCGCTATTCAGCTATCTGGCCTCTCTGGTTATGAAGTTCCAATTTAACAGTAGGAACGTCGCGGTATTGCGTGTTCACAGAATAATTTCTCTTTGTCAGGTATC
The DNA here is from genome assembly GCA_011170035.1 of Teleogryllus occipitalis. Taxonomy (NCBI): domain Eukaryota; kingdom Metazoa; phylum Arthropoda; class Insecta; order Orthoptera; family Gryllidae; genus Teleogryllus; species Teleogryllus occipitalis. Next base: position 265 of record BLKR01000391.1, on the reverse strand, counting down.
TTGTGAAAGAAGATACTATCGACAACCAGGACATCGTGGATGTAAATAAATTTTGTATTGTATTTAAATTTTGTATTTCTGGTGTTAATATAAGGAAAGGTATGAAATATCAATATTTCGCCATGAGTTCGACATTGCTGACAATTGATACTATTTGAGCACGATTCTCAATTCTTTAGTCTTATCCTTCATTTGGTAAAGGCAAGCATTCAAACCCTGCACAACGCACTCCATTTAAGCATACTATGGCTTGTACTAATCGACT